>JAVLUX010000029.1:36375000-36390000 GCA_032164185.1 Moxostoma hubbsi | reverse complement strand
AAAATAAATGTATTATTATAGCTATTAATCATCTTGATCTATTGACACAAATCATGGCTAGTATTAAAAGTGATCGATAGCTCTTTGATATTATATGCTCATGGAATCCCAAAACTGCAAATGCAGGAACTGATTTTAGACTTTGCACCGAGAAAAGATGTGGTTCTTAAATGTCTTAGCGCAATAACCAATTTCTTAGGAAAATAGCAGATTGCACTTTGTGCCACTTTATTAACATACATCACACCCATAGATAGCACAAACACCCCCACCCACGGCCACTTGTGCTTTGTGCTGGCATTAAAATTTTGCTCGGAATAAGCACGCTCCAGGAAAATTGGATGAGACATAGCACACGGTCGTTTCGCTTAGAGCTGCAACTTGCATGGGCATGAAAATAGAGCCCAAAGTTTAATTTCAATATAGCTCAGAATCTAACCCTTCAACAAAAAGTGCTTGGTAATCAGACAAGCACATCAGTCAGAGGCCAGACTTATCAGATAAGTGCATCTGTCAGTTTGATTCCTCTCTCATTCTGTCTCCATGGCAAAGATACTGTCCATCATTTGTCACTCAACCGAATTCAGGCTAATGTTGCTATGGATACATGGTCCTATCTATCTCAGTGGAGTGGATGTTTATTACATGAAAGAAAGTAGAGTTTTTGTTCTTCTGGAAGCTACTTCTAGGTAAAAATGTATCAAATGTGGTTCCCTGAGGCTTATCAGTTCTGAAAAAAATCTGTGTTAATAAACACTGAACAATAAGTACAAACAGTTAAACTCTTCTTAGATTAGGCTTCTTCTGTGTCCTGGATGATGTTTTCACTAGGGGCTGCACGACTACTGAGATTTAATAGTTGACTAGTCGAGCCCATTCGCCGAGTCAAATTTGACTAGTCGTGACGTCGACCCCCCACCCCCATACACAACCTCCTCGACGTCATTTCCAACAGACGCATTCTTTGAATCACATGGATAGCAACCAGTCGACATTAGGCTGACAGTGTCGACTACGTTAAAGTTGACTAACCTGTGCAACCCTTAGTTTTTACTTGCTGACAAAGTAGTCAAAGTCAACATGAAATAGCATTCGTAACCCAGTTTACTTCCGTAATGTGACGTACTTCCAAGTTAAAGAATAATCAAGAAACAATAAAAAAGTGTAGGATGAGACTTGATTTAAAATTGCTTTTTTTATCGGAAATTGACTCGATTGTGGAGTGGTACAACTGTACCCTAAATCAATGCTTAGAAAGCTATTTTACTGATAGGTAACATAATTTAACATGAGTTCACATGATTTGACATTAATTGTATTTTCTTGATAAATTATTACTGTCCAAATACCAAAGTATCAATGTGTCAGAACTGACCAGCTAAGACATGGTAGAAAACTAGCTACCACCTCAAAGACTGGGTGTGAATTAGTGTGTTCGGAAGTTCACCAAACCAAATTTGTGTAGGGTCCATCAAACAAGCTTCCTGATCAAGCTTAGGATTCCTATTGAGATTACCTTTTTTCCCCAGCTACAGAATTTGCCATAAAAAAGGTAAATGTGACCAAGCTTTAAACTGGTTTAAACTGGATTTTCGCCTCACCTTAATCTCTTTTCTGGTTTCTCCTGGTTTGAACACCAGCGTTCCTTCACAGTATTCATAATCTGAGCCTGCGTTGGCCGTACCGTCTTCTGTACAGTAGTCGATGTAGAAAGTGCTCTCTCCAAAACCTCCTCGACACACCACGGCTATTGCGATTGTGCCGCAGTTCTCCATGCACTGGCTGTGTGTGCTTTCGAAGGAAATGTGACTGCAGACGGCCAGGTCGTCCTCTTCTGAAGCCTCGTCACCGCCCACCACGGCAGCACGGCGAGCATGATCAGCTGCGTGTTTCTTCAACACGTTACCAGCTCCGATCATCATGCGTGTGGCCTGGATGCGGTAAAAGGCACGACTTTTCTGTTGATGGAGAAGGGCATAGTAGTTGGCCAACTCCACCAGTTGATCCAATTCCTTATCTGGATATTTCTGCTTTAGATCCTTCAGGATACGGATTCCCTGGAACCGAAACATTCAAGAGTTAAGACGTAGAAATTCTGGGCTATTTTTTTGCTAATGCATGTAGCTAGTGCAATGACATTTTTTTTTCTCAGCCTAATTGCATTTCAAGCCCACACGATTTCCTGTCTTTCAAATTTTTCAAAATGTATGTTGTTATCTGCCAAAAATGACTGTAGCTCTCCAATCTCATTTGCACTTGTGCATATTCAAACTTGGCATGTGAAAGACCATTGCGTTAGGTTTGACATCACGGATGCTGCATGCCATTGGTGTTTTGTGAATGCAACACATCATGTTTGAATGTGCAAATGAGATTTGAGAGCTTAGAGAAAGATTTGTTCCTCACGCAAAGCTATTGTATGGCTTTAGAAGATGTGAATATAGCTCACAAGTTGTCTAGACAACGTTTATGGTGTTTTTTCTTTTAAGTCTACTTTCATTGTATGGAAAGCAGTAGCTTGGAGATTATGCCCAACATTCTCCTTTTGTGTTCCATGGAAAAAAGTAAGTCATGTGGGTTTGGAATGGAACTGTGAATGGAACAAAATGTTTGTATTTAAAAGTGTGTGTATCATTCCGCACTTCTTTACGACTCTCGTCCAGGTCTTTGGCGCCGTCCATGTAAACGGTTGTGCTGTTGGAGTTGGGTAGAGCTGCCATAGCACCTGTTGTGTTACTGGTTCCGTCCTGGCAATTTTCCTGTGTACTGAATCCCACAGCTCCACCCTTCAGTGGAAACTTCCCATCTATCAACATCTCCATACCTTTAGGAGTCATCTCCCCCTCCGTCTCCACAACAACCCCCGTTCTTTTGTCGGCACGGTAGCGCTTTGACATGTACTTGTAGAAGAGGAGACGGCGGTCGGCAATCCAAGCCAGGATCACACAGATGGGAAAATAACAGAGAGTAACTAGTGCTTCCCATACCTAAAACACACACACACACACACACACACACACACAACAATGAAGTTATTGCACCAATTAACCTATAGAGTGAAGGGTACATAGGGTACATTAAACTATAACAGAGACAAACAACGTTACAACTCGCTTTACCATAAATAACCTTCTAAATATGGTTTTGTGATCAGAAGTACCAGAGGATAAACATATTTATAATTTCATGTGACTTACTGAAGCAAACTACACCACACACATACACACACACACACACACACATACTTAGAAAAAAAAAGGTTTAAATTGAAAAGAAATGTAAATAATGTACCAACGCAATAAATCTTAATGCTATTAAAATAGGCTTAATCTAATCTATCCATCCATCCATCCATCGTCAACCGCTTATCCTGTGTACAGGGTCGCGGGGGGCTGGAGCCTATCCCAGCTAACATTGGGCGAAAGGCGGGGTACACCCTGGACAGGTCGCCAGTTCATCGCAGGGCCACACATAGACAGACACACACTCACACACTCACACTCACATCCACACCTAGGGCAATTTTTGGAGACACCAATTAACCTAGCCTGCATGTCTTTGGATGGTGGGAGGAAGCCGGAGCACCCGGAGAGAACCCACGCAGACACAGGGAGAACATGCAAACTCCACACAGAAAGGCCAGGGCAACCGGGGTTTGAACCCACAACCTTCTTGCTGTGAGGCGACAGTGCTAACCACTGCACCACCGTGCCGCTAATCTAATCTAATCATTTCTAATATAATATAATAATAATTGTATCTGTTTTTTTATTGTTATTATGATTTAGGACATATCAAGTTGAATGAGATTCACTCATAAGCACAAAAAGTATTCACACACACCTCCACAACTCCCGGTGAGATGATGGACAGGATCAGGTAGAGCCAAATATAAGCGAAGATACTCCAGAAGGCCGTGATGAAAAAGACTCTGAGATGTTTGATCTTCCTCACCTCACCATCAGGAATCACCCACACACAGATCCCAATGATCACAAACATATTAAAGGCAGCGCTGCCCACGATGGTGCCCGGACCCAGCTCACCAGACTCAAAACCATGACCACATACCTGAGACATACACAAACACAACAGTTGTGTAGTTAACAAACACATCAGTGTTAAAGGAGTTACCATTAGTTGAAGTTCTACACACAGCAAGGATTAACACAAGAAAGTACAGATCCTATGAATGCTGTGGACAAAGTTGTTCTGATGTCGATTCTTATCTGCTTTGATAACAGTTCCAGAAAATTGGCGAGTGCCCTCAACATGTTCTGTTGTCCATGTGTACTAAGTTTTGTTAACAGGCTAATTAGTCATATTCAGGGACACAACCCCAAATATATTGGCTTGTATTGGCATATTGGCTTGTAAAAAATTCAATGTGATTAAGAAATGAAGATCAACATGACCAATTGATTCGGGGGCACTGAAGGACTCGGAGGAAATACAATTTTTTTTATATTTCCAAAAACGTATGTCATTATAGCACCAATTAGTGTTTTATGGGTGGGTGTGTGTGTAGCAGTTGAGATTTGGGACCACTCTGCCAAGTTTAGTGTCTCTCTGACTTATGGTCTCTGATGTCCAGACACTTTTAGGGAAGAGGAAGAAGAGGAGGAAGAAGAAGAAGAAGAAGAAGAATATATTAAGGTGTAAGGTTCCAGCACCTTGGGTGATTGGATCCTTAAGATGGCAATAGGATTCCCAAGCAGTAGCATTCTGTTCACATGGACAAGATATGTCACATTCACTGCAATTTCATGAAAGAGAAATGCATGTCTCTTTCATGAACACAGGTGTCATTTATCAACACCTGTGGCTATATGGCTGTTCTCTCTCTTTATCTACACCAGCAGGTGGAACAGCTGGCCTCTGGGGTCTCTCTGTGGCTAACAGATAATTCACTCTGCGCCTCCTCTACAACTGAGCTTGCAATGAGATTTCACACATCTGACGGCAAAATCTGCCAAATATTCTGCCTGACTGAGTCTCACTCTAGTCTTACTCCTCCTCTGAAAAATGATGAATTGTGTTTTGTGATGTTGTTTGAATAGAAACCACACAACAATAATCCTGTATAGTGTACGTTAAACACTTAGAGTGAAACACCGTGGCCTGACAGATGTCTAAACACATCAGATTGTGATGTACAGTGACAAAATTAGCCAATAAACCTCAGATTGTGCTCCTCTGACGTGCTAAATGTTTGCTAACACAGCGGTGATCGCCTGCTCAGGCAGATTCAAACAGATCTGAGACAGCAGACATGTTGTTTCCATGCAGTGGACAGCAAACTAGGACTGTTCTGTTTCTCTCCCTCATTTGCTGAAGCAATGGTCTACAGGCCAAATGCTACACAACATACATCTCACCAACTCTGAACAATTTATAGACAGAACTTGTGGGATCAGTCGTCTGTACCTCTGTAAACTTTGACAAACACATTTTTTTTTACTGTGTAAGTGTGGCAAGGAGGAGGGCGGGGCCGGGCCATGATGACGCATGCCTGACCCCTAATCAGGCTAATCAAGTTTACGAGAGGGATAAAGGTGGCCGGAGGCGGCAGTTTGGGAGACAGAGAACTACAGGCAACTGCCCTGTATGCATTTGTGTTTACATTTTGTCTTTGTTCATTAAACATTATTTATATTGTCAAGCCGGTTCTCGAATCCTTTCACTTTTACCCCATTACATTGATGCCGAAATCTGGGAAGGAGGAGGGATGTGAAATAGTAAACTCCTCGCCACTACCATCCACCCCAAAGGAGCAGCCGTGGCCATCTGCCAGGGGACTGAGGAGCCCAGCCACCTGAAAGCGGAGGAACAACCGCCATCCACGAGCAGGGAGGGGGCTCACTGCCAACCCCATGGAGCGGAAGATCTGCTGCCATGGGCGGAGGAGACCCCTACCATCCACCAAAATGTGGCTGGGCATTCCTTCCAACAGGAAGCTGCCCTGTATGTGTTTGTGTTTATGTTTTGTCTTTATGTTTTAATGTATCATTAAACATTATTTATATTGTCAAGCCAGATCTCGCCTCCATTCCCTTTTACCCCGTTACAGTAAGGTTCCAATAAAGTGAATATTAAATAAAAGATTAATCTCTTATCATTCAAGACCATGTGGGAACAACTATGCTTCTCAAATAAAAATTGTACACACTTGATTAAAAAACAAATAAAATTGACCATTGATTTGACCTTTCTGGCCAATTAATTTAAAATAAATGGCTTCAAAGCTAACAGGTATGGACTAAAAGCCACAAAACTGCATCTTTAATTTCTGCTTTTATACACAATAAACTGCTTTAATTACAAGTGGTAAAAACCTCAAGCCACATTAATGAGGGTTTAGCCATCTGGTGTGAGTGTAATTAGTGGTTATGCAGTAAATGGTTATTAAACTGTGTTAATGTAGAACATTTGTCATTTCAACAGCTCTCCCACCTCGATGACTGACAGGAGAATTTCAGGGGCAGATGACCCAAGTGCCATCAGGGTCAAGTTGGAAACGGTTTCATTCCAGATTCTAACGGTTGCCACTGATGTTTCTCCATTGGGCATGGTGATGGTCACCTCTTTTTCCTGCATGAACAGAGAGAAAATTTACAAGGAATGATGTAGTGCCAGCTGGTCATTATAGCAAAATATAACAATTCCTGAGGGGACCCATGGCTTGAAAATTTAAATTGTCTTCCAGGTTTTTGGACTACGACATGATCAGCTATAATAAGAAATTATATTTTACCCTTGTGGTGAACCAGCAGTCTCAAAAGAGCATATAGTGTGAAATGCCAACACAACTTTGTATCGCTTTGTGTTTGCTGACTGCACTCAAAAGCAAACATACAGTTAGTGACTACCAAAGTCCAATTCACAAAGAAATTACTCTTATGAGCCAGTTCTTTGAGAATCACTCTAAACGACTCACTAGCCAACAATTTATTGGTTTGATCCCAATTGGCTTATACTGTAAGTCTGACTAATCCTTCTCTGAATAAACTCACCAAATTAGAGTGGTTACTGAATCTGAACGGCAGGCAGAGACATTCCTGTCATCATGTCAACTACCACCTCTAAAGTTGCAAGTTTGAATCCAGGGTGTAGTGACTGACTCCAGCCTGGCTTCCTAAGCAACCAATTGGTCCGGTTGCTAGGGAGGGTAGAGTCAAGTGGGTTACCTTTCTCATGGTCGATATATGGTGGATCTCGCTCTTGTGGTAAGTTGTATGTTGGTTAGTTGTGTGTGGATGCCACGGTGAGTAGCATGAGCCTCCACATGCACAAGTCTCTGCGGTAACACGCTTAGCAAGCCACGTGATAAGATGGACAGGCTACTGTCTCAGTAGGGGAAGCATCTTCGATTTGTCCTCCGGCACCTGGATTGAGGTGAGTAACTGCGCCACTATGAGGAACTAATGGGAACTGGGCATGCCAAGTTAGGGAGAAAATTGGGTAGAAAAAGAAAAAAAAAGAAAAGATAATTGTTTTGTGTATGTAGAGGTTTGCAAATCTTATCAAATCAAATTGTGAAATCGGTGTCAATATTTGGCTCTAATAACAGATAGGGTCAGCTTCACCCATTGGAGAAGTGAAGCTGACCCTATCTCTTCTGTGATCCGATATGGAGTTAGGGTTAAAGTTTCCCATACAAAGACGTAACTCACGTAACCACTACGTGTGTGTGGTGCAGAGCTATGATCTTCTGTAGCCTCTGATCCAGCACAATCACAGCACTGGAAACATGCTCCTTTAATAATATGCAACACTGACTGCAAAGCAGTCTCTGCATCCATGGATGAGATAGCCCATGGCTAGAGAGGAATACCAATGCTGTTGTTTCTACAACCTTCTGATTTCTTTTTTTTTTCGTTTATGATCCTACAGAAACACCATGACCATTTCCACAACCATAACTTCTGTCTAAACATTGTTTTCCGCCATATTGGATCTTGTTTTATGCACATAAACAGCAAAAAATGCTTATGTTTGCCATCCAATTTGGCCCACTTAAAAATGTGATTCTAAATCCAATGTTTAACACTCATATCTGATTCTACTCTTAAGTTTTAATGCATTTTAGTGCCACTGTTAGACCATACATACTGTGTCCATAATACTTGTATGTCCTTCCTCCACTAATGTCACGATTCTTTGTCTGTTCTGATGCTGTTTTTACACCACCAGCATTATCCACGACCCTGTAGAGGGGTCCTCATGTTTTGACAAGGGTGGATGAGGATACTTTCTAAGGGATGCTTTGATTAATGAGGTTGACTCAAAGCACTTCCCTTTGATCTTGCCAAGGATGAAAGGGTGATACACTAACTAGTAGAATAAAGTGTTGCCCAATTAAAAACATTATGACAGTTTTGCGTGCCTGTATGTGTGTAGATGACCTATTTATATTTGTCTTTATTTGAACATTTTAAACGTGTTTCACAAAATGCAGTGCTATGCCATTATGAATTCATTATGGCCTCTACCAGGGGTTAAGAATGTTTCCCCTGGCTTTTAGCCCAGATGAAGCAGTTATCTGCTAATCAACAAAAGTGTGATCCTGACATTATATCTTACTCCAGGAGCTCCTAAAGTCCAATATTTTTTTTAGCACAGTCAGTTATGTGATTTGCAGGCAACGAGTAGCCTGGTTAGAGAGCATTGGCCATGACTAAGCAAAAATCTATTCTGACTAAATACAATTGACTGGCTGCCATCATAAATGAGTGTCTTTTCTACTTCATGCATCCCAAGAGTGCAATATATTCACAATGCTAATGTATGTTGAAAGATGTGTAAAAATAACCATGCTCTGCAAACCTATACTAATCTCACGGTTTGGCATACAATTGACTTTGTAATTCAAGTATTATTCCATTGGTTTGTTGCTCCTCAAAAAGAACTGAGGCCATATTCACACTAAAGGCACTGGCATACTTCATACAAAATCAAAGAATGAACATGTGTGACAGTTTGATCTAATCTGGCCAATATGAAGGTGTTTTTGAGTTTGTGTCGGTGGTTTGAAACAGCTCACTGGTGCAAACTTTCAGGAAACCCTTGTACCGGCTGCTAAACAACTTCTTACTGCCATTGATCCATATCATCAGTAGGTGTCACCTGGAATTCCACCTACTTTACGGCTGACAACTAATTATGTTTACATTCTTCAGTCAGTCAAGATCAGTCCACATGAACACACCGACGTGCAGAGTTATAATCAAACTGGTGCAAACATACAAATATCTGTACATTCATTTACATAGAGACAATTTATATAAACACGTCATGCGATTTTTTTTAGTTTAATTAGTCTACAAAGAATTCAAATCTACTCAAATACTCTAAGTGCCCATTCACTCTTTTGTTTGACTAATTAAACCGAATATTATAATTATTTTTTTTTGCATAAAATGGTCTTGGAAAATGTCTCCACAGATGTACGTTGGTAAGTTTGCGCCAGTTTGCTAATAACTCAGCACACTGATGTGTTCATGTTGACTTAACTGACTGAACAACGTGACCAGAATTAGTTGTCGACCTTAAAGTAGTTTCGAGTGCGAAAGTCGTCCTGTCGTAATAGCACCTGTCATAATAGCAGTCACACACGACTACGATGCTACATTTCAGACACTGCCAGAACTTCATCGGAGGCTGAAGATCATCGAAAAGGCTATTAATCGGCCGTCTGTGAACATGTCACACTGAACGTTGTAAGATTGCCGATTTTGCCCTGCGACGAGAGAAATCATTTAAGATTCCCGAAATTTGTCTCAGACGGCAGAATCGTGGCCAAAATCGTACAGTGTGCACCCGCCTTAAGGATGACGTGGACCCAAAGGCAGTGAGGTGTATAGTAGCCAGTACAAAGTTTACCTGAATATTTGTTCTGGTGAGCTTTTACAAACCACTTATACAATCTCAAAAACACATCCGTTTTGGCCAGATTTTGTTCAAAATGACATCACACCCGTTCATTCTATGGTTCTGTATGAAGCAGGCTATGCCGGGGCCTTAATACGTTTTAGAAATGCGTTGACAAGTTAAATGTCTTTTGAAACTCATGACGAGAATCCTGCATTAATAGTTGCGATCCGTCCTGCAGTGTTTACTGTCACAAAAGCCCAAAGTATACTTTGGTCAGACGCGGAGGGTTCGCATACAGGACACGTGACGCAAATGTCGTCATCAGCAGAGTGCTCGAGCACTGAACACATGCAGCCTGTCTTTTTCTGTACTGACTGTGCATGTGCCTGGATTTATTTGCACAAATTAGAGGATCCAGAATGCGGCAATACTCACATTTGAGCTGTTGCTGTCACGAAGAAAAGGTAAATAAAAGGAGACGAAGGTAAAAACAACAACAGTAGATATGCACTTCAAGAGCACGTTTGCGAGGAGGTCAGGAGATACCTGCATTCGTCTATCTCGAGTCTGAAGGAATATAAAGACACGTTTATGGGTCTAAACTCCTGAAGAGAAATGTCCCAGTGTCTCATAGCAGTTGTAGTGCGCCTGTATATGCGTGCACCATCAAATGGAGTATGCTTTGACTGGCTTGCGTTCGACTGTACGCATACACTGATCATTTGCGTCAAAATCGAAGTATACTTCGCGCTCAAGTGTGGTTAAATCGTAAAAACATGAAGGTGATACAATACTACAATACCGAATTGCTCCTCTTAATTTCCCTTAAAAAATTCTAAACCTGCCGCAAACTTGCCGCTCGTTATTTCCACATGAAAATTAGATTTTGATTTGCCGCAAATGTTTGCCAGAAGTTTGCAGCTCTTCACCGGTAGTGGTGAACCTTTGGCAACAATACACAATTTGCCACAAGTTTGCCGCAAAGCTCATTTGCATGTGAAAATTATCGGTGGCAAATTTGCCTCAAACTCTCCATTTGCGTAAGGGTTTTTAAACGTTATTTTTTTTTTCCATAATTAATCAAACCACGTTTTAACACGCTAAATATATAAATATTATATTATTTTGGTTTTATACTTTTCATTTAATTGCATGCCAGATTTGTATAGAAGGATTTTGTAAGTTAGCATAATGCTACATGTTGCTAATTCAACTAATAGAACTGGGCAGAGTTTTTATTTCTGTCTGTGCATTTCAAACTTGGCTACTTAAACTAAGTGGAAAAATAAAGTGCAGTTGAGTTGAGATTTGACTGAAGAGGTACAGTAAAACTTCATAACAATGGTTTGGCAAATGTTCCCCATTCGACAGGTTTATGCTGCATGAGTCAGTGGAGGTGATAAGAGTAGGCAATCTCTTCTCGATAAGTGTTGTTGAGTCAGTAGTTTTAACAGAGAACAAGGAAAAAAGTATCCAGCACACTGCAAGAATTTGCATCCCATTAAATATTCAGAGACTGGAGTAACAGTCATGACTGTTTTTTGTTTTAATAAGTGCAATTACTCGTTCAGGTGAAGGCTGTGCTTTTCAAGGAATAGTTCACCAAAAAAATGTGATTCTGCCCTTCTTTACTGCCCTCATGTCATTTCACGTATCTGTCCAGTTATTTATGTGAAACACAAAAGAAAGAAATGCTGAAGAATATTTATGTAGCTCCAAAGTTCATAGTGACCAGAATAAGCTCAAAAACAATAAAAAAAAAACACCATTAAACTTCCATAAAAGTAGTCTGTATGACAGTTTACAAGTTTCAAATATAAAATTGCACATTGACGTATTGTGCCATGGTTTCATGTCATTGTGTGTTTTAATCGCATACAATGTGCCAGTTTGAATATTTGGGCTCTATGGAAGCTATCAGAAGCGGCTTCAGAAGTCTACCAGTACCAGAAGCACTAAAGGCGACTTTAACTCCTGAAGTGAAGTAATAAAGAATGATTTACTTGGAAAACTAATCCTAAATCTTTAATTTATGCTTTATTTTGAGACTGAAATGATTAGATAATCGGATAAGAAATGTCGTAATCGGATAAGGATATTTTCCATGCGAGATTTGGGAATGACGTGTCAATAGCTTTAACTCACCTGTGATGTGATGACCTCAATAGATGCCATGAATCTGTCGGCGATAATGGACACTCCCAGAAACAGGTACATGAGAGAGACGAAGTACAAGACGGCCCGGGCGATCTGTTCTGCCAGACTGGGATTAATGGGCTTCCATACGGGCAGGATAATTCCAGGTTTGCACACGACCGGTTCGCTGCACTTCTTGTTAAGAACAGCGCCGTCATCTTTATCTGTCAGGTTACTGTAGGTCTCTGGAGAAGCATCTGGAGAGACGGAGGGCTGGAGAGACGGTTCTTCAGGCTGGGACTCCGGGAAACAGGAAGGAGGCAGAGAAAAGACGAGGAAGAGAGAAAGGAGGAGGACAGGGGAGCATAGAGAGGAAAAAAGAGCCATGGTCTCACTCCTCAAAGGGATCTAGAGTATAGAGGAGGAGAAATGGATGAGGAGATGCAAAGAGGAGAGCAACCAGCCCACCAGGGGACCTGAGGAGAAAACAGAAGAAATATATCAAATCAAACACAAACATTAACAAAGATTAACCCAAAGAAAATCAACAAACAACTGTAAATGTCATTAACAGTGGTCAGATCAACTGCTGCGTTGTAACCATATGTTCTGATTTGTGGACAGCAGGAATATATGTATGTATATATATATATATATATATCTGGGTTAGAAGTGAATGGCGAACAAGACATAAACATTATGTGTTAACATGATTTTAGAGTGATAAATCACATTTTAACCTAATCGGTGTAAAGTTGCACCCAATTTTATAACTTCGTTGCCATGACGACGTAACTGCAACCTTGTAATCCCAGTAAACGACCATTTAAAATGTTTACAGCTCAAATAATACACACGTTTTAACAGAATAATGAATGTATGTGCTTTTAGAAAACGATAGCTTCACATTTCTGCATTTAAAACTAGAGATCGACCTGGTTTCATAATTAATCAGTGCCGATAATTGCTTTTTGGAACTATCGGTTATCGGAAAAAAAATCACCACCGATAGTTGTCGATAGTTTTTTTTTTCCCCCTCCATGTTCCTCTATGGCCAAACCCTTGATCTAGTGAATATATATAGGCTATAAAAAGCTTAATTTGTGGAATATTTACATACAGAGGATTGTAACGCAGCCAAGTCACTCTATCATTGCCAGTGGTGGCTCAGCGGTTAAGGCTCTTGGTTACTGAATGAAAGGTTGGGGCCCCAGCACCGTCAAGATACCACAGTTGGGCCCTTGAGCAAGGCCCTTGACCCTATCTGCTCCAGGGGCGCTGTTTCATGGCTGACCCCAGCTCTGGCCCCAGCTTAGTTGGGATATGTGAAAAAAACTGCATTTCATTGGCTCTGCACAATGACTATAAAGTTGAATCTTATCATCACTCTTTATGGACGAAATCACGACTATTAAAACAATTTGATTTATTTTTTATTTAAAGACATATGAAGCATCGACATTGTTGAAAGTTTATTGATGTAACCTTTATTGATTGTTGAGTTCATGTTGATTTTGACTGACTGGAAGAACGTTTTTTATAATACTGGAATACCGGACAATTGACAAGCAAACTGTGTTGATGAATGATGATCTGTTGTTAATGTATTTCTGCTTATATGCCCATATGACAGTTTAATTCATAGTAAATTTATTTTTTTGTAATACAGTGTAGATGATTTGTAAGAGTGCATGTTTTGGTTGGAGGCACTGTCCTTTCAAAATAAGAGTCCCCTGAGTACTTTGGGGTTGTTTATAGTTAAAACTCCCGCATTATGCACCAAATCTTCATATTTTCCCCTGGTTATTATTGGGATTTTGATTGCAAATTAAACCTGCATCTGGGATTTTACTTATGTTGGACTCTTGTAGCCTCAATGTCTGAGCCCATCACAGTAAGGGAAGACTATGTTTTATCATTCAATAAATCGATTTGAAAAACTATCGGTCAATTTATCGGTTATTTGCCCTTTTCACCACCTAAGATATCGGCAAAATCCACCATCGGTCAACCTCTATTTAAAACCTTAAAAAACGTACCCCATTCACTTCTATTATAAATGCCAGGAGCAACCTGGAGTTAAGTGCCTTGCTCAAGGACACAATGGCTGTGGGGATCAAACCAGCAACCTTCTGATTACAAGTTATGTGCTTTAGCCCACAACACCACCACCACTCAACATTATGCTCCAAATGATGTTGATTGAGCTTAACTTGAATTGAACCCAGAAAATTCCTAAAAGCTCTTTGAAGAACAGCACTCACAAACTAACACATCTCCCCAGGCTGTCACAGCAAGTGTTTTGTGCAGAGGGATAATGCTCCGCTTTATAGTAAGGTGAATCGAGACGAGATGAAGAAACAGAACTTGATCAAAGAATAGCTTGCGCAGGCAATGAAAATGATAACTTAAGTTAAAACATGGCTACAAGGACATCTACACACAACTCTAATAAAAATGAAACAACAGCAGACATGTTGCCAGGTTGGAGGATTATGTCCACTGCGGGTATTATAGAGACATCTGTGCACACAAGGTTTTTTGATGAGCTCATATTCAGTACTCCTTTGTGCGCTTCCATTTACACTCATACTCACCTTGGGGAAACATTTACATTCATGCATTTGGCAGATGTTTTTCAAAGCGACTTACATTTCATTTTCACACACAGTATAAATTGTATCAGTTTGTGTCTTCCCTGGGAATCGAACCCATGATCTTGGCGTTGCTAGCACCATGCTCTGCACTTGCACTACAGGATAGTGACTTAATTACAAAGTAATTAGTTACTGTAATCTAAGTACTTTTAAATAAAAATATAGTGTAATGGATTACTTTTAAAATTCTTATAATCGGATTGCATTTACTGATTTTCAAGTCATTTCATTACTTTTAAGTAAATTATAGGGTTACACTTATTTGTAATATACTATTATTTATGTATAAAACATGAAATATGGCCCCATAATTGTGAAGGAAATGTGAGGTGCT
>JAVLUX010000029.1:36060000-36372500 GCA_032164185.1 Moxostoma hubbsi | reverse complement strand
TATTCTCATTGACTTTTTTTTCTATTGTCTCTTTCAAAATAGCCTTGTTTCATCAGAGAGCAGCACTGTGTTTAAAACAAAGTTTGAACTACTCTCTCTCTCTTTGCTCTCACTAATCAGTAGCACAGAGCTGCATTGTGCCAGTGTTTCATGCAGTGATGGGTTGCACTGAGGTTAGTGGGTTACCCTGAGATCCCCTCATTAACAGAGCATCTTTCTCTACCTCTCTCTTTCTCTGCCCATCCCTCTTTTTCTCTGGTTTCTCTTCTGACACATTGGCATTTTTATGACTGCAGGCTTGTCAACTGCGGAGAGCAAAATTCCCAATATAGCACGCTAGCAAAGCGTGAGTCATACTTTGAGCGTTCTTTGGAGAGTTAAAACCTGCTGGAAAGTAAAGTTTAAACCAGCCTAAGGCTGTTTGCAGGTTTTAGCTGGTCTCCCAGCCTGCCAAAGCTGGTTTTTAGCTGGTTTAGCTGGTCATCTATGTGACCTCCAAGCCCTAAAATTAAATAAGCCATGGTTTGCTGGTTTAAACTGGTTTAGCTGGCCTCTAAGAGAGGACAAAACCCCCATTAAACAAGCAAACCAGACCAGCCTAACCAGACTGGCTGGAATAAGTTGTTTTTTTTTAAGCAGAGGAGAACAAATTATTGTTTGTTTCTGCTGAAGTCGGGACAGGGTGGTTTCTAGGATGTTCTGAGAGGTTGTCAGGGCATTGCTACGTGATTGTAAAATATTCTGTGAGGTTTCCAGGTTGTTGCTATGTGGTTCCAAGGGTGTTCAGGGAGTTTGCTTACTGGCTGGTTGATTTGTATTGGGCTCCTCCTACAAAGTAACTATATGCAAATTTTTTTGCCCATTTTATAGTCTACATGGTGAAAATCATCCTTAGTTAAAGAAAAAGCACACCTCTCCACAACAAGCCATATACACTGATGAGCCAACACATTATGACCACAAGTGAAGCAAATAACGTTGATTATCTCCTAACAAGGCCACATGTCAAGGTCTGGGTAATTTAGATGGTAAGAGAACAATCAGTTCTCGTAGTCAACCTGTTGAATGCAATAGAAATGGGGAGGAGGAATGACCTGATTGACTTTGACAAGGGCCACATTTTTATGGACAGTCGACTGGGTCAGAGCATCTTTGAAACGGCAAAACTTGTGGGGTGCTCCCGGTCAGCAGTGGTTAGTACCTACTGATAGTGGTCCAAGGAGGAACAAATCACAAACTAGCACGAGGGTAGCACAGGCTATCCCGTCTGGTCCTAACCGACAGAAGGTCTGCTGTGGCACAAATCACAGAAAATGTTAATGATAGTAACGGGAGGAATGTGTCACAACACACTGTGCGTAGCCGCAGAGTGCCCATGATGACCCCTGTCCACCAGTGAAAGCGCCTACAATGGGCTTGTGAGGGTCAGTACTGGACCTTGGAGCAGTGGAAGAAGATTGCTTGGTCCGATGTGTCCCATTTTCTTTTACATCAATTGGATGGACATGTAGTTGTGTCCATTTACTTGGGGAAGTGATGGCACCAGGATGCAGTGTGGGAAGCTGACAAGCCAGTGGAGGGAGTGTGATGCTCTGGGCAATGTTCTGCTGGGAAACACTGGGTCCGGCCATTCATGTGGTCATCAACTTGACACGTGACACCTACCTAAACATTGCTGCAGACCAGGTGCACCCCTCCATGGCAATGGTTTTCCCTGATGGCAGTGGCCTCTTTCAGTAGGATAATGCACCCTGCCACACTGCACACATTGTTCGGGAATGGTTTGAGTAACATGATGAAGAGTTAAAGGTGTTGCCCTGGCCTCAAAATTCCCCAGATCTCAATCCGATTGAGCTGGACCAACAAGTCAGATCCATGGCGGCTCCATCTCGCAACTTGCAGGACTTCAAGGATCTGCTGCAAATGTTTTGTTGCCCGATACCACAGGACACCTTCAGGGGTCTTGTAGAGTCCATGCCTTGGCAGATTAGCACTGTTATGGTGACACACGGAGGACCAACAGCATATTAGGCAGGTGGTTATAATGTTCTCATCTGTGGTATATTTAGATATAATTCAGGTTCATATCCCAAACTGTGCGGGACAAGTTAAGAACCAAATTTTAATACTTAGTGTTAGGGGTTTCGAAAAAGTAAGTATGAGCAATGGTAATACTGACGCTTGTCTTAATACCACAAACCATCTTTATTATGTATAATGTTGTGGCAGCGGGGGCGTGGTCAAGCGCCCGTCCGGAGAGGGGGAGCGGTAAGGGCGCTTACACCTGAGCTAAAATATGTCTAACACCTGTCTCTAATTTCAGTGAGCACGGGGAGAGCGGCATAAAAGAGCCACAGCACCGCCAGTAAGGAAGAAAAACGCCAGTCCAGTGTTGGCGATTTTCCTCGGGACTCCGACCAACCCGTTGCAGGATGGCTCTCCTCAAGTCCGGATAGGCCAGGAGGTTCGTTGCCGGCAGTTGTTGAGCCGCGAGTTGGGCTTCCCCGGACAAAAGAGGAACGAGGCAGGCTGCCCATTGTTCGCGCGGCCAGCCCCAAATTTCGGCGGTGCGCTCGAACAAGTCCAAAAAGGCCTCTGGGTCGTCCGTCGCCCCCATCTTCTGTAACGTGGGAGGGGGCAACGGGGAATGATTGTCCGGGGTCGCAGCTGTGGCGGGAGCGACCTCCCGGCTGAGGAGGCTCCGGATGGCATGTCGATCCTCTGCTTGAGCCCGCAAGATCTCAAAGAACCGTCGATCTTGGTCCTCTCGGAGCTCAAGCAGGGAGTGCTGGTGGCTTTGATGTAATGCAGCGAGGGACTGGAGGACTTCGGTCAGCTGGGAGGACTCTACGGGACGACCTTCCATGCTTCTGGTAATAACGTTCCCGGGTTTCGGCACCAGTGTAACAAAAAGGGTCTCGACTGGGCAGGGAAGAAGGACACGGCGACAGGCTTTCCAACACAAAGGTAAGGGTTTACTTTAATTCAAACGGGAAAGGGTAACATAAACTTAAATCCACAACTTCAGGGTAACATAAACTTTTCTGGCTTTTAACTGGGGTTGCCAACACTGGACTGGCGTTTTTCTTCCTTACTGGCGGTGCTGTGGCTCTTTTATGCCGCTCTCCCCGTGCTCACTGAAATTAGAGACAGGTGTTAGACATATTTTAGCTCAGGTGTAAGCGCCCTTACCGCTCCCCCTCTCCGGACAGGTGCTTGACCACGCCCCTGCTGCCACAAATGTCTATTAGTGCTTTTTGTCTATAAAGGTTTTGACTCTGAATCTGAAATTGAGAGAGAGAGAGAGACAGAGAGAGAGAGAGAGAGAGAGAGAGAGAGAGAGAGAGAGAGATGAGGGGTCCTGCTAATAGATATTCCACCCACGACCAGGATGTTTCCATAGAGACCCCACTGAAAGGCTGGTGAGGGTGATCCATCACAAAAGAAAGGAGCAGAAAGAGACAGAAAGAAAGAGATTGAGAGACAAGACAGTTATCGGATTGGAATGCAGATAATAATGCATCCTCTCTTTCTCTAACTCTTTCTCTCTGTCCCAAATACAAACATTCCCACGTGCACAGTGATTCATCCATTTAGCTGTTTCAGCAAGTGCACTCATGCAAAAGCCAGTACACACTGACCACAGTGCACACACACACACACACACTGATGCAGCATTTCTTTTCAGGCTATTCTGAAACAGACTCCAGTTTTACATAAGCAAGTCAAGTGCAACTATTCAAACTATCACTCATATAGCACTTACGCCATTTCAAATGCTAAACACAAGTCATTAATCTATCAAAATGCTTTCCAGAAACACACTGCCATAACTCGTTTCAGCTGCTGACCTTAAGACTTCCGATAATGTGCTTGCCCAATTTAAAATGAGATGCTAAGAACTTGGGGCCTTTTCCTGTTGTGCCGCAACACTCTGGAGATCACTAACTAACCAGAGAAATCATGGAGTCATCTTGTTTTAAACGTAGCCTGAAACTGTTTCTCTTTCGAAGACCTTTAACAAAGCTGGTTCCTCTTTTCAACCCTTATTTTGTATCTTGTTAAATACTTGTGCATTTTGTTAAATAGATAACAGAGTGTGCCTGGGTAGCTCAGCAAGTATTGACGCAGACTACCACCCCTGGACTCACAAATTCGAATCCAGGGTGTGCTGAGCCACCAGTCTCCTAAGCATCCAAATTGGCCTGGTTGCTAGGGAGGGTAGAGTCACATAGGGTAACCTTCTTGTGGTCGCAATTAGTGGTTCTTGCTCTCAGTGGGGTGCGTGGCAAGTTGTGTGTGGATCGCGGAGAGTAGTTTGAGCCTCCACATGCTGTGAGTCTCAGCGGTGTCATGCACAGTGAGCCACGTGATAAGATGCGCAGATTGACTGTCTCAGAAGCGGAAGCAATCCGGGTCCTCTGTCACACGGATTGGGGTGAGTAACCGCGCCACCACGAGGACCTACTAAGTAGTGGGAATTGGGAATTCGAAATTGGGGAGAAAAAGGGAATAAATAGCAAATAAATAATACAATATAGTGTTTCCTAAAATGACTAATCCAGTGTTAAATACAACTGTCAATTACATGTTTACAGTAATAAACTAACACCGTCCAATCAGTTCCAGTGTATTTACCTTCCCCTGTGGCACGACTGAAAGCACGTTGCATCAGCAACATGGGAGACCCGGGTGAGTGGAGGAGGTGAGTGGAGGTGGTGTAGTGGTCTAAAGCACATGACTGGTAATCTGGTAATCAGAAGGTTGCTGGTTCAATCCCCACAGCCACCACCATTGTGTCCTTGAGCAAGGCACTTAACTCCAGGTTGCTCCGGGGGGGATTGTCCCTGTAATAAGCGTCTGCCAAATGCATAAATGTAAATGCATTTTTTCCTCTTACATTACATTTTTACTGCACTGTTGGTTAGGTTTATGTTTGGGGGTACAGTTTATAAACTTAATACTGTAATACTGCTTCACTGTATTACAGCCTGTACAGCTGAAAACAACATACTTCACAACTCGCTATTTGCGCCCCTCCATTAACATTTCACCAGGAAAATGGAGCTCACACATACACGTGCGCCCAACTACACTTACGGCTTTGGCCACTGGGGGCAGTGTTTTGAATCCGGTAAGAACAGACCGATTTTAGATAAAGAAAATTCAACCTGTTTCCGATTTTACTGTGTGATTTGTCTGTAAATCCGGCACTCACTCTTTCCCTCAGATATGAGGCCCGCTGTGGAAATGAAAACTACAGGCCCTGCATGCATCACTGAACATGTCTGTACACATTTACAGTGTGCTTTAAAAACACAGGGTGACGTTTTCAGTTGGCCCTGGGACACTGGCAAATCTGGACTCTGAACCTAACTTGACCTTTCAAGAACAGGAAGATGGCTTTCTAACCGTTATAATACCTGAAAGTTGGTAATGGGGAAATATGAACCTTAAATTGATTTAGAATTGGTTTCTGAGGTGGGTAAATATTTCGAAAAAATCGAATTTCTGCGTTATTTAGTAGTGTAGTAATAGTATTGTATTCATAATACATGTATGCATGCATGTGGAAATAATTTCATAACTTGTATATTCATGTAGCGAAAAGACGTTTGACCACAAGACAACCTAAATGCCTCGGAAAATTGAGATAAGACCAACACACAGTTATATATTTATTCATTAGACTGTCTGTGTATTCAAGACTAAAATTTGGCAGCTACTGCAAGATTTACAAAACGCCAAGGACAAACTGATATACAGCTAATATCCCAAGTGATTGTTTTCTGGCTTCATCTCAGCTCAGTTAAATGCTAAGTATTTGCTTTGATTCTGTAGAGGCTTTTGGGAAAAAAGCTGATGTACATTCATCAATTCTAATATTCTAATTGCCTATTACACTTTCAATTTTTAGCCAGTCTCGATTCATATCAATATAGGTATCTCCAGACACACTCTTACAATTAATTTTGCACTCATTTTTCACATGCATATTGGCAACCCCATTTCTCTCTCTCAAACACAAACATAGATATTGATGTGATTTGAAAAGGCTGTAAATTTCCTTCCAGGGAGTGAGTGGTTGCTTCGTATCTCCCACCTAGAAGGGGAAAACACTTTATTTGATTAGATACTTAGTATCCAGTACTGACTCTGCTGCTAGAAAACGGTCTGATTATTGAAGAGAGTCTGATGATGCAATAGTGGAGTGTCTGATAGTCTCATGCAGGAAAAGTGTCTGATGAAATAGGAGTGTCTGATAATAGAAGAAATCTGATGTAGGAAAAGTGTTAGATGATAGAAGAGAGTCTGATGATATAACATTGTCTGGTGATAGAGGAGTGTCAGATGATAGATGACATTCTGATGCAGGGAAATTATCTGATGATAGAAGAGTTTTAGGCAACACTTTACAATACGGGTGCATTAATATGCATTAATTCATGCTTAACTAATGCACAAATAATATTGAGTTAATGTATGACTCATTATTAACTAAGCCATCCATTAATGCTGGCCACATCAGCAACTAATAAACAGTCTGCCTGATTAATATATTCAGTCATATATGAATTGCTAGTAATTAAATGTGTCATCATGGATTAATTCCCTAATAATAACATTATATGTACTGTATATATATATATATATATATATATATATATATATATATATATATATATATATATATTAAGTAATTAAGCATGTATTAATGTATATTAGTGCACCCGTATTGGGTGGAAGTTCAAATACATGGCTTTGGCTCATTGTAGTAATTAACACATTAATGAACACTATTAGTTCATATAATGAGTTATTAGGGAATTAATCCATGATGACATTTAATTAATAGCAATTCATATATGACTGAATATATTAATCAGACAGACTCTTTATTAGTTGCTGATGTGGCCAGCATTAATGAATGGCTTAGCTGATCATGAGTCATACATTAACTCATTATTATCTGTGCATTAGTTAAGCATTAATTAATGCTTGTTATGCATCCGTATTGTAAAGTGCTACTGAGTTTTTAATGTTAGAAGAGAGTCTGATGATAGATGAGTGATGCAGAAAAAATGCATGATTCTGATGATAGAAGAGAGTCCAATAATAGAAGAGTGTATAATGATTAAAGAGCGGCTGAAAAAATAGGAGTCTGGGGCAGGAAAAGAGTCTGATATAGAAGAGTCTGATGATAGAATAGTGTTTGATAGTGAAAGAGTGGATGAAGATAGACGAGTCCAAGTTCAGAAATTAACAGGAAATTTAAAAAATGGCCCCAAAATTCAAAACATGGCACCAAAAAATGCCCCTGCAAAGAGTTTCTGTTTTTAAGAAATTACATCTGATATATCTGCAAATACATAATGTGGCATGGTGGAGGGCGGGGCCGGGTCGTGACTCAACACGCCCGGTCCTGTATTAGGCTAATCAAGCCTCTGAGAGGGTTAAAGGCCGATTGCGGAGGACGTGCGTCAGAGAGAGATCGTTATGGTGCTCCTGGGGAAGCTCGGGACCACAAGGTCGTCTAAGCAGGGGTCAACTGCAGCAGGTCAAAGCCCCCGGGTCGATCAGTAGTGGGACCGTGCCACACATACATTGCAATTTTCATAAAATTTTTCACAGAACATTATTTGTTTTGTGCAGTTCGTCATTGCTAAATAACGGGGCGGCTGTGGCTGAGGTGGTAGAGCGGGTCAGCTGCTAATTGCAGGGTTGGCGGTTCGATTCCCGGCCCACATGACTCCACATGCCGAAGTGTCCTTGGGCAAGACACTGAACCCCAAGTTGCTCCCAATGGCAGGGTAGCACTTTGCATGGCAGTTCTGCCACCATTGGTGTATGAGTGTGTGTGTGAATGGGACACAGTGTAAAGCGCTTTGGTAACCTCTAAGGTTAAAAAAGGCGATATATAAGTGCAGACCATTTACCATTTTATTTTAAATCATTGGGTGATCCTTGTACCATTGAGCCACACAGACAAGCGCTCCACTTCTCTCAGTCCACATCAATTCCTTTCATTTAAAAGAAACTGTCCTAGTGAGTAACACCATCGCTCCATGTGCTAAACTTCCCTGACCATCAGCCCATCTCACTTAAGCTGCTATCGGTCTATCTGAAATTTCTCCTCATCTGCTAGAGGCCAAAAGTGCGGGAGGGATGGATGTTATATATTTGGAAAGTTAACCAGGTCCGAGAAATCACAAAATATAATGTAACAAAATTCTTACATATACTTAATAATAATATCTAAATGTTTTATACAACTGTTATGAATATAAAGTGAACCAGTAATGTGTTTGAATCACAGTGTCATGGAGAGTCAAGATCAGGCAATTATGTAAAAACAGTTTTATCGTGTTCATTTCTCATTATTTAAATTGGTAAACAGCCATAAATAAAGGCAAGCTCTTTCAGGCAACTGTAGTTGAACTTTTGACATCAAGCAACTAAGCTGAATTTTGTGAACCGTTAGCTGCTTGTATACCGGAATCAAAGCGTCATTTGTGCTGTTTTCATCTTTCCATTATGATTATATGTATATTATTTCAGCAGCTGAGATCGAAAACATCACATACCAGCTGTGAGAGATGCAGAGTGCTTCACATTAAGATGCAGAGCTGAAATCACCAGGAAAACAGAACACACAAAAAAAACATTTGCATATGCTAAATATACATTATAATTAGTAAAAAAAACAAAAGAGAACAAAATGAACTTGCAGCACATACTGTAAAATAACATCAAACAGACAAGCTGCCCCAGAAATTATAGTGACACTCTTCATGTGCTCTTCCGTCATAACTACAAGTGTCAGGGTCCTGCTAAATATAGAATACTTCATTAATGCTCATTAACAGGATTAATGTAAAGGTTGAAGTCATTACACTGTAGAATTCAACATTGAATCTTCACAGCCCCCTCACGGATGTAACTGAAGAGTAATTATTGTGTCTTTGAACTGATTAAAGAGAACACAAGTCATCTGTTTCATCTTATATTAATAGAGGTTTTAATATTTGATGTTTAACGTGAACGGATGGATTATTGTATGAGGAAGCTGCCGGGAGCTGCTCGCAACATGAGAGGAATGATATATATTAGAGAAGAAAGAGAGACGATATCATGAAAAAGCAAAGACAAGACTTTTATAAAGTCACTAAGACTGAATTGAGGCAGCTGATAGTCTTTTATTTGCATGTGCTGTCTGTTTTGTATAGAACACAATTCAATACAATAATTATGCAAATCAGATAACGGCACTAACACACCTAAAACATCTGTGCTGAATGCAGCACAATTCCCAGCTTTCAGGCCATTTCTGAGTATCACAACGTTCTGGCACACTTCGCTGGTAAAGCATCTCTCCAACACTGTGATCTAGACACCTGAATCGGCTCTTCAAAATGCCAGATTACACTACATGTCTGCAAATATGGAGATAAATATTCTCCATCAATCGATCCTCATTTAATGTATTACTGTTGCCATATCACTAACTTATTTATTTAAAAAAAATAAAAAAAACTGTCAATAATTGGTATTTTTGCAGTGAAGTCTCAGTCACCATTCACTTTCAATGCATCCTGTTTCCATACAATGAACGTTAATGTTGCGTAAGACTTTTATTTAACATCTACATGGGTTTGGAACAACATAAATTTTAAATGACGACATAATGTTTATTTTTAAGTGAACTATCCCTTTAAATCAAATTCTGTTCTCCACTAGAAGTAATAGTTTCTATTTTGCTACGTTTTGCTGTTTTCTGGGGACATTTAAAGAAATTGAATACTTATAAAAATAGCAAAAGCTGAGACACAAACACACACTTGTTTAATAGACCTCAATTTTATTACTGGCTTTCACGGCAAGTAAATACACACATTTAGAGTCAATGTCAGTGCAATTCTAACAAACTCACAAGATTAATTGAATTCCTGGTGAAAACTCAATTCCACACTCTACAAATCTGATTCCAGACATACTGCAGTGCAGACGTGTGAATTTATTTTCCATGCATCTTCTTGATTTAAAACTAACTCCAGACCAGATGTGTGACTGTTTGAGCAGACAGCAATGGAGTTTTTGATTGCAACACAGACCCTCTGGTACCATAGTTCATGAATTTTGATTTACTGGTTATATGCTTCAAGGAAACCTGCAATCATAAAAGCTTGTTAACAGACTAGCAGAGATTAGCTGATATATTTAGAAAAGATCACTTCAAAAGTTTTTTATTTTTAATATAATATCTGTTATATTAATGACCAGAATTTAGTTTAACTCTTTAACCCTCTGGGGTCGACGGATGTGCCGGCGCGTCCTGCTGGATTTCTTCGTCATTACAGTGGAAACAACATAAAATTTTCCATCATTTTTGGGCATACAGATAAGTGTAAGACATCATTAGAGACTATAAAAGGGTCTAATTGTATTTGTGTACACTCACAATAACAACAAAACCTTGTGCTTTTGTAAAATAAAAATTAAAAGTAAAAAAAGAAAATAAAAAGGGTGAGCTTTCAGCAGTCTCTATGATCACGAGCATATTTCTGAAACGCGTCATACAAATGAACAGAAACTCTGCGGATACTTATCACACAAACAAGAAACATGTCTAAAGAAAGCTTAAAATGTCTACTTTTAAATAACACTATTCAAGTTTAAAACAAATATTCTCCTGCAATGTAATTGGTATGAATCCAAGCAATGTACAATTCCTCCTGGCTCAGTTAAATTATCAGAGGGCGCTATTCATACGCTAATGTGCTGAGGCGATCAATGCAAATGGTAAACGCCCCCGACTGTGCCGTAAAAAGTTCATTCACTTTTCTGCGCATTTGAAATACAGCACTATACTAAACTCCTGGATAGTGACAACGAGTAAAAATTTTCCTCAGAAGAAGAGCGGGACTCCCATGAACGTTTACATTTTGAAGAAAGACTTGATCCAGCCGAGGATACAATTTCAGATGAGTAAGTCATTTACTTTTGATTAGTTGACATGCTATTTTATATAAACATGTCCTAATAAGCAAGTTTTAGTTACATTTAAATGCTGTTTTTGGTTTGGATGTCATCCTGAATCTACAGCCAAGCACAGGCAAGCTGACCAGAGCTCAAAAATGTGTGATCCCACCCACCAGTTTCTATTTGTGTACACACACACACACACTCACACACACACAAAGCAGTCTGATGGAAAATGTGTTTACCTGAAAAAACCTCGCTGATAGAAAAACCTAACCTTTCAATTCTAAGATTAAAAGCCACTCGACCTGTTTGAAAGAACAAACAGTTTCAAGCTACCAGCAGGTTTAAGACCTTCATTCCTGGAGGTTCATTATTAGTTGAGACCAAATAACAGCTTTTCCCTGAATGTGAATGTTTAACAGTTTGAAAATGTGAATGAAGTCATTTGTAAAACTATATTCGGATACTAGCATACTGCAAACTGTGCAGTATACACTATATATTGCCTACATAAAAAAAAGAAAAAAAAAAGTGAAACAGTGTGCAGTATGTAGTGATAAATGTTTATGCTACATTGTTGTCATATGACCTCATTGTGTGCATTTTTTATTTAACAAGTTACGTCAGTAAATTATCCAGTGGTTGTTTTGCATTTTTAGTCCAATTCTATGTAAATATGACTTCTGGCAATCCAACTTCATACTGAGTCAAGAAGATACAAATCACAGATGATATAGCTTCAGATTCATTAATCACACTAGAAATTGTATGTCAAGTCTTGCACACTATACTTAGGGCTACAGTATACCATTGAGTGGCTTTTGGTTGTCTACTGCACATTTTGGCAAATGAAGTAGAGCTAATCTTATACTAGTACAGTAACCTACAACTCTTTCTATTTCTGCAGTATACAGTGTGGCAGGGTGAGAAAGAGACAGATACAGTGGGTGTTGTGCCAAGCCTCGGTGAGGCATTTATTGGAAATAATAATAAAAGTAAAGGCCCATGGCGCGATGGGCAGCGGCATCACTGGCGGCTAGGCTTCCCAGGCCCGTGGCAAGCATGAGGGGAAGGCGGCCTGGCATCTAGCCCACAGGCAACAACATCAGCCGTTCATCCCCGGTGACTCTTCAACTCGTCTGGGGGTCCAAAGAATGGGTCTGGCAGCAGACCATCTCATCAGCTCCGAACCCTCCCAGCTCTGGTCCTGGACGTGCAAGGATGCCAGTGTGTGCACACGTGGAGATTTGAAGCCGGCTCCTCGACAGCGCTTTAAAGACAGCGAAAATGAAGCATTATTCCCATCAGGTGTGCTTCATTCACCGCTGACAAAACGACGCTTATTAATTATGCACCTCTTCTCGCTCTCCCGCCCAACTCCCATCGTGAGCCTGGCTGAAGGGCGGCCCTAAGAGGCGGGACGACGATGACGACACAGAGGGGCGGATCGTTCTGCGACAACAGGTGTACTAAAGTACAGTATACTGTATTCTGTATATACACTGCAGAAATAGTACGTGTAGTATGCTAATTTAGCACTCCTAAAAAGTCTCAATAAAAGCTGACTGCAGTTAACTGATTGAAATCAGAAAATTCTTATTTCTAGTGCAAATTGGAAAATCAGACACAAGGCCTAAAATGATAAATGGGATTAAATGACAACACTGTTTGTCTGGATCATACCTCAATAGTTTGACTGGCTAAATTATTTTCAGCTTGAATCAATTCCACAAAAATGCTCAATACAAATACAGTTATGCTGGTCTAACAGGGCATATTATAACATAATGTAGTAATGACATGAAGTTATGTCAGAGAAGCATGTGTGAGAAGCTTTTGTTTTGCATTAATTTTTTGTGTGAAAAATTTTACATTTATGAGAGAATTAACTACTCATTTACATTTATATTTACATTTATGCATTTGGCAGACGCTTTTATCCAAAGCGACTTACAGTGCACTTATTACAGGGACAATCCCCCCCGGAGCAACCTGGAGTTAAGTGCCTTCCTCAAAGACACAATTGTGGTGGCTGTGGGTATTGAACCAGCAACCTTCTGATTACCATTATGTGCTTTAGGCCACTACGCCAACAATAAAACAATGATATCATATTAATATATAATAATTTTATTTGTATATTGCACCTTCCATAAATCAAGTGCAGCTCAAAGTGCTTTACATATAAAAAATTAACATTCAAAATGAGTGAAATTATTTGTATTTTTCTACCATGGGTGGAGGTCTTGGTACGTCTTTCTTGAAAGGTTTATACGATTTTGCTAAACACAATTTTCTCGATGTGTAAAATTGGATTTTATCTCTATGCCTGAAGGGGCAACTCTATTTTTCTAAGAGGACAAATCTCATGGAAACAATCAGGAGCTATTTTCCTAGAAAGAAAATGTGTGGATGTTGGATTTACACAATTCTGTCTATAGTTATAACATGAGCTTGATTTAAGTGTTTTGTTTTTGATTGGCTGGAAAAGGAGAATCAATCCTGCAATGAAGGTTACAGAGAAACTGAAAGATTTCCCAGTTAGATGAAGCTTCTTTGGCCACATGTCTAAGCTCAGCAATGTCAGCTAGAATCATCAGTTCTGATTTGTGTTAAAGGCAGCAGCAGAGCGCAGATTTTGTCTGTGCAACACCCCTTCCCCCCTACCCTCATCCTCTTCTGCCCACTCATTCATTCTTCATCTTTTTCTAGTTTTCTCTCCCATTCACATCTATCCCTCGCTCTCGGGTGTTTTTCTCCTCTTTCTCTTCAGCCTTACTGTTTAAAATTCTCAATGCACACATGTGCTGTACATATATACACTGGAGAGGCGAGAAAAGAATGATGAGATGAGACGATGAGAGCAAAGGAGAGAATGAGAGAAAATGAAACAAGAAGAGAAGATGAGAGGAAAATATTAGGTGAGAGGAGACAAGAGGAGATGAGAGGGGAGGAGATGAATTAAAACAAGTTGAGGGGAGAGGAGAGGATATGAGGGCAGATGAGATGAGAACATGAGAGGAGATGAGTTGAGACAAGATGAGAGGATATGTGAGCAGATGAGATGAGGCAAGAGGAGAAGACTAGAGGAATGGATGAGAGGGGAGGAGGTGAATTAATGCAAGATGAAGGGAGACGAGAGGATATGAGAGCAGATGAGATGATAAGATGAGAGGAGACGACAGGAGAAGATGAGACAAAACGAGAAGACATGAGGAAAGGATGAGAGGAGAGAAGATGAGTTGAGAAGACGAGAGGATATAAGAGCAGATGAGATGAGAAGCTGAGAGGAGATGAGACTGGAGGAGACACAAGAGAGTATGAGAGGAAAAGATGAAGGAGATGAGATGAGATGAGATGAGATAAGAGGAAAAGATGAAAGGAGAGAAGATGAGGTGAGACAAGACAAGAGGAAATGAGAGGAGAAGATTAGAGTATATGATACAAGACAAGATTAGATGAGACGAGGTGAGATGAGGGGAGATGAGAAGATGTGATGAGACTAGACAAGAGAAGATGAGATTAGAGGATTTGAGAGGAGATGAGAGAAGAAGATAAAATGAGATGATACCAGACAAGAGAAGAGGAGATGAGACTAGACGAGAGTAGAGGAGAGGGCATGATGAGAGGAGATGATAGGAGACAAAGTGAGATGAGAGGAAAAGATGAGAGAAGAGAAGATGAATTGAGACAAGACAATAGGAGACGAGAGGATATGAGAGCAGATGAGAGGACAAGATGAGAGCTGATGAGACGAGATGAGAGGAAAAGATGACAAAAGGAAAAGATAAGCAGAGATGAGACAAGAGGAGATCAAACGAGAGGATATGAGAGGAAAAGATGAGAGGAGATGATATGAGAGAAGATAAGTTGAGAGGAAAAGGGATGAGATATGAGCAGAAGATGAGAGCAGAGAATAAGAAGAGACAAGAGAAAAGGTGAGATGAGACAAAAGGAGATGAAAGTACTTCCCATCACCTAACAAGCAGGTAACTGAGTACGAATGCAGATTCTTTTTCTACGTCTGCCTCATGTCTGTTGCAAACTCAGCCTTTATATTTAGACCCTTTAGTGGAGAAACACACACAGACACACGCTAATGAATTGCATATCCATTCATCAATGCTTGGATGAGCAGCCCAGAGATGCTGTTAATGGATAAATCTCCAAGTGTGCAGTACAGCGGGGAACAACAGAGCACAGATGTGTCACACAAACACAAAACACCTATGTTTGTTAGTGAGAGCTCTCAAGCAGACATCCTCAGTAAATAAAGGTTCTATACCATACGACAGAAATAACATCAGACCTGCATGAGGTTACTGTGATTAGAGATCTGACTTAATTACCGTTTCCCATCAGTCCAACACAACTAACGATGATCCATCAAAGTCACAGAGAACTGAAACGGGTAATTAGTTACAACACCAATAGAGTAACGTGTAAAAGGTCACTGGAAGTGGATTTTTTTTCTCAATAGGAATTTTAAAAGAAACATCCATGACCAAGTTTATACTTTGATGAAACATAACTGAAAACTCCATTAAGTCTTTCATTAAGCTAGATATGAAAGAGCGACCTCTGAGCAATATATATTTCCTATGTGTGGGTAAGAGACCTCTGAATGTAACAAAATAAACATTTCTTATTTCATAGAGAAAGAGAGAGAGGAGAGGAAATGTGATATTGTTGTCAGCTCTGAGGGCAAACATCTGTTTTGCTGAAGTTAATCCACTGAAATGATTCAGGCATCAGAACACTGGATTAGTCACAGCTTCCGTCATTTCTGCCACCGTAAATTGCCAAATTGTATTTTTTTAAAGTCTATTCTAAGCTTTGCGCGCTTAAGGGGATATTTGTCCAGGTGCGAGTGTTTATGATTCAGACACCTCATTTAAAGTCTAACCACCCTGTCTGCGATCACAGAATGATCAACTCGACAAGGGAATTGCTCCTTGGATGGACGCAGTCAGCTTCCATTAACAGAGCAACAAAAATAACGGACAGTTAGGCCTCTCCACTCTTAGTCGGGGATCAGAAAAGATCAATATATCCCTCTCTGCTCAGGTAATGACTATGATGTATTGAGCTCTGGGTCTTCAGCGAACAGAGCATTGAGTCCAAAGAAGATTAGCTACAGGAGCAGCTACAGTCCTCAACAGCAGCAATGTAGTCTGAACATGGGGAAAAGATCAACCTGCACGCTTTACCATGGGACAAGTCAAGTGACCTTCTGCTCTACATCTTACCATGGCCATTTAAAGTGATGTTGTAGCCAAGTTATGAAGGCGATGATACATTAAGATTCTATTCTCGCTTATTCCAACCTAATCTCGGTGGCTGTGGCTCAGGTGGTAGAGCGGGTCGGCTGCTAATCGCAGGGTTGGTGGTTCGATTCCCGGCTCACACGACTGCACATGCCGAAGTGTCCTGACCACAAACCCAACTTTGCTGGACCAGACAGGACTGGCAAGACACTGAACACCACGTTGCTCCCAATAGCAGGCTAGCGCCTTGCATGGCAGCTCTGCCGTCATTGGTGTATGAGTGCGTGTGTGAATGGGTGATTGGGACACAGTGTAAAGCACTTTGGTAACCTCTAAGGTTAAAAAAAAGTGCTACATAAGTGCAGACCATTTACCATTTAAACTCGAAGTATTCCTCTGTTTTTCTGGTTATTCATATTAACTAGAATATTCCAAATCAGTTCATTTTTCTTTGACCCTAGTTCCAGGACACGCCGCAGGATGTAATAACTACACAGACTTCTCCTTAGATCATAAATTAACTCCCGCCGACAGAGGAATGCATCACTGAGGGTTTATTGGTGTTTTTATCTCCTGTCACTGATTCAAAGGCAATTAAATCTCCTAAGCAAATTAAAATCATTGTACATTTATTTTCATGCTGATGAATGTGATTTTTTTGTTGCTAGAAAAACATATTACTTCATGTGCTACAGGTTTTTCGCTGAATGCAAGAAAAATGTTTACATGAAGCTTGAAATCTTCTGGTTATTGTCAGCTTTTGACCACGCATTTTAACAGTCACTCGCATTGCACTCAACACTAGCAAACATAAACTCAGGAAAAAAAAAAGAAACATTCCTTTTTCATAACTATGTATTTTAAAGATAATTTTGTATAAATCAAAATAACTTTACAGATCTTTATTGTACAGGGTTTGAAAAATATTTTCCATGCTTGTTCACTGAACATGTACCTGTGGAACGGTTGTTAAGACACTAACAGCTAACAGACGGTAGGCAATTAAAGTCACAGTTATAAAAACGTAGGACACTAAAGAGACCTTTCTACTGACTCTGAAAAACACCAAAAGAAAGATGTCCAGGGTAACTGCTCATCAGTGTGAATGTGCCTTAAGCATGCTACATGGAGGCATGAGGATTGCAGATGTAGCCAGGGCAATAAATTGCAATGTCTGTACTGTGAGACAGTGCTACAGGGAGACAGGAAGGACAGCTGCTCATCCTCGCAGCGGCAGACCACATGTAACAACACCTGCACAGGATCAGTACATCAGAACATCACACCTGCGGGACAGGTACAGGATGGAAACAACAACTGCCCAAGCTGCACCAGAAACGCACAATCACTCCATCAGTGGTCAGACTGTCCACAATAGTCTGAGAGGGGCTGGACTGAGGGCTTGTAGGCCTGTTGTAAGGCAGATCCTTACCAGACATCACTGGCAACAATGTTGCATATGGGCACAAACCCACCTTCGCTGGACCAGACAGGACTGGCAAAAAGTGCTTTTAACTGGTGAGTCACGGTTTTGTCTCACCAGGGGTGATGGTCGGACTCGCGTTTATCGACGAAGGAATGAGTGTTACACCGAGGCCTGTACTCTGGAGCGGCATCAATTTGGAGAGGGAGGGTCCATCATGGTTTGGGGCGGTGTCACACAGCATCATCGGACTGAGCTTGTTATCATTGCAGGCAATCTCAACGCTGTGCGTTACAGGGAAGACATTTTCCTTCCTCATGTGGTATCCTTCCTGCAGGCTCATCCTGACATGACCCTCCAGCATGACAATGCCACCAGCAATACTGCTCGTTCTGTGCGTGATTTCCTGCAAGACAGGAATGTCAGTGATCTGGCCAGAGAAGAGCCCGGATCTCAATCCCATTGAGCACGTCAGGGACCGGTTGGATCGGAGTGTGAGGGCTAGGGCTAGGGCCCTAGATAACCCCCCCCCCCCCCCTGAAATGTCCGGGATTTGCAAGTGCCTTGGTGGAAGAGTGGAATAACATCTCACAGCAAGAACAGGCAAATCTGGTCCAGTCCATGAGGAGGAGATGCACTGCAGTACTTAATGCAGCTGGTGGTCACACCAGATACGGACTGTTACTTTTGATTTCTGTTAGTCACATCTCTGTGAAACTTGTTCAGTTTATGTCTTAGTTGTTACATTTTATGTTTATACATATATTTACACATGTTAAGTTTGCTGAAAATAAAAGCAGTTGAAAGTGAGAGGACATTTATATGTAGAGCTAAAATCAGGGTAATTGGCAAAAAGCTGTGTCGATTGGTGCTTAAACCGTTTATGATCTTACCCAAATAAAGGAAAACCATTTAAGGCCTTTACCTGATCTTACACATTGTCTGCTTATTTTAACCTCATAATCGGGTGTGAGGTAATTATGCAGTATAAATTAATTTTTTACTTCATTTGGCTAATTTAATTTGCCTAAGCAACTCTTTCTTTTGAAACTATTCATACTCATTTCAATGTATATGCAGTTGTTTCAACTGCATTCGCCTGAAGAACCCAATCATCATTAAACTTGAAAAAGAGATCCCATAAGGGATAATAGAACTGATAAATATTTAATTCCCGAGCTCTGCTTTTTGCTTTTGTAGTCTGGAATCCAGATAACCACCAAACAATTTTAACACAGCTAATAAAAATTGACTAATCCAACATTTACAGACTTAACACGTTTTTAAATAGATTTTTAAAAGATTTCAAATTTTTATCACCCAGTTGTCTTTGCACATTAAAGTGAGATAGGAGAAAATATTTAGCATTGAAAAATGCACTTAACCTTAAAGGTTAACCAGCTCCAGCTTAAACGCATCTACAGTCTCTTTAGCAACCTCAAATGAACTCATATAGCTTCAATCAATCATTAGATTTACTCAAGTATTATGATTCTTTTCAGTTATCGAGTGCACTCTGTCAGGGTTCAGGCAGCTGTGTCTGTTCTTCACGGCACTAAACTTAATCAGTATTGATCGTTGAGCCAGCAATCTTTCAGAGAGGTAAAACTGTGAGCAGAAAGCATCAGTGCTCTACAGTGGAAACTCATCGTCATTTGCCAGGTAAGCAGATACCTTCAGCTAGATCTCCAAAACAATCATGCAAAATGATGAATGAACATTGAGTAATAGTGTGCTGATGTATTAAGTGTGGGGTTTAGCAGCTGACAGACTAAAAGCACCTTGAACACACCTTTAAATTTATCTGTAGTTCATTACATACTTCACTTACCAACATATATTTTATTATGTAGCTCTCTGGCCTCAGACATGTGGCTCTCGAAACAAAATGGCTCCCTTTGCTAATGGCAAATTAGCATTACCATGGCTCATATTTACTGTTTCAACTTGACAGTTGTAATATCATGAAAAAATAACCAATATGGCAGTGGTATCAACAGTGAGCTGATTTTTCTATTTGATATGTAATTTGGCGGGCTTCTCCCTTAGAGATGCCCGCCTTTGCTCCTTTGCGTCGAAAGGACTCAGTTGAGGTGGTTTGAGCATCTGGTAAGGATGCCCCCTGGGCGCCTCCCTAGGGAGGCATGTCAGGCACGTCCAGCTGGGAGGAGGCCTCGGGGAAGACCCAGGACTAGGTGGAGAGATTACATCTCCACACTGGCCAGGGAACGCCTCGGGGTCCCCCAGTCAGAGCTGGTTAATGTGGCTCGGGATAGGGAAGTTTGGGGCCCCCTGCTGGAGCTGCTGCCCCCGTGACCCGACTTCGGATAAGCAGTTGAAGATGGATGGATGGATATAATTTTATCATGTCACTTTACTCCTTACAAAACAACTAGAGTTTTGACAAACTAGCCACAAACTTGACAGAAATTTGCAGAAAAATGTGCCACTCATTATTGTCACATGCAATGAGCTTGTGATTCACTGCAAATGTTTGCAGAAGTTTGCAGCCAGAGGTGGGTAGTAATGCATTACATTTACTCCGTTACATTTTAACTTTTTGGAAAAAATGTACTTTTATGAGTAAAGGTAGGTACTTTTCACTCTTCTTCACATACATTTCTAATGAATTTTTTTTTTTTTACCTCATTACAATGGCGATGTTCCTGTCTTTACATTGCTGCATGTGCATTACATTTGCATGTGAAAAACAACAGTGGTGAATTTGGTGCAATTTTGCTATGAACTTTCGATTTTTGTAAGGGACATTGGCAACTTCATAGCAATGGCCTAGCAACCATCAAGAACACTCAAGGAACCACTAAGCAACATGCTAACAACCACCATGAACATGTTATCAACTTTGTAGCAATGGCATAGCAACCATCAAGAACACTCAAGAAACCACAAAGCAATATGCTAACAACCACTCAGAATACATTAGCAACTTTGTAGCAATGGACTAGCAAGCATCAAGTACATCCAGGGTACCACATCCCAACATGTTAGCAACCACTAAGAACATGTTAGCAACTTTGTAGAAATGGCCTAGCAATCATTAATAACACCCAAGCAACCACAAAGCAACATGCTAACAACCACTCAGAACATGTTAGCAACTTCATAGCAATGGCATAGCAAGAACATTCAAGAAACCACATAGCAACATGCGCCACTAAGAACATGTTAGCAACTTTGTAGCAATGGCATAGCAACCATCAAGAACACTCAAGGAACCGCAAAGCAATATGCTAACAATCACTCAGAACACGTTAGCAACTTTGTAGCAATGGACTAGCAAGCATCAAGAACATCCAGGGAACCACATATCAACATGTTAACAACCACTAAGATGTGTTAGCAAGTTTGTGGAAATGGCCTAGTAATAAGAAGACCAAAGCAACCACAAAGCAACATTCTAACAACCACTCAGAACATGTTAGCAACTTCATAGCAATCCAGAACAAACTAGCATTGTGGTGACGAGTTTACTTTTATGCTACTTTCAAGGCCATTTTCTTCAGAAAATGTAAAAGTTTAGTTTGGGATTACAATTTAAATGGAGATGCCCTTATAAAAAATTTAAACTAGCCGCAAATTTGCCATTCGTTATTTTCACATGACAATGAGCATTTGATTCACCACAAATTTTTGCCTGAAGTTTGCAGCGTTTCGCCGGTAGTGGAGAACCTCCGGCAAACCTTTGGCAACAATGGACAATTTGCCGCAAATTTGCCGCAAAGCTCAGTTGCATGTGTAAATGATCAGTGGTGAATTTGCAGCAAATTTGCCATGACCTCTCGATTTTCATAAGGGCATTTCTGGTCCATATTATGCTAATCATTCGCAAACTAATTTGTTTGACTGATAACAAAAATCTACAGTTCTGGCGAACTTGACACAGATTTGCCACATTATTTACAAATTATTTTGTCGCAAATTATTGCCAGAAGTTTGCAGCTCTTCACTGGTAGTGGTGAACCTGCAGCAAACCTGTGGCAATAATGATGAGTTTGACGCAAAGCTCGTTTCCACAGGGTTATGCCAGAATTCTTATACCTTGAATAAGGTATCGGGGACACAATAACACATATTTGTGGCTGTGTAAATGTCATTACCACTAACCAAATGGACTGCAGCCTGGTTTTTGCAAGATGGTGCACATGCACTGATTTGCATTCAAAACAGGATTCATCACTGCACAAACAATGTTGCAGTGTGAACAGGCTTGACAGTTGTTGAGGATATTGTGTGAAAGTTGTAATATGATTTGGCTGAAGTTCATTTCTGCGAACGTGGGTGGATAGGGATGAAATTATGTACACCCCTTCGATACGCTCCATGGAAGTACCAATTTAGTAATCCATAACTGTGCCAAGTGCCTTTATTGCATAATAAATTCAGATGAGGGCCTGTAGCTACAGAGACTCTGCCAGCATTTTCAATTTTCCACCTTGCACCCCTCCAACCCCCACCAACTCTCACTCTCTCATCCTCTTATCAATTTTAAATATGCTCTTGTGCAAAAAATAAGATCGTTTCTGTTGTCCCACTTTAAGAACGGAAACTTCCTCCTTAGATCTGTCTACACATGACTTTCTCTGTCTTTTCTCATATACAGTACGTGGTGAGAATGGCCATTGGGCATGATGAATAAGGGACCTCAGATTAGCTTTGTCTACAAAGACTGCTGCTTTCTAAGATTCAGTGTTAGTTTTAAAAAAATTGGACCACTTGGATGAAACTGAGGGTTGGAGAACACATTTACATATGGCCATACTGAGGGTGTACATTAGCAATGGGGTTTTCGGAGTTAATGCGGCAATAAACACACCTTCTGTTCAATTCCATTGCATTGTGCTGTTTCGTACATGTCTTGTGTGAATTACCCCTTACGTTGCATTGTCGTTGCCAAATTTTAAAGCAGCTCTGCATGTATCCTTTGACGTGAACTCAACACAATGCACAAGGTTGTCTTTGAAGTGAAAGAAACATACAAGGATATATTCTTGGTTTAAAAACAGCTAGAACAGAACTGAACAGAAGGTGTATTTATAAGTGTGTTAACTTCCATACACCTGGAAGCCCCAAACGCAGCATTAACTGCTGGGACAGGAGCAGGGATGCACTATAATGAAAAATAGATCTCCTGTCGACTATGTTAATAAACATTATGGGCTCACTGTGATGTGGCAAACACAGAGTGCCCATCATTTATAGAGGTGTGTTATATAATTGCAGAAGCAGAATTACGCGAGTGAGGACAGGTTTTAATTAGTCAAACCCACTGAGGAGAATGAAAAGACTGGCTCTCCCGGTCTTACCCTGAGCACAGCATCTCGTCTTTACAGGAACATCATTTTCATACCACATTACACACACACACACATTACACATTTTCTTAGCCAATGTAACAGGGACATTTTGCACTCTTTATTGTTAATGTAAGCAGTGTAGTTCTAGCTGGGTAACTCCCAGCCAATCACATGTAAGCCATTGCTTTACAAGTCTGCTCACAATCGATCACATTGCTGTTTCAGTGTGCTAACACGGCAACCTCCTCCACCCCACCACCACCTGTTGAGTCCCGTCCTGTACGGGGGTAGGCTCCTCGCCCCTGCCTCCTATCTCCGGCAGGATATGACGGTTCCGAGTACAACTTCTTCAGACCGCCAGACGGGGCCTACGCCAAAGAGAGACATTACTTATCTGTTTTACATTCATTAAATAAATGTATTTAAAAAAATTTCACTCAAGTCTGCGAGTCTTCCTGATAGAAATAACTAATCAACATTTTATTCATCAGTGTTTTGACCTTATTTTTCACCAATAAGCCATTAAAGATAGGGCTTTCTATATAAACAACAGAATTGTTGTCACAGTTGTTTAAAAATACATTTGAGTTTGCCATGCGCCTGCCATGCGCTCTTCATTTTGTCTTGTTTCCTGTTCGGAGCATGGTGTCTGGATCCTGACTTCCTTGTCCTGTTCAGTTTCAGTCTGTGATGGGATCCGGACATTCATGCTCCATGTTCTGTCTGTTACTGGCGTGGGTGCATTGCGCTTATGTCGTCTTGGCATGCACTCACGTCAATCGTTTATGTCTGTCTCTCATGACCACGGACGCACTACGCATTGTGCGTCTTAATGTTGTGCTAAGGGTCGGTCACTTTGGTCTGAGGTGTCGGGTTTGCGCGTGGACGAACTTTCGCACAAGTGTCCTGTCTTGTTTCGTTGCCTATTGCGTGCATCGCATGACGCTTCCTCATGATGTACACTCAGGCTTTGTCTAGTGTGTGAATGCGTGGCATTGCTTTGTTGCCATTGCTACACATTCTCTCATCTTGTCTGTGGTTTGGCATGAGCGTATATTGCCTTGTCTTGCCAAAGTGCGCACATGCCATTCAGGTGCTTGTGTCTTGTGAGAGCACGTGGCTTTGATTTGTTTGCCCATTATTAGTTAATTTGTTACACCTGCCCTGCCTATTAACCTGTTTGATTTCCTTCCCTATTTTAGTCTCCTCGTATGAGCTGTCCATGTCCATGTCTGTGTTGAGTCTCATCCCTGTTTCTGTAGGTTCTGGTCGATCCTGGTCCCTTTTCATTTGCCCCAGTCCTGCTTCAGAGAGAGCCTGTATTGGACTACTATTCTTTCCCCTTTGGGGCAGTTTGGTTTATTGTTTATATTTTTGTATTAATAAAACCTTTTACTTTTTCACTCTGCATTTGGGTCCTGCCTATGCTGATTCGTGACAATTTTGGTTAGTAATTATGTTTTAAAATCTATGATCTTCTATCAAAAAAATGACATTCTACCGTAATAATCACTAGTACAAAAGCCTCAGCCAGATAATGTTATATCTCATTCTTTTATTATCTCTCTCTGTCTGGTAATATTGCTGAAGAAGACGGTCAGTTACAGCTGCAGATTTTCCTCATAACGTCTCTCAACAGCACGGCTTCACACGGGCCTCTTAAAATAGTGAGTCGTGACTGTAGTTTTTTAAAATACGGGCTGCTCCCTGGAGCTTACGGGATTTCACAGCCTAGCCAAACAGCAGTGGAACACCTTAAAGGGATAGTTCACCCCAAAATGAAAGCTCTGTCATTATTTACTCCCCCTCATATTGTTCCAAACATTCATGCTGTTATTTCACAATGTAGAATTTGTAATGAATATTCACGTAGATCTTTTCATACTGTATGATGACAGTTCATGGTGACCAAGACAAGAAACCAAAAGATTGTCCACTATATTACAAGTCTTCTGAAGTCATTCAATAGCTTTGTACGAGGAATAGACCAAAATTTAAGTCGTTTTTCACTGATAGTTTTCCGTTAACCCACGTTTGTGTCCAAAATGTAAAAATGCTGCTTCACATTTGTCTACTACACATGCGAGAACCAATGCTTTTTTGGCATCAATGACTTGAATGCATCAATGATGCTCCATTTTTTTATATAAATGTGAGCGTTTGGGCAAATAGGAAGATCGTAACTAAATGGCTTAAATTTTTCACAAAATGTTCTGCTGATTAAACCGGTCTGTGCATACTGAAATTCAAAACCACTGCCCCCAGTGGCTGAAACAGGAAATGTTGTTGAGGTGAAATGTCCACATGGTGGCACCTAAAAGCGAGTTGTATTTTTTTTTACAGGAATGCATACTAGCAGGTGTGACTATAACTATATGGAAAGCCAATTAAGATACAGTTAATTACTTTTAAAATTATTGATATCTAAAATATAAAATCTAACATGTTGAAATAAGATGACATATATCAAATTAGCATTTAAAATTGTAATTTAAATGTTAATATCAGAAAAGGATATTTGTACTAGTAACAATGTAATTATCAAAAACGATCATTCTACTATTAAGAAATACATTGCTGATTTGTGTATTTGAAATATCAATTATTAAGAAATTAATTATAATTGTGTTTTAAATTCAAAAGTCTACTGGTGAAAATTCAGTTATGGATGTAAAAATTTACACCATTTCCGCAAGCAATGATGTCATTTTGAATATCAAGAATTAAGGTTTGTACTAGTGCAAACTTAATTACTGATATTAAGAATTAGCATTTTAACTAGCGAAAATGTTATGAAAGATATCTATAATTCATATACTGCACATGATTAAATGTTAAAAGGGTTTGCGATAAACCCCAATTCTAAACCTAACTGTCAGTCGAGTAAAAATGTCATTTCAGAGCAAAAATGCAACCTCTATATAACACTTGCTTATGTGATCACGATTACTTCCTGGTTTCTACAGAACCAGGGCTGGACTGGTAATCTGGCATACTGGGCATTTTCCCAGTGGGCCAATGCACTTTTGGGCCAATCAGGGGCGTAATGGCCATCGGGAGAACCGAGCGGGCCAGTGGTTCGGCCGCTAAACGTGCCAAATGGACCAGGATAAGCAACAATGAGCCGCCGCATTATGCAGAACGGACCACAAAACGACGCTGCGATACGCAGTAAAGGACGTCGCACCTGCCAGCGCAGTAACAAATCGGTAGCCATCTCACTAGCCGGTTCACAACAACTTGATTTTGTCTGAGGGTGTCACACACCTACCAATTGTTGTGCTTAAAGTCTGCTCTCTTCAGATGGTGCTGTCACACACACATCGGTTCAGATTCAGTATGGAAGAGGGGAGACATTCCGGCTCATTCCAACTTTCTCTCCACTTCCCTGTTACGTGGAGATCGGTAAAATATCAACAGGAGTACCGCGTGAACATAAACAATCATAACAGGCTGAACAAAGATGCGATTCATAAAGTAACTTTGCCCTGTGTATGTGTGTGATTGTGTATTTATCCCCTCTGGGCTTGCCGTAGAAAGCAAATGCAAAACAGAGCTTCAGTGAGTAAATTAATTGCGTTCAATAAACAGACTGTTTAGACTGTGAACCCTCTGTTTTCTGCATTTTATTGTCAATTATCCTCATTGTAGTGTATGAATATCATGGTGTCGCGTCGCAACTGCTGGTGTGGATAGACAGAATGCGTGTCACTGAAATCTTATCATATCCTGTCAGGTTTGGAGGAGTAACATGAGAACAGATATTATTTGCTAGGAAGTCTTGCCTTGTATGCATGTACAGTTCTCATTGCCTGTGAAAACAACCAGATGTTTGGAAATGTAAACAGGAAATGAGGTCAGAAATGAAGATGTGCATGAATAAACCATAGTGGAAGGATTTGGTTCTCTTGCATAGCAGTGAAGACGTTTATTTTAGGGTTTACAGAAGACACAGTATTTAAATAAAGCCTTTTAAATTTGTATTGGAATTTCGGCTTGCCCTGATGACGACAAATAATACACTCCTCAGGCTTCTTGGGTTCTGCCTCACTGATTGATAACCAATCACAGCGTCTGTTCTGTCTGAAAGCGACGGTGTCCAGGGGCTAGGCTATACATCAATGCTTTCTTGCAGAGATGGCGAAAGTGAGAGTGTAAATTATTAACACGCATGATTCTCCTGCTCACACCCACACACACACACAACATCTCTGCATGTATATCTGTGTGTAATGTGTAAGTCAGTAGCAGCCTGTTCTTATTATGGTACATTAAGCTTCAAGGCTGTTCTGAGGTTTAGAAATGTAAATGACAAAAACATATTTACAGTGTAGGGGAAGCTACTAGAACATCAGAGCTTCCCAAGCTAAGCTACTCATAATTTAAAACTAGACCAGCCTGACATAACAACATTGGCTCAACCAATGGCTTGAGTTTGGGATGGGATCTGTTTGGCGACCGCTTTGTCTGAAAACATTATATTCTTGCACAAATTCTGTTTTGTGGAGCTAGTGATGCAGAAATCAAACAGATACATTTACACTTAATACAACTAATAAAATTAGAAAACACCCTCATTTATATAACTAAGTAAAAAATACAGGGATGAACAGCAGAATTTAACCAAAAACTTATCTTAAAAATAGTGACTGAGGCTCTACTCATAATAATTTTGTGCATGCATTTTGCATGTATCATTGGTTCTTGAATATTTTTTTATTTCAATTTTTAATTGAGGTATTTTACTTTATTCCATTTTTTATACCCTAAAATAAATTTGGTTTATAATGTCCCTCTAAGAAGGCACGTAAACACTATCATTATGCCTGATGGCAAAACAAATGCAGAACAACCAAAATAATAAATAAATACATACAGATATTCACATACATAAAGCAGGTGCATGAAGCTCTATATTTTAATGTGTATTTATTGTCTGTAGCCGCCTTATTCTTAGTTTTATTGCGCACAGCACGGTTGCTTGTGGAAAACAACCTTTATTACCATCCCGAGTATGTGACATATAAACTTTAAGGACAACAATAAATACAAATTCACTACATTTGTTTTCGTAATTAATGTTCCTGGTCTTAATGTGCACAATTCATCAGTGCACGTTATTCTAAGGAACATATTTTTTCACAACCATTCATCTAAATGCAATGATTTTTCCACCTCTGAAATGACTTTTCTTTTCTGCTGATATAATCAAGTCCACATGATCAGGGAAAGTAACCGATAATATTTATAACCTACTTTTCACAATCCAATAAAACCCCAAAGGATAAAATTCCACCCTATATATTATCTACCACACAATATTCTGTATCACTCGGAAATACAACATATTCTGGAATTTAACCACCATATAATTAAACGTGCACTTAGTAATTTTTTATGCATGTCATCTTGGTCTTACACTGACACCTAGTGGAGTGGATCATCATTCAAACGCAATACTGGTAATCTGGTAATCAGAAGGTTGCTGGTTCGATCCCCACAGCCACCACCATTGTGCCCTTGAGCAAGGCACTTAACTCCAGGTTGCTCCGGGGGAATTGTCCCTGTAATAAGTGCACTGTAAGTCACTTTGGATAAAAGTGTCTGCCAAATCCATAAATGTAAATGTAAATGAATCCAGGTTGTGCTGAGTGACTCCATTCAGGCTTCCTAAGCAACCAATTAGCCCAGTTGCTAGGGAGATTAGAGTCACATTTAGTTAACCTCCTCGTGATCGCTATAATGTGGTTCTCGCTCTTGTTGGGGAGCGTTGTGAGTTGTGCGTGGATGCCGCGGAGAATAGCGTGAGCCTCCACACGCACTAGGTCTCCGCGGTAACGCGCTCAACAAGCCACGTGATAAGATGCGAGGATTGACGGTCTCAGACACGGAGACAACTGAGATTCGTCCTCCGCCACCCGGATTGAGGTGAGTCACTACGCCACTACAAGGACTAAGCGCATTGGGTACTGGACATGCCAAATTGGGGAGAAAAATAATAATAAAATAAATAGATTCATGAGTTAAAGTGTCAAATATCAGGGAGATTACTGAGACTAAGCATGTAGTATTTGGCCGGTTGTGTATCCTAACATGACAGCCCCCATGAGGGGAAAAAATGACTGATTAATGAAGAATACCATTTTGTGTTGCTTTTACCTGCATATATGAACAATATCAAATAAATGCAACATAATTCATAGATATTTCAAAAGGTTTCAAAAGTCCCTAACATGCTGTACAGGCACACATGTGCTTATTCTTAAACATCACGCTTTATGACAGATAACTGGCAGACACATTTGACAGGAAGGTGACTAACAAACACCATCAGCTATGCAGTATTCTGTCACCCTGGGTAACAAGACATCACCACAACAATGCATTCGACAGCCCGTAGTTCCCAGAAGGATGTGCCATGCAGTGCCAAAGAACAGTCCAATCTGGAACTTTTTAAAATTTATTTTCCTGATTCACAATAAAGTTAGAAAGTTTTAAGCTACATTCGATTGCACTTGAACAAGCTTGTAACTGTAGTTGTTTAAGAAATGCAATCATTCAAATATAGAGCCTCACAATGCATGCGCTTTAACAGGGCTGGACTGGGAAGAGAAATCTGCCTGGGATTTTACATAGCAATTGGCCAAAACGTTGTTGAACAGGTGGTGGTGGTGGTGGTGGAGGGGGGGTTCCTTTTCTGCATATCGCGACATGGTTTGTGGTCCGTTCGGCATAATGCGGTGGCTCATTTTTAGCATATCGCAGCCAACCCACCGGCCCGCTTGGTTCTCCCGAAGGCCAGTCCACCCCTGATTGGCCCCAAAGTGCGTCGGCCAACCGGGAAAATGCCCGGTATGCCAGATTACCTGTCCAGCTCTGCGCTATAGTAAAATTGTTTAGATGCCATAAAATAGAATTGTGTGAGAAACAGAGCCAAAAGTAAGTGTTTATGAAAAGATAATCTGATGTTTTACTTGTGATTTATGTGAAAGGGAAATAAACGTCACTGTTGTTGTAGCGCCTCTAGTGTGCATTTCTAGTATTATTACTTTTGCTCATACTTAGGTTTAGGGATTTTTTTCCAAACCCACATTTTATATAGAGAATTTAAAAAGCTAGTTCCTATATTTCAGCTATTTATTTTAGTTCATTCATAAATTTATAGAATTCTATAAATGTCATTGTTATTTAAAAAAAAAAAAAAATCAACTTCGTATATTTCGGCAATTTATTTATTTTAATTTATTTATTTTAAATGAATGGCATTCTATAAAGGTGCACACTCTACGTAAGTATTTGAATGCATACACTGCTATCTGAGCAAATGGCATTTTACAGATTGTTAGATATAACGAAATCCATCAAAAACACAGTTCCTAACGGAATGGAGTTCCGCTTTGCATTCTAGGCGTTGCCACAAGGGGTGCTATCCACAGTTTCCCTGAACAACCACTGGGCGGAGCCATGATGATTCCAATGGCTTGTTTTCCTTTTCTGTTTTCGAGATGCAACGTAAAACTAACCAAAACAAGAGAACAAGACAGATAACAACAACCATTTAAGTTTTATTTTGAGTAAAAAAAAAATTCACACTCAACATTTGCAGTTGTTGGCTGTCATTTCAATGCAGTTAATGATATCAATGTAACTAACCTCGGACCATCGCTTCTTTACATCTACATACTCAGGTGAGGCACTGTGAAAAAAATGTTCATCTTGACTCTGTGACGTATCGGCACTATAGCCAATTTCTACTAATGTAATACTTTTAATGCTAAGAATATATGGTGATGCGGGTGAAAACACTGGAAAACCGGAAAATAAAAACAGGCGAATCGTGGAACGCTTCCGCGTACAGGAAAAAAGCGGATAGCTGGCATTGGCATAAACTGTCAGTAGTTGAACAGACAACATATTTGTAGCTTGTTACCTGAATAGTAACACATCCAGTTTAATGACACAAACATTTGAAGGAAACTCTATCGCCCCCTTGAATACTCAGGGTTGTTACCGGCACAGTAACGCAAGTATGCACGTTAAAGGGCCGTTCAGACCAAATACGTTATTGCACTAAAAAACCTAGATGCAGTGCAACAGATACAGTAGATCAGAACACGTGTCTTTTTAGACTTACGTTTAAAATGACTTCAAAAAATGCAGCGCTCCTGCGCAAGACTTTGAAAAGAAAAAAAACCAAGACGAAGCACATTGGTCAAAGACTTCAACAACTGACAAACGGAGCAGGGGGGCGGAAAAATGCATTGTGTGAACGGCCCCTAGGGTATGTGCATATTCTTGAAATGCCTTGGCCAGTCTGAATTTGCCTACTTCCATAGAATAGTATGAACACCAACTGAACCTCAAGTTGTTCCCAATGGCAGGTTAGCGCCTTGCATGGCAGCTCTGCCATCAATGGTGTGTGAATGTGAGTGTGAATGTGTGTGTGAATGGGTGAATGAGACACAGTGTTAAGCGCTTTGGTAAACTCTAAGGTTAAAAAAAGGTGCTAATTAAGTGCAAACCATTTACCATATTTCTGGGCTAAAACATTAAGACCTTAATAGCAATGTCTAGTATATTATTAAAGCAAAGCTTGAGTAAACTAGCTTCTTTGGCAGCGATTAAGATCAGGAAGGGGTACAACAGAATTTCTTGTCCTTAGAGGCAAAGCATTTGTCTCATTTTAGTGAGTACAAACAAGAGAAAGGGAGAGAAAATTAAAGTAGAGACAAGTAGATAAAAAGAGGAATGAAATAATGAGTGTAGAAGCAAGAAGAGGAATGCTGAAGCACATCTCTACTGCTGTGTCTGTTTGGATATTTTCACTCCAACACTGACCAGAGACCAGTCTTCATACTGCTATCACAGATAAGATCATTGCAAGACAGTGCTTTTAGTCTGTACTAACACATCCTCTCTTTGGCTGTGCTGGTGTGAACACTACCTGAAATAGTCTTTGACTTCAGATTCAACAAATATTGGAACTTTGGCATAAAGTCTGGTCTACTTTACAGATTTTCCGGCCATGAGCCACCCATTTACCGTTGGTGAGGCACGCTGACATTGAGACTGAGTCTAACTCCATGAGAGATGCTCTGAACCAGGCCGAGCTTGCTCTTTTCCCAGTTGACCTGAAGCCCTAAATGGCTGAGGTGCCTGAGCACCTGGTCCCTGTGGGCGCATAGTAACTCTCGGGAGTGGGCCAGGATGAGGTAGTTGAGTATGCGGATGCCGGCTTCCGCGCGCAGGGAATTGCCATGTTCACCATGTAAAGCGGACGCCCCCGAAGGGGGGGGTGTCATGGCAAACTGAATTGCATAACCGAGTCGGATGGTCCTGGCCAGCCAGCGTGACGAGTTGGGAAGTGAAAGCCATGCATCCAAGCTCCGTGCTAGGGGCACTAACGGGACGATTATTTTTGACGTACCCGACGGGGCTTCGCAGTGGGGAGGAGCAGGTAGTACAGAGTCGGGAGGCAAAAGTGCGTCCTGAGGCTCTGGTGTTGAGAAAAGACTCAAAGAACTTACCTTGCTCCGCACACCTGGCAGGTGGCGGGTTAGTGACTGAGGAGGAGCACCGGTGGAGGCGTCCTCTAGACTCGTCAGAACCGGTTGAAGGAAAGCCGCGACCGCAACGTTGCCATGGTCATGTTCTCGCAGTGAGAACATGAACCATCCACAAACGCTGCCTTGGTGTGATCGCAGCACAAAGACACAAGATAACGCCTGTTGCCGGAGAGGAATCTAACGCATCCAGGAACTACACAGGGGCGGAAAGGCATCTTTAAGAAGACGTGTCCTGAAAAGGACGTTCAACACCGCTGTGTATTGCTCTTATAGAGGAAAATACTCTTTTAGAGGAAATCACTCTTTTAATAACAACTCTTATTTGTGCTGTCGAAGCGCCCAGGGGCAAACTGCACTGCCGTGCAGAGAAGGAGAAAGCCGCTGAAGTGCGCCGTCGATCCAACAGCAGATCGCTCAGAGGAAGAGGAACAGGTGTGTGACTCGCAGCTCGCTGCATACACGACCATCAGCTCCGAAGAAAATTTCTGAATGAAACAGACGTATTTCCACGCCTTTATACCCTTATGTCCGGGGGCGGGACATGCAAATTCTGTCTGCCAACTTCTCATTGGCCTTTTTTCATAGATCAGAGGTATATTCGGCACTCAAGAGAAGTCAACATGAAATGCCATTCACAACCCATTTTACTCCTATAATGTGACAAATTTCTGTGAAATATTCCATATTCAAGATGATTAGGATTTTTATCCAATGTTTATATATGTGTGTATCTATGTGTGTGTGTGTGTATATCTATGTGTGTGTGTGTATCTATGTATGTGTGTGTGTGTGTGTGTGTGTCTGTGTGTATCTATGTGTGAGTGTATCTATGTGTGTGTATATCTATGTGTGTGTGTGTGTGTCTATTTGTGTATCTATGTGTGTGTGTCTGTGTATCTATGTGAGTGTATCAGTGTATATCTATGTGTGTGTGTATGTGTGTGTGTGTGTGTGTATGTATGTATCTATGCAAGCGTGTGCGTGCGTGTGTCTGAGCGTGTATTTATCACTTTGTGGCGAACAAATGTCCCCCATAACGATAGTAAAACACTAAATTTTTGACGTGGGTACATTTTGCCGGTCCCCATGAGGAAAACAGCTTATAAATCATACTAAATGATGTTTTTTGAAAATGTAAAAATGCAGAAAGTTTTCTGTGAGGGTTTGGGGATAGAATATGAAGTTTGTACAGTATAAAAATCATTATGTCTATGGAGAGTCCCCATAAAACATGGACACCCAACATGTGTGTGTGTGTGTGTGTGTGTGTCAGCGTTGCTAGTAAATGTCCCAGTAGTTGTTGTGTTGGGTTAGAGGTGTACCACACACAGAATGAGAAAATACACAAACAGGAAGAGTGAGCCTTCAGAGGCCATCAACACACAAACACACACACACACACACACACACACACACACACACACACACACACAGACACACACAATTTTATTCTTTCTGTGCTTGTTTTAAATTCAATGGACTCATGGACCTTAACTGAATACTGATTTCCATTCTTTGTCTAACTGGAATCTTCGACAGTTTCATGCAGAACAAAATCCCCAAGGACTTCAAAGCCATCAAACAGATAAACAAATAAACAAGATTTTCTGAAGACAGAATGTGCTTGCGCCTAAAAAAAATCCATACTAGGGTGTTCCGTGTGGTTGCCAGGGCATTGCTATGTGGTTGCTAGGGTGTTCTGAGTGGTTGTTAGGGTATTGCTATGTGGTTGCTAGGGTGTTCTGAGTGGTTGCCCAGCCATTGCAAAGCAGCTGCTAGGATGTTCTGGGTGGTTGCTAGGGCATTGCTATTCAGTTACTAGGGTATTCTGGGTGGTTGCTAAGTCATTGCTAGGTGGTAGACTAAAATAAAAATAGCCCACCTCAAAGTCTCTATGATATTCTGGTCTGTAGATATGGCTCGGATCATATTTGGAAATGAAACGCACATTAATGGAAGCTGTAAATGGGACCATAGTGATGCTTACCCTGGTAAACACTTTCTCTCCTCTCTCTCTCTCTCTCTCTGTGCCTCAGAATTACACTCTCCCTCGACCCATTTCTTGCTCCCAATTGAGGCTTTTGTAATTAAAAATTGTTGTGGAAACGCCCCCGCTTGGCAAGTTTCCTCAACCTTGTTGTTTAATTAAATATGCCGAGCGCAGCACTCTCATCCTCATAACCCTCAAACCTCTTAATAGAAGTTAATTTAGTCAAATAAATACAGATTTTTTCGTGGTGGGCATGAATGGATTGTAATGTGATTGAGAGATTTACTTAAAAAGTCTGCTGTATCATATTTAATATATGGATTTCTGGCTTTTTCAATAAAATAATATGCAAAATTTTAACCAGGTACAAGTTGCTTATATTCAGCAAATACTCATTTTAAAATATCAGTAACAATATAATCATTACTGTCCCTTTGACTTAACTTTAACTAAAATAAGCTGTCATTTATCCCAACTTAAGTGTCACTTTTTGTGCAAGTCCACCACAATTTTAAATAGATCGACATAAACATTGAAACCACTTTTTCACAAATAACCACTAGATGGTGCCATAAACATGTGAAACTTACACACCATAGGATGTTTAGCTCTTCATCTTTAACAGAGAGTTAAAAAGCTCATCATAATTTATGCAGACGGTGTTTTGATGTGCCTTCATACGAGCGGACAGAAAAGTACGCTTGAAGAAAGTTTGGAGCAGCAGAAATACATAAAAATAAATCTTGTGTAAAAAAACATTTTTGGTGTAAATTCTTTATGCTAGGTTAAAATGTTATTCTTAGCCATTTTACATGCACCTGATACCAGGCATGAACATATTTTTTTTTTATCAAGAAAATGCATGCCGGATCATAATTTGTTTTCACTAGTAAGACCTTTGATATTAGAGCAAAAAGCTTATCCTTGATGAAAATTTTTGTTTTGTTTTTCTGTGAAAATATTTTTAAAAATCCTTTAAACAAGACCCAGCGGATCCGTTGATTCTCTTTTGTGAATTATGTTATTTAGCATTACTTACTGCTTCAATTTATATAGTCTAAAAATGCTTTCCCCTCTACAGAATGTTGCCTTTTTTTTGGCAAGAAAAAAAAATGATTTTTTGATTTTCATTTGTATTTTTTAATCGCCTACAGGGCAGAAAAAGAACTGCTTTATCGATAGAATTTATTTTTTAGAATTACATGACGCCGGACACTTTTTACATTGGGCACTCTTATATATAGTATTTTATTATCCTTATATATAAGAATATGTAAACAAAAATTGTATCAGTATGTTTCATCCTTATATACAATCATATACACAATGGGGTGGGAAAAAATTTAGTGAAATTTTTTTTTATTATTATAAACCTCACTGAATTTTGTCAGATTTCTCAGAAAAAATACTTAATATCTTAATATTTGCTTCTCAAGTGAATGTATTAGAAACCTTAGCACAGATTGATGATGTATTGTTTTTTATTTTTTTTTCCTCCTTGAATGTGTTTTTAGAAAGCCTCGGATTACATATTTTGCTTTAGGGTGAATTTTGTGTGACTTCAGAAAGCAATGACAGATTAAAACTTTAATTTTATACATATTTTTCTTTGAGGTGACTATTGTGTGAATTTCATTGTCGTTTTTCTTTTTAGCTTTTTTAATAATAGTATTGTTAAATTGCTGTAAAACTCTGTTACGTGGGGTCTCTTAAGTGTTAAGGATGTTTCAATATTTTTTAGTGGAAAACAAAACAAAGATATTGTCACTCCTCCCTCAGGGTCTCCAACTCCCTCAGTGTTCCGCTTCTCTTCTCCCGACTTCTAATTCGCCACATCTGCACACAATCGATATGGATTAATAAGTAATCAGGCTGCCCGCTCTCAGCAAGGGCGTAGCAGCCGCGGGGGACCTGGGGGACACGTCCTCCGAACTCTTTAAAAAGGTGTTTTTGTCCCCCGCACTTTTCCAAGCTAAACCCATACCGAGTCCAGATAGTGGATTTGCATTCAGTTTTTTTGGGCTGATTGAGCGACCATCCAGCCAAACACAGGTGAGTTTCATGAGCCAAAACATCCCTTACGTAATAGACCGTCAGTCAGACAGTCTAACCAACGCAGCTCCTCAAGAATGCTCATTTATCCTTTTTTAAATCGGCAGCGAAATTAATAATCTAGATATGGGGAACACACAAGTGAGAGTTATTTATCGGAACATCGTTTTTGAATGGCAGCATTACGTGAAACGCACTGAAGAAAAAAAAAACAAAGGACAATCCTTTTAAGCACAAGGAGGAGTGACTACGCATGCCCGGCCCCCAATCGGGCTAATCAGCCGAGGAGAGGGAAAATTGCAGCGAGATACGGTAGTTCGAGAGAGAGAGAGCCACACGCAACTTCGTTGCATCTCTCTCTCTCTCTCGACATTGCAGCTTTATCCCCTGCCCGCCAACACTGCAATCACCAACAGCTGGGCAGGATAATTCGCTCCAGGTGTCCATCCCGGCCTCGTTCTGCACAGTCGTTGCTCGGCCCACTCCACTCTCCACACACACACTGTAAGTGGAGTTTATATCAGCGTATTAATCTTCATTAAGTTATGTTGTTTACATTAGGTTTGTGAGATAAAAGTCTGATCGGTTAAGCAGATTACTAGATCTGTGTTAAATATGTAAAGCTATTTTTAATATCAGATGCTGTCATGTGCAGTCGACAAATTATCATAATTATTATAAGACTATTATTGTTGTCTTTTGATAAAAGTCATGTCAGCAGCTCACAAACTGTAGGGAAATGAAAGATGATAGTTCTTATCATGTTTAAAACCAAACAAAGGCCAGCACATCTGCACAAGATATCAGTACCACGAGGGACGTTTGTTTCCAGAGTGACTCACCACAGCGGTGTAGTGTCAATTAACCATTCAGAAACGGCCTGGTTCATTCTCACAGTTGTGACTTCTGCCGGAGTCTCTCCTTCATCAGTGTCCGACTCTGGTTCATACATATATGGTTGAACTGGTATTTACGCTGTCAGTCATATTGGTTCTGATTTGTTGTTGCTGTAGTATATGTAGTATGCTCTATTGACCGTCATCGGCGAGCCTCTTCTTTTTATATAAATTTTTTTTTTGGCAGTTTCTGTGAAACTTGCTAAATAAACATTAGCTAGCAATACTATGCACAGTTTTAACTAAATGTCAATAACTATTTTCTGCTAATTTTGTCACTTGTGAAAAATCCGCCTGAAGTAATGTGAGGCAGAGAGCAGACACAGCTCTCATCTGGAAAGGGGCGGGGTGCAACAGCTCATTTGCATTTAAAGAGACACACACGAAAACCACGTGTTTTTGATTCCACCCGAAAAGAGGCATTTACATCATGGTATAATAAATGATCTGTGGGGTATTTTGAGCTGAAACTTCACAGACACATTCTTCACATTAATATATAGTGTAAAATATTAATACTGCACTGTGAGTGTTGGGTCTGTGTGAGCCTCCTACAGCTGTGCCCTCCCTCCCACTTCTAAAACGACTGCTACGATGAATGTGATGATCAATATTGATTCTGAAATGAAGTCTGTGAAGTAAACACTGTGAGTTCAATGAGAATTGGGTTTAAAACAGATTTTTCTTCTTAAAGCAAAGCAGGGGGTGAGAAGGATATGCTTGAATATATTTCATGGACTGTGACGAGCTGTAAAGATTATGTTTGAAGCATGTGTTAGTCGCAGTGAATTTGATGTATTTATGTGTTTGGTGTGCCATGTAATCTCTATGGTACTATAGTACTCCTAATAATATTTACAAGCGAAAATGTGTAATATGTGTGTGTGAAAGCTCCTCCAACCATGCAATTGAAATATGTTTCTTAACGCTCTAACGACTATTTAACTGCATTCTACAGCTACTGTAATTGAAGAGGCAATGTGTGTGAGATATGAGATTAAAAATGATCTAAGTTCATCGGTTGATGTTTAATGTCATGTGTGTGAAAGGATGGCTGTTTAATGACAGATACCGATGCATTATAAATACAAGAAGAACAATTCAATTTAAAGGAATAGTTCACCAAAAACAAGCATAGATGTCTAGAAACTGTTTGCTAAACATTTTATGTTCCACAGGAGAAAGACAGCCATATGGGTTTGGGTGAATAAGTAATGACAGAAATGTCAATTTTTGGGTGTCCTGTTTATTAGAAAAGAAAAACTTAACTCTGACTTGTGAGAGTGTTGTGTTTACTTAAAAAAGAAGGACAGAGAGAGACTGCCAAATGGGGGGAGAGAGAGAGAGAGAGAGAGAGAGAGAGAGAGAGAGAGAGAGAGAGAGAGAGAGAGAGGGAGAACAACAGAAAAATGGTTAGATGACAGCTTAGGAAAAACAATAGACTGTAGTGAAGTGAGTGTGCACCCACCATGGCTCATGTGAGACCTTATTAGGAAGTGAAGAGTGACACAAACACACACACAGCCAGCCAGGCACGTTCACACATAGACATCAAAAAGGATGTTTTTTTTCTTCCTCGAGAGAAAGTGCCCTTTTTTTTCTGGGGTGCTTTTTTTTTTTAAATAAATGAACATATATATATATATATATATATATATATATATATATATATATATATATATATATATATATATATATATATATTCTTGAGATGACGTAGTTCCTGTTGAAACAGGAAGTTGGGACAGGACTTATTCTTTGAATAGCCAATAGCCTTGAACCATGCTTTGCTTCTCACTAGTAAAAAGCAGGTGGTATAAGCATGAGGGGATTTCAGAGAGCATTTGATTATACAAAAATTATTATCCAAGGGGCGGCTTGAAAATTATACAAGGGGTGGCTGTGTCTCAGGTGGTAGAGCGGGTTAGCCGCTAATAGCAGTGCTGGTGGTTCGATTCCTGGCCCACACGACTCCACATGCCGAAGTGTCCTTGGGTAAGACACTGAACCCCAAGTTGTTCCCAATGGCAGGTTAGCACCTTGCATGGCAGCTCTGCCGCCTTTGGAGTATGAGAGCGAGTGTGAATGTGCGTGTGAATGAGACACAGTGTAAAGTGCTTTAGTAACCTCTAAAGTTAAATAAGGCGCTATATGAGTGCAGACCATTTACCAAAAATGTGCATACACCTAAGATCCTAAGATCAGTCATATATATATATATATATATATATATATATATTTTTTATTTTTTATTTTTCATTTTCCTGGAAGATAAATACTGTAAATGTTAAATGTGTTTCTATACATTAGCATAGCTAGCCTAAAAGCTAACAGACATCAACTTAAAGCCACCAAATTTTATAGGGTCTTGAATACAAGATATTGTTTCAATATTCTTTACCTTGCTTTTGTTTATCTTCGTAACCACATACACACAAATATTCGGTTATGCCAGGCTGATTTCTCATAAACTGCTGTTGCTACTGGAGACGGTGGCTGCATTAGAAACAGATAATTTTGTTTACGATAAGCCTCGCCCCTGCACCATTCTTCTGGGTGGCCAGACAGCCAATCAGAATCCAGCGGCGCTTCCTCACTTAGCGACCAGTTTACCGATGCGCGTACATCACATCAACTCATTACTGTCTACAAAACAAAAGAACCACATGGATAGCAAGAGAAACAGATAGAGACGGACAGAGACATTGATAGAGAGAAATAAATATAAGGAGACAGGTAGAAGGGGGCTTTTGGTGATTATCACACCAGGGAGACCAAGAGTTCTCGAATAGCAAATTAAACATTTAGGTGTGTGTGTGTGTGTGTGTGTGTGTGTGTTCTTGATGGCTGCCTCTGGGCCCAGTTAACCAGAACAAGCTGCTTGATATTGATCATGCTCGTAAGCCAGACAAGAACCAATAATGAGATAAAGGGTGTGTGCAAATGCGTCTGCATGCATGTCTGTGTACATATGTGTTTGGGTATATTATATAAGTATTCCAGAGTGCCATTGTCACGTTTAAATGTTTTATGTTCATGTCTTTTATTTTGAAAGTTTAGTTCCTGTTCCTGTTTCATGTCATGTGGTTTCCTGGTCATGTGATATCCTATTTCCCCTCCATGTTCATGTTTCTTGTTTTCATTTGTTTATTGTCTTTTTAACTCATTTTCAGTCTTGTCGTGTCATTGGTTCATGTTTTAGTAATCTAGTTATCTTGTTATTAGTTGTTTTCCCATTGGTTGGCATGTTACCCTTTGTCCATGGATTTAAGCCCTCATGTTTGCCACTGTCTTTTGTCAAGTATTGTGTTGGTGTAATGCTGTCAAGTCGTTTGTTTTGGATTCACATTTTTGTAAATAAACTGCACTTGGGTTCTCACTTCATCATCGTCTCCGCTTGTTCCTGTCCTGCTCTGCCTGCCCCAACGTTACAGCCATTCCCTGTGTGTCTGTGTAAATGGGCTCTTTGAATGCCATTACAATGACTCTACCAAATGACACAGTTCATGTACAAGAAGACTGAATATCATAGTGGGGGACATAAAGTGTCTACAGTACTACAGCAGTGTCCCACGAGTGTCCCCACCCCATCCCTTGGGTAGTTATTGGCCTTGGGTAGTATTTTTTTATATATAAATATTAGGGCTATCGATTTAACACGTTAATTCAGTGCGATTCATTTTATAAAAAATAACGCGTTAAAAACATTTACGCAATTAATCGCAATGCCCCCGGATTGTAATAAGGAAGAGTCCTGAGAAATGCAAGCTTGTAGTACCACCTGTTTACTCCAGAGGGCAGTAAGTGAAATTTCAGCTGTATGAGCAACGCACAGTTTATACAGTGAACAAAACAACATTCAGCAGACACACAACACAAATATGTGTTACATTCTTGCGTTCAAAACACTTGAAGGAGCGCAAATTCGATCTAAGGGATCTCAAGATGTGTTCTAAGTATTAAACTATATTTAACTTGACACAGTGAACTAAAAATGTTATGTTTATGACGTAACGCACCCGAGACGCTACACAAGCATGTCTGATGCTTGTTGAAATTGACGGGTCCTTAAACAAGCCCTCATAATAAATCTCCAACTGATTGACAAATTCACTTGTGTAATGGATTGCTGTGAACTGTATGACAATGATTGACTTATGATCAATAATATGGGAGTAAACAATTGCCGGACTTTTGATTATAAGCATAAAGTCTGGTCCACTTTGCAACATATTCTGAACACAAAACACACTCTCTTTTCTGATAAAGTGCTGCACCCCCCTTCCCAACTTCTGAAGTTGTGTAGGGCTAGTCAATAACAATAGAACTGCTGATTTACGCCAGTGGTTGCCATTGTGCGATATGCAATTTAATGTACTGTGGGTGGTCTGAGGGCTGATACTAGTGTGAATACACAGATAGAGATGGTAAGAATAATATGTGCACTAAACATCAGCACTGAGTAATGTAAACAGCAAGTGGGTTGTATACTGTGCATGCATAAAAATCACACTTTGGTCGCTAGCTGTGTTTTGAACACAGGCCTGTCCTTGTCAACTGTGCTTTCCTGCTAGCTGTGTTAGTTGAAATCATTAGTGCACGATTAGACAAAGCTTCTTTCTCTTTCTTCTCTGGGTGAAATGGCAGGTCCAAGTGGTCGACACGGAGACATGCCCGCTTGCTGCTTCATTAGCGTCACCATTAGAACTATTCTGCAGGATTTTGAGAAGTTCAGAGGTTATACAAGTTCGCAGATGATTAAATGCATTCGGTTCAGTAGCATTTCTTCAAGGTTGTGTGTATCTGTGTGATAATGTTTTTCAAAATGTATCTACCAACAAGGTTTACCACAGTCTTAATTAATACAAAAAAATCGACTATATACATATTCTTAGGACTTGTTGTGTTAACGGCTCTCTTGAAGTCATTCCACAGCATCTCTATTGGGTTAAGTTCTGGGCTATGACTAAGCCACTCCAATGACTTTTTTGAAGTCATTCTGTAGTTGATTTACTTCTATATTTAGGGTAATTTTCCTGCTGCATCACCCAACGTCTTGTGAGCTTCAGCTGGTGCACAGCCACTCTGACATTATCCTGTAGGATATCTTGGTATACTTGGGAATTCATTTTTCCTTGATGATGGCAAGTAGGGGTGTAAATCGGAGCCTTCATGACGATTCGATACGATACTGATTTCTTAAGCCAACGATTCGATTATTTTCGATACTTCAGAATTCCCCGTGATACGATTCGATACGATTCAATACTAGATATTTTTACATGATATCTATTAAGTTTTCAAATAAATCAACAAAAAATGAATTATTTGCCTTTTATTGAGAATACAGAAACAGTATTGTATTCACAATGTGTATGTTATTTTACACTATAGCAGTTGTGCTCAATGCACTGCAAATAGAACAGCAAATATAAGTTACTGCATCTACAGTTACAATAAAGTGCAATCCTGCACATTTCTTTTATACAAAATTGGTTACATTTTGAAAATATAATTTGCATCTTATTAAGAGGTAATGGTCACACATCCTCTGCAGTAGATGAACTGCAAATAGAACGGTTACTACACAAAATCAGTTAAAGTGCAATAATAACAAAAAAGTAACAAAAGTCTAGGACATTATCCTACAGCCCATTCACTACAAAATAACAAAAATGCATTTGCATTTTAGAAGAATGAGGTATTTAGAAGCATGGCTCGTGGCTTGAGCTATAGCAGGGGCCTTGCAAATAGAACAGTTACTCAACAAAACAGTTTAAATGCAGTAAGAATCAAAAGTACTCGCTCTGCACTCATAAGACCCTGAATAACTTCATCACGTACTTTGGTGTAGAAGTTCGGAATATAGGACTCGCTGAAATGTTGACGTGAGGGGATGTTGTACCTCGGCTCAAGAACTTCGAGCAGGTATCTAAAGCCTTCGTTCTCTACGACGCAATAGGGCCTCATGTCTTTGCACATAAAAAACGCAATGCCTTTGGTGATGTTTTTTGCTCGTTTTGAAGTGCTCGACAACTTGGAAGGAAAAAATGTTGTCAGTGATTTGGCGGGCGTGGAAGCCTGTGTTCTTTCTTTACACTCGGAGTCGCCATCAATACCATGGCGCCTTTTCAGGTGTGCGGATAGATTCGACGTATTGCCGCAATATCTTATCTCACTCACACTGACAGTCTTTCTCTTTACAAACAGCAACATCTTTTACCATTGCTCCATCTGTTTTCCTGAAGCCAAAATACTTCCACACCCATGACTTGACGCCGACTGGTGTATGTAACATTTGACTTTCATTGCCAGCTCGCTCTGACGGTTCCATCGCTCTTTCAGACTCAACAATGTGTGTGTGAACATACGTAAGTAACGCGTGTGAAGTAGAAGATAATAATGAGGTTAGCGCCACCCGCAGCTTAGGAGTAGGTGGTAAACTCCGAGCGAACAGACAGGCGGCAAAATAAACACATTAATCGATACACTTGCGGACATATCGATGCATTGAATCGTCGGCTGTATAATCGATGCATCGATACAAATCGATTAATATTTACACCCCTAATGGCAAGCAGTCCAGGTCCCTAGAAAAGCAGCACCAAATCTTGATGCTCCCTCCACGTACTTCACCGTTGGGATGATGTTTTCATGTTGGTATGTGGTACCATTTTTACACCATACGTAGTACGTGTTTTCCCCAAACAGTTCAACCATAGTTTCATCAGTTCACATTTTCCCAGTAGCGTTGTGGAGTGTCCAGGTGGTCTTCGGCAAACTTCAAGCGTGCAGCAATGTTTTTGTTAGAAAGAAGCGGCTTCCTTCTTAGTGTCCTGCCATGGACACCACGCTTTTTTAAAGATTTTCATATATTAGACAGATGAACAGAGATGTTAACCAGTTCCAATGATTCCTTCAAGTCTATAGCTGTCCGTATAGGGTTCATTTTTAACTCATTGAGCATTCTGTGGTGTGCCCTTACCAGCTCTCCTTTACTGCATACTTTGAAAAACGATGACTTTTCATACAAAAACGGATTAGTGTCAAAATTCCATTAGTATATATATATATATATATATTATAATAACCAGCTGAAATGCCCTTGCTTTATCAATGCCTTTATATATGTATGCGGGTGTGTCTGTGCACATAAAATAAATAGTCTCCTCTGGGGTGGAGGGCTTTGTACTGATTTCGGATTGACGAAGAGGATTGTGGAACGAGGGATTCCCTTTTATTAATCTCTCTCCATCTCTTTACTTTTTCATTTCCTCCTTTACCTTCTTAACATCCCTGGCTGAGGAGAGTAAAGGAAATGAGGACACGGCAAGGGTATGTCTGTTTTTCCATGTGCCATTTAATCATTTATTGACTGCTAAAGGCAAGATGCATTTATACCTGCTCTATCTCAGCGTATCTCTCTTTTTCTCTCTCATCTGTGCTTAAAGTGCGACGGTACAAGATTGCGTGTTTTCATTTATCTCAGCACTGAGACATATTCAATCCACAATAGCTCATCTACTGCGATGTGGCCTGTGGCGCACTGCAAATCATGGGGCCCCGCCTATCATTTTTATAGGTTTCTGTCATTTCTAGAATGGATCTCTGTTCGGAAAACTTTCCTTTGCATGGAAAGCATTTGGACTGAAAGAGACTCCTACAGCATCTTGCAGAAGTGCATGCAAATCAACAATCAACGAAGCACATGATACATTGTTTCCTGCCATTGTGATCCATTTGTAAATGTGTTTATGTTGCATCTGTGCTGCATTAAAATCAGCTTCTATGCTGAGTGAAATCGGTCTAGCTATAATATTATTGCATCATAATGCCATGAGGAGGATACAGGGGTGTCCTGTATGCATGTGGATTTAACCACTAATACTGCTTCAATAAATGCCACAATATCCAGGAACACACTTTATATTAGGTGTCTTTAACCACTATGTACTTAAGCAATTGTTACAATGTATGTATTATGTACATACATGATTTTGCATTGGACATACATTTAAAGTACCTGCATTTAATTACATCTGTAGTTACATTGTTAACCTTACCCCTAACCCAAACCCCCTAAACCATACCTCAACCTCAGTAACAGCTAATGGGAGTCTTGTGCTAATTTTGCAGAACAACATGTAGTTACACAGTAAATATGTAGTATTGTATGTATATTAATGTTAGTACATAGTACCAAATGGAATGATGTGTTTGTTGTGAGTGGTGGTGCGTAGTGGGCTAAAGCACATAACTGGTAATCAGAAGGTTGCTGGTTCGATCCCCACAGCCACCACTATTGTGCCCTTGAGCAAGGCACTTAACTCCAGGTTGCTCCGGGGGGATTGTCCCTGTAATAAGTGTCAAATGCATAAATGTAAATGTTTGTTAATCTTTCTGTTTTATTCGTTCTCTTCATCGTTCGTTTGAATCCTGATCTAGTTATCATCTATAAAGTTCCATCCTCAAACTTCAGCTCTATTCAGACCGCAAACTGTGAAACAAACATTGTGTCAAATGCCCAAATTCTCATTACTATGCAAAGTGTCAGTAGGTGGCCCTGCGGCTATGGTAACAATATAAGGGAATTCAAATAAAACAAATGTAGATGATGAAATGACCTCACGTCCAAAACAATTACCATAAAAACAGGCCTTAAAAATTCTGTTAAATCTAAACTGGAGAATTATTAGATATTTTTGTATTTTTGTACTTTTAGTTGTGATGTGTAGTACCATCAAAGTAGATCTCTACGTTTGCGTAAAAATCCGAAAAGTTGACAAAATTCACTTTTAGCAGATATATGCATTTAAAATGTACAGTCTTTCTCTTCTGGAAAAACTGATAAAAAAATACTTACGATTTTAGAGTTTTGTCCAATGAAGTGCTCACTAGAAAACCCAAACTCATGACGTCATAATAATAATAATAATAATAATACAAAATGGTGAAAGTGTAAGAAAACAAACGAGTTGGCTCATACAAAAATGTACGACTTTTACTCTCATAGAGAACCAGCGAACAATGTTATAAAACTTTTTCCTACATTTAACTCCTAACCAAAACCTAGTGATAAACTTAATAAGGTCTCTCTACCTTGAAGAAAACACACTGATGTTTTTTTTATTGATTTCTCCTTCTCTGCTGCAGTTGTGACACACCAGTAACTTCATTTGACCAGAAAACTCCTGGCGAACAAAACAAACTCTGACCTGCATTCATAAGCAGCCCACAGGGGCTCATTTATACTTCAATTGATTTCCACAAACACCACGACTCTTTGAGATACCACTGAGCAAAGGTGGGACGTATTGGAAAACAACTTGCTTAAAGACAAGTGGATTTTGTTTCTTGCAGACCAGACCAGACTTGTGCAGTTTCCCTGGAGATCTGGAAGGGCTAAAGACAATCCGTTCTGAGTTTCTATTCCCTTGTGTCCTGCTCAGCATGTATTACATTCACTTATGGGTCTGTTCTGCTGGGACACTGAGCTACAGGACGTCACTGCTGCTGGAGATGTGACACTGATGTGTTGCCAAATTAAAACTTGAAATCGCACTTGAGATGATTTAAAATGAATTACATATTACCTCAAAGTCAAAAGGAAAGAAGTGATAACATTATGTATATTTTGCATAAATGAAACAAAATGAAGCCTACATTTAGGATCGTTCATATTTTTTTCATTTTAGCAATATTTTTATGACAATTGAGCACGATTAATTGTCAGAATTACTCTAAAATAAATCAAATTCTCTTTACTGTAATGTGAAAAATAATTATACACTCCAAAAAATATTTTAACCCATTATTTAGATTTACACATTTAAATTTTGTAACAAAATTCCATCAAATTAAATAGTTACATTTTTTACTAAATTTAATTAATAATTTTTTTTATATTTTTGTATTTAATTTTATTATTAATTTAAAATTAAATGCATAAAAATTAGAATTATTTTTATTATTGTGTATATTATTTACATTTTAAATTAAATTATACATAATAATAGTATTTGTGGTATTGAATTTAATTTATGCCGATTTTAACTATATTAAAATGAATACATTTTTATTGTTCTAAATTATTTATTAATGTTATTAATTAGGGCTGCCGATTTAACAAAATTAATTCAGTGCGATAAATTTGACAAAGAAATAACGTGTTAAAATAATTAACGCAATTAATCGCAATGCCCTCGGACCATAATAGGGAAGATTCCTGAGAAATGCAAGCTTGTAGTACCACCTGTTTCCTCCAGGGGGCAGTAAGTGAAACTTCAGCTGTATGAGCAACACACAGTTTATACAGTGAAGAAAACAACATTCAGCAGACACACAACACAAATATGTGTTACGTTCTTGAGTTCAAAACACTTGAAGCGCAAATGCGAATTAAGGGATCTCAAGATGTGTTCAAGATGTGTTCTATAATTTTTTAATATTTAAAGATAACTATATATAATTATATAATGATATAAATATGTATAATCATTATATATTGAGTTATTGTTATATAAGGGGCTTTCTCAGCAAATATTTGTTTATGCGATTAATCGTGATTAAATTGGGACACCATGTAATTAATTTGAATGAAACATTTTAATCGATTGACAGCCCTATTATTAATTTATTCATACTGTTGTGTGTGTGTGTGTGTGTGTGTGTGTGTGATTCTGCTGTGAAATGTGACCCAGACATTTCTATGTAAGATGTGCCCCTCTATGTAAACGAGTTATTTTTTAGTAGGAACTGGCATCGTATATGCATAACTATAAGCCAGTGTGGTGACAGTCTAACATTTGAAGCACATTTTCCATAATTGTTTAAGACATTACACAGATGCATCATGGGAGAGAGAGCAAATAACCTTGAAAAATGATGAAAAACACACAAGAAACAACTAAACCAGGAAATCCATTAATTATGAAATGCGAGTCTCCTGTCATCCAATTTACTATACAGCTGTTTCCAAAAACAATCATATAGTTTATCCGAGGTGAAGTCTCATGTGTTATTTTTGGAGATTAGCTTTCATTGCCATGACAGAATTTTTGCACAGGAATACTAAATATGCATATTATTAAAAAAGAAAAACATGAAAGAATTAGTTTGTCCCAAAATGTAAACAATGTCTATATTTACTCACCTCCAAGTCTCTCCAACCCCATTTGACTATGAACAACATGAGTGTGAATAAATAATTACAGATTTTAAATTTTTGGGGTAAACAATTAACAACGAGTTAATTATAATGTATTTTTGATGAAGCAAACGCTTGAATAAAGTGGAAAAAGGTGTGCATGTGCGGTCTAAGCGCTGATTAATATGACCTTGGAGAGTTTCTAATCTACGACATCTACGACGCTGCAAGATATCTACTCGTCCTGCCGAAACTCACAAAGCTAAATCCAAATCAACTTAGTCAGGACATCACCACAGCAAAGAGAGAGAAAGGTTAAATTAAGAGGATTAAGGCATTGCCCGGCATCTGAATGAAATGGCAACTTCTCTGTTAATTCATCAAATAATCACTCACAGAATGTCAGACACTGCCTTCCTTTTCAATCTGAGTTGAGTGGCATATGGACGGGTTTGGAGAGGACAAGAGAGAAACAGATGGGTGGAGAGAATAAAAGAGGGATAGAAAAAGCATGCATCCATCGTCTACCTTTTGTTTTTTAATGTTCATAAGGTGCCCTGTAATTGTACAGTTAGAAGCTCATATTCTAATGCACATTAATAACAACAAAACAGACAATACATTTACTTCGTACGTGCTATTGAAGACCGGAGGCTTGCTTGATTTGCACAATGTTGGCAAGTCAACGCAGGCTGTCACTTGTACCCTTTACGCACACATTACAGCTCTCAATCTGACTTTATGAAGCAGATATTTAAATGCATCTCAATTGCATAAAAAAGGCAAGCATCATGACAGCACATTAAAGCAGCTTACTCTACCAAAGAGGAAGAATATTCTGTAAATCTAATAAAGACTAAACCCTCGTATGTACCAGACGGGGGAATGCTAACCTGCTTAAAATCTGTTAACGTCCTAATCAGGTGTAATCAATCAGCTTCATTAATCAGAAAGTGTCACTTTGTGGGCTGAAGGAACCCAATAACAGGCGTTACACAGGAGAAATTGACACAAAATGTCATTTGTGTTCTAATTATTATTGATATCTAATTATTATTGTCCAATTATGACTATTCTATTCTATTTAGGCTTGAATTGACAATACCTTTTAAAGTCTAATTCTACATGCACAACCAATAGAATTGTTCCAGAAACATTAGATGATATTAATAATCAATATTTGAAAGATTGCCTATATAAATGTGTATTACACTTATATTAATTTAATTACATTTATATAAATGTAATACACATTTATTCTATTCTATACCTATTTGGTGCTAATTTTGGATATATCGCTCTTGTTTTTGAACACATCTCTGGTTTACGTGATGTTGAACACTCGTGGTGTCTGTTAGTTGACAATCACAGTGACAACAGAACTGATCTATAATAGAAATCATCAAAATGTTACACCCATTATGTTTAAAAGAAGTACTAAAAGGGACAGTTCACCCAAAAAATGAAAATTCTCTCATCATGCCATCCCAGATCTATATGGCTTTCTTTCTTCTGCTGTACACAAATTAAGAATTTTAGAAGAATATCTCAGCTCTGTAGGTCCATACAATGCAAAGGAATGTTGGCCAGAACTTTGAAGCTCAAAAAAGCACATAAAGGCAGCTTAAAAGTAATCCATACAACTCCAGTGTTAAATATATGACTTATATAAGTGTGTTATGAGAAGTTATAGGTGTGGGTGAGAAACAGTTCAATATTTAAGTCCTTTTTCACTATAAACATCCACTTTCACATCTATAAGTCACATGTGGTGCCTGTTTAGTGTCAGTTTCACATCTGAAAGTAAAAGTGGAGATTTATGGTAAAAAAAGCTGTCCTTTTCTGCATATCGCAGTAACGTTTTTGTGGACCAATCTGCATTACGGGGCGGCCCATTTCACCTTATCGCGGGCCATTCAGCCCCGTTCACGTTTGCATTGAAGTCTTAATGGACCAGACGTTTTAAAACCGAGCGTTTCAGACAGAGGGTCAGTGACAGGGTGGAAAATTATAATATATGACAAAATTATGACTGTTTGGTGCAAAATAACTAAACTAACATTAGAAGTGGACCACATGGTAAATAATAAAAACTTTTTTTTTTTTTGTTAAGTTTGTCATGACCCCTTTAATTGTTTTGGTAATACCATTTAATTTGTAAAGTTGTTTAATTTGTCTTTTTTTATGGGATTACCGGGTTATGGCATCATCATGGCAACAATGTTGTAAAGTTGCCTATAACTTTACACAGAAAAGGTAAGTACTGTAAGTACATTTGCGTAATTTTATTACGTTTAAATCCTGTTAACAGACATATTGTTTATGTCTTGTGGCTATCCTTTTGAAACAGTGAGTATTTTAACGTTTACGGATTGGCCCCCCATTCACTTCCATTGTAAATCCCTCACTGTAACAGATTTTTCTTCTTTTTTTTTTTACTAATTTTTTTTTTTTTTGTGGAAACCAAGGTATCGGTGCCCTTTTTCGGAATTTGAATCCTGCATTAATTATTCATGCAATAACACGCACTGCTTTCCTTTAATCAACTCTTTATTTATTCATGTAATTTGCATTAATTGAATCCAAGAATGTAACAGCTACAGATGCTGAGCCCCTCTGTGTGTGTGTGTGTTTACATTGCTTCATAATATCAAGCTCAGTCCAGTATGTGAGTAGGTTTACTGAGCAGCTAGCGTCCCTGTGGAAGTATTGCATTGTAAATTTGCAATCTGGCAAATGGTGCAGGACTTTACATTGTTATTGATTATTTATTTGATTAATTTTGCATCCCTACTTTACATCACTGACCTACTGAAACCACATTGAAACCTAATGAAATCACCAAACTACTGACATAACTATGACTTATTCTGTCTAAAACATTAAGACTAAAGAAGCTTCTAATTGGTAATAATTATACTGACTTGTGTGAGAGTGTAGTTTAATATAAGCAGTCTTACTAATGAAAGAAGATAGCATAATATCCATCTCAATCGCTGACCCAGCGCAGTTTTACTGCTTGTAAAAATATACTGTTATCAATGCTTAAAATCTCCAATGAGACAGAAAGCATTTATGGTAATTTTATACAGCAGATGTTGCTTTCATTCTCAATATATTCATTTATTTGTTGGTCTATTGCTGTTTAAAACATATTGTAGGGTGCACTTATATACAACCATGAAAAAAAGAGAAAACACACACAAACCAGCCTAAACTGGTTGACTGGTCTTTACTGGTGAGTGGTCACAGTCTGGTCAGTTGGTTGATTTTAAAGGGGTTTTGGGCACTTATTAGCTGGTCAGGTTGGGAGACCGGCTTAAACCAGCTATAACCAGCCAAATAGTGTACTATTCAATACAAACAAAATAAAGGCTAAAAAAAGCTTTCATTTTGTTGCTGTCGTTATTGCTGGTGTAATAAAAGAATCCCAGTCCACATGTTTCTAGTGTCACCCTGAGATGTCCTGCATATAAATTAAGTCCAGTAATAAAGGAGACATGATTGCTTGAAATAGTTATTAAACATTCATCGTGGATCTATTCACAGCTGCGTAATTAATTCAGTCGACAAAGAATTGTCAAGAGTGCAATAATTATATGCCATCTATAGCACACAAAAGCCCTGGCCTGAGACATGGGCTGTGACTCCAACACGCACATAAACACACAGCTCTAATTACTACCACCTGTTGATATCAGTACATCTCCATAACCTTTCTTTCTTAATGGTTGTGAGACTAATCGCCTCCCAGGTGTGTCACTGGAGATCACACTGAGATTAGAGCGAGAAACCCAGCAGAGAAGGTTTAAGAGACAGGGGTTGGCTGGTTGAAGACGTAGGGTGATGAAGAGTATATGAGCACACAATTCTGCTTGACCAATCAGGTGGCAGAGTTGAGAAAAGACGCCACATTTCACAGTGCTGCCTTGCGAGAAGTATCAAAGCCAGAAAAATGACGACTGTCTGCAAAACTCTCTCCATCATTCTCACTCTAACTCTAACTAACACTGTGATGTCAGTGATGAATTTACAGATGGGAAATGTTCGTTAAACTTCACTGATTTATTGATCCGTTTTCCTTTCCTGGCGTTTCCTAATGATTCAAAACGCCTCCCATTACTGCCTACTTAGCGACGTTAGGAAGCTCAAAACTACATGCTCAAATGAAAATGGATTAGTGTGGACATAGCCTTAAAAGACAAACATACTATACACAAGAACATGAACGCAGTCTCTTCTTGACTATTCAAGCTCGATTTTGTGGATTGTTGCATTACACAATGTTAAAGACCAAAGTATGATTCGGTCAGATGCAAGTACACTGAGTGTCTGTGTACAGGACATGTGATGCAAATTTCGTCATCAGCAGAGTTTGTGAGCACTAAACACAAGCAGCCCGATTTTTAAAAGTGCATCTTTGAATGCGCAGAATCCGCGTGGAACTATGTGCACTAACTATTGGGTCCACAAGGTGGCAACACTCACATTTGAGCCGCTGCTGTCACAAAGAAGCGCTAGAAGAAAATGTGACTATCGCAACTAAACATCAGGAGATGAAGGTAAAATCAACAACAGTGGATGTGCAAGTCAAGAGCACGTGTGTGAGGAGGTTTGGAGATACTTGCATTTGTATAACTTGAGTCTGATGGGATATAAAAGACATTTTTAAGGGTCTAAACTCCTGAAGAGAAAGTCGGGTGTCTCATAGCAGTCGTAGCACGTGTGTATGCATGCACAGTTATGTGGGCTGTGTCCGAAACCAGGAAAATGCTGCCTCCGGAGGCTGAATATGAAGGCAGGATGGAATCAAGGCACGTCCAAATCCAACATTCGTGTCACATCTTGTCTACTGAGATGTCTGATGGCAGCATAGATGTATCCTTCACTGCTTATCAAATCCAACAATCCTGTGCATGGGGATCCACAGCGGTTGAGGTGAAGAAAAAAAAAATGGCGGCCTAAAAGGCAGTTGATAGCCAATTTGTGTATAAATGTACATTTTTATTCATTTTTTCCAACTTTTGATTCCATTTCTAGAAAGAAAGTAGTACTGAAGTTATTAAATATACACTTGGATATCACCAAAGCTCTCTTAATTTTGTTCTAGATCAGTGGATCCCAATCCTATTCCCGAAGGCCCCACCAACATTACACATTTTGGATATCTCTCTAATCTAACGCACCTGGTTTAACTCATCAGCTCATTAGTGGAGACTCCAAGAACTGCATTAGGTGTGACATAAAAGGTAGATATACAAAAAGTGCATGGATGGGGGGCCTAGAGGAACAGAGTTGGGAACCACTGATCTACATTAATTGACCATTGTGGTTCGGTTGGACTGAATGAAGCAGACAGGCTTTAGTGGACACCAGATGGCAAAACTCAGTTGCTCGTATCCTTGCAATGATGTGACGTAATACTGCCTCCATAGCCTGTCCAAAACCAGTTTCTGGAGGTATCTTTGTACGCAAACGCTGTCTGTTGAGTCATTGACTGATAGGGCAGCTAGGCAACAAGACAGCTACCTTTGATTTTGGATGCAGCCATGGAGTATACAGGCTTGCACTCGACTGTTCGCAGACGGTGAGCGTTCGCGTCAAAATAGAAGTACTATACCCAGGACTTAAGACCTCAATTCATAACACAGTGCAGGTACACGTTGTAAGCCAGCCACTGTCATGGCGGCGCAACAGTTTGAAGAGAATATTGCTGAAAAAGTAGGTTAAAGTCAATATAATTATCCAGCTGTAGTCTCCATGAGCAATTGCACAGAAAACACACACAAAAATAGCATAAAATGAGAAGAAAGTACAAGAACAGCAAACAAAACGTCAGTACATACTATTTATGTTGATTGTACTGGGAACAAGCCCAAGCCAATTTTTTAGACTAAGAATAACATACTTTTGACATATTTGACAAAAATGGGTAGCATGCTGTGTGTATGTATAGGGAAAGAAAAATGCCCTCATAAGGGTAAAAGAAAACAAAATCAATTTCAAGGGGCAATATCGGTCCTTAATAAAAAAGTTCATTTCTGACACTGCACAGCACACGGTCCGATCCATAAATATCATATGAGACTGACATGTGCACAACAGATGGAGAGACACAGTGAGTGAAATAGAGGAAGGATGGAAGGATGTTATAAAGGGCAGGTGAGGCGAAAGAGAACAAAGAGAATGAAAAATGAGGGAGACAAAAAAATGGCATTAAAGGCTCTCTCCCCAGAGAAATGGAAAATGTAGCTGAGAAATGTTAAAGGAATATTTTGAGTTCAATACAACCTAAGCTCGACTGACTGCATTTGGGGCATAACGTTGATTACAAAAACATTTATTTGGATTTCTCCTTTCGTTTAAAAAAAAAAATAAATAAATAAATAAATAAAAATAAAAAAATAACAATTTTTTTTTACATTTACAGTAAGGTACTGGAAGTGAATGGGGCCAATCCGTAAACATTAAAATAATCACTGTTTCCAAAGTATAGCCACATGACATAAACAATATAACATCATAACACGTTTTAGTGTGATGTAAACACTGACTAACCTTTTTTGTATAAAGTCATATCCAATTTTACATCTTCGTTACCATGGTGACGTAATGCTGTAAACTCTGTAATCCCGCAAAGACAATGATTTAAACAACATAACAGCTCAATTAATATGCAACCTTTTAACAGAAGAATTAATGCAAGTGCTTTAGTAAAATTATAAGCTTCACATTTCTGCTTTTAAATCCACTAATTACTGGCCCCATTCTCTTTCATTGTATGTGCCTCACTGTAACCACAAATTTTGCGTCTTTTTTTTTTTTTTAAAGTAAAGGATGGTTGAGTCGAAATTAAGCAGGGAAATTAGTTATAAACAGTAAATATTCTTTAAAACAATGGAAAATCAATTAAATAAAACCCAAGAAAGTTCACTTACATTGAAAATCCATTCTTTATTTGAATTAATTCAATTCATTCATTCATTAATTCACTATCAGGCATGTACGTGATTGCTTCGATATCCTACCTGATGCCTGGGCTTAGTTGCAGGGTTTGAAATAATTGCTCTCTTGGGTACGACGTCTTTGAGCATTAACCTGCTTAAGTACTATTCACGCAGAAAATTTGTATAATCACACCTGGGAATCTCACAGGCTTCAAAAGAATCAAACACACAACATCAGGGAGCAGCGAAGGGTTTCCTTAAAGGCAGTGTTGATTAAAGAATTACTCCCACTGCTACAACTACTACTGCAAATACACAATGAAGTGTTGGCTTTTGGTTGGAACCTTAATCAGAGAACTTGGATATGAAGGGTTAGGCTCAGGGCTGGACTGGCAAACTGGCATACCGGGCATTTTCCTGGTGGGCAGATGCACTTTGGGGCCGATCAGGGGCCCCATGGACTGGCCATTGGGAGAAACGATAAGCTAAAATGAGCCGCAGTGTTATGCAGAACGGACCACAAAATGGCGCCGCGATATGCAGAAAAGGACATATCTCTATTTATACCTGCAGGAAACCCCCAATAACAACTTTTGGGCCAGTTGCTATGTAAAATCCCAATCCCCCGATTTCTCTTCCTAGTCCAACCCTGGTTGCGAACCCCCTACCCCCCCAACCACTTTTGGATCAACCCTCCCGCTCAACAACATTTGGGCCAGTTGCCCTTTGGGCCAATTTCCCTTGCCAGTCCAGCCCTGGTTACGCTTATGGTAGCATAGAGACATCACAAATTAGATCTGTGTGATTGTTTCTTGGACAGTAATGCGATTAAACGGACAAATAAAGATTTTTGCATTAGTCTCCCGATCCTAGGAAAAACATGCCGTTTCTCACACGTATATCCTTAACAATGTCTCAAACTGTGCTCTGATTTCAAAATTAACTCACATATTTCTCAACAATTAACAAATGACCTGAGGTATGCTATCCACATGACTTTTATAGCTCTATATTCTTACTGTGTCAACATATTGGGTCTATATGGGATTCCAGGAGACACATCTACGGTAATACAAAGTCAATTTTGACCAGTCTGACTTCTGAGGAGTAAAATATTCCCCTGGGTGGTTGTGTGTGACCCCCCCGATATCTGGTTTGTTAATGTATGTGTGAGCCAAACTGAAGTCCATGTTTGACAATTCCAAAGAAGTTCTGCCTTGTCAAAAGCTGTCAGACCCGTCTCATAACCTCTGCTCTAGTGGACTGAAAAAGACAGACAGAACTCACAAAATAACTTTGAGTGTGTAAGTGTCTGCCATGTTCACACCAGCATGACCTTAAAAGGCAGAAGTATGATATATTTAAAAACTTTCAAAACTCAAAGAAAATAATGGACAGATTCAGTACTTAAGAAGAAAGTTGATTTTCCTGCACACGAAAAACAAATGGATAGTTGACACGACATACTGTATGAAGCAGTGGATGCAGCACCATATTCTTCATCTTTTTGATTGAGAGCGAGAACCACTAATCACGAACACAAGGAGGTTACCCCATGTGACTCTACCCTCCCTAGCAACCGGGCCAATTTGGTTGCTTAGGAGACCTGACTAGAGTCACTTAGCACACCCTAGATACAAACTCACGACTCCTGGGGTAGTAGTCAGCGTCAATACTCGCTGAACATATGAATAAACTCCAGCCACTTTTCTCGCATCCAGCTTCCACAATGGCGTGCTCTATTCAGAAGAGATCATCCCTATGCCCTATTCCCTATGAAGACGGTTACCATCCATTGAGAGAGCTCGCAGGGCTGAAGGTGATAACAGGCATTCACAACTCACTTTTTAAGTCACTAGCATTGTACATTCTGTTGGGAACAACACTACAGCATGGATTGTGCTCCCTTCTAAGTGCCCTGCGAAGGCATCATCAGCGCAGGTGAGAACACAGCCATGTGCGCTGAACAGATGTAGGGGGGAGGGCACCTATTTGTTCTAGAAAGTATTTGACTAGACAAAAATCCTCAAACTCAGTGTGACTCAATGATTATATCTTCTGAAGTACACTAGCGCATAGATGACCTTAAAGCAAATAGATATGGATTAAAAGCAGCAAAACTTTCATTTTGATTTCACAGGGTCAATAATGCCATTGACTTCTGAAGGTAACTCTACTGCCCCCTTGAGGACTGAGGATTGTTGCACGCGTAATGCAAAAACACACTAAGCATGATCAACCGGACCCCACGTTGGCAATGGGTTGGTCATGCACTCGCATCTGCGTATACGCATACTTGCATTAAAAGTATGTTTTTGGCTTTACTCTCCCTCATGCTGTTTCTAACCCATATGCTGTTCCAAACCCATATGCTGTTATTTTTTCTTCACTGTAAAGAAAAGAATTGCAGTGTTTCCCACAGGATTTTGTGAGACTGTGGTGGGTGGACCTCAGATACCCTATATGCTAAATCACCTGCTGCCCCACCCTTAGGGGGAGGCTGTCTCCCCTGCTGCCCCAATGGGAAGTACCTGCCCTGCTGCCTCTCTCTGAATGTCTGTCCCTCTATGAGAGTCTCTCCAACTGCCCTTGCTGTCTCTTCTGCTACAAAGAAACAAGTAACATTAAAATTCCACTGTTACTTCTGTTTATTTCTTGACAAAAGCTTATGAATAATCTGCTTGGCTATTGACTTGCCATCTAACTATGCTAGCTATCCTCTGTAGCTGTTTCTTCCTCATCTGTGGTGGCCATTCTCTTGTCCGTATACAAAAAAGGACATTTACTGTAAGTTACATGCTCAAGTAAATGGATTAATAATAATAGAACAAATTAAGACAATTCAGTGCTTTTTTTTAAAAGCAGTTTCAAGTATTCAAGTGAACATTCAGAATGAAATGCAACATAAAACTACTACTGGCCTTCACTGTATGATTATAATACACTAATACTTTTAAAAGTTATTGAAGTGACCCAGTCAAGAGCAGTGAGTGTTTTCTCGTTTTCTTGTGATGGCTGTTTGATTATTATGATGACACACTAGATGGCAGCAGGTCTATTAGCTTACATTTATACTTACAAGTACAAAATTTTAAAACAAATCCATTGTTTACATTCACTTTAGACATCACTCTCTGTCTTTACATGAATACCTCACCAAGACGGGCATTTGGCCGAATTTTGAAATGTATTTGACCGTTCAGGTGCGCATTAGCGCAAGCTTATCCAGAACACACACATATGCCGCCTGTCAATCAAACAGAGCGCAGCTGTTACTAGATCGCTAGCTAATTATAAAAGTATGCACTGACTGAGGTGCAATGGCACAAAACATGACGTTGGACATCTTTAATGTTGTTATGAGAAGTGTAAAAATATTTTGGCGGGACAAATTAGACTGTTGCGGGCCGCAGTAAGACTTTTGAGTTCTCTATCCTAAGTAACATTTCTTTGTTCAGTGAATTTGTTTGTTCACTAAATGCAAAAATACTTTTTGAGAGGACTACTGATTTCTTGTTCAGCCAACTATCATTTTGCAACACAATAACTTTAATTTAGTCACCATTTCAATTTCAGGAAGACTTGCAGACTTGAGTCAAATATAAATGGCATTTATTTAATGAATGTAAAACAGAAAAGTAATGTCTCTCTTTGGTGTAGGCCCCGTCTGGCGGTCTGAAGAAGTTGTTCTCAGAACCGTCATATCCTGCCGGAGATAGGAGGCAGGGGCGAGGAGCCTACCCCCATGCAGGATGGGACTCAACAGGTGGTGGTGGGGTGGAGGAGGTTGCCGTGTTAGCACACTGAAACAGCAACGTGATCGATTGTGAGCAGACTTATAAAGCAACGGCTTACATGTGATTGGCTGGGAATTACCCAGCTAATGGTGCGATGATGTACAGCTGCTAGTCTTCCTGCTAGAACTACACTGCGCTTACATTACTTTCACATGAAGATGATCGCAAGCTTTGCCTCTGATCAGTGATTATCTTGCAATGCAATGCAGTAGGTACAATTGTTTGATATAGACATACAAAAGACCTCAATAACGGTGACAGTCAACAAACCTCATTAGGTTCAAAGATGCCACACAAAAATTGAACAGTAGTAGCAAAACAACAACAACAACAAAAAAGAATAACAACATAAATTAAGTCAAAAAAAGAGCAAAAAAAAAAAAACTAGTTTATAACACTAACTGGATAATTGTATAATGTTGCAATGCATGCTGGGAGCTTGCAAATCAGCAAAATTGTTTAACATGAAATTGTTCAGACAACTCTGTTAGGCTAGTTGAGACAATATTTGGGGGGAATATTGTTGGTCTTACATGTGTTTTTATGTCATATATAAGTCATTCAAATTTCATAGTATCCGTGAAACTGGATGAAATGTCATTTCAACAGTGTTCATAGAAAAAGATGAGAAAATAATAACAGCATTGACATTTTTGGGTGAACTATCCCTTCCCCAAAAAGAAACGTATACCAGTCATCGCAATAAAATATATATTCATTTACATTTTTACCAAAAATCCTAATCATGTCAATGTTATTTGTCAACTTCCATGTATCATATATCATTTTCTGCTATCTAATGGAAACACAGTGACCAAACACACAAATGTTATGAAGTTGTTTTCATTCACACTTTTTGAAACACACACCAGCCCTAGTGATGAGTGGCAAGCACAGTTCAACCGGAGAATGAGGTCATAACCTTCCCAGACAAAAAGAAATAGAGACAGACAGAGAGGGAACAGAGTGTGCATCTTTTGTCCCTGGAGAATGTGGCCCCTCTCTGCTCTTTATTCCAAAAGCACTTCCTGTGTCTGACATCACGTTACAGCCATACTAACCAAACTACTGACTTTTCTTTTTTAATCTTCACTTTTTCAATACCCTTGTGTCCTTCACTCTCTCTCTGTCTCCACCTGTCAAGCACACCTCGATGAGTCTGCTGTTCCAGGTGAAACTAAATGAAAGTTCTGTGTTTGAAACACCTGACTCTTCCTGTCTCAGACCGGACTGTGCACTCCGGTCATGTTATGTTTCCAGACTCTGGGAGACATGCTTCCATCACATTCTCAGATGCTTTTACCTCACTGTTTCACACTCCGTTCGGTTAGTCTGACATTTCCGATACACACAGACTTTATCTGCACAGTAGGTGGTTCTGCTGTGAGCTTGAACAAACTCTGAGATGGAGGTGAAAGTTTGACACCGTGGTGTGCTTAAAAGGCGAAGTCGGCACCAGGAAGAAATACGTAATCTGCATTTGAAATAGATAAAATGTATACCTTTCAAATATAAGATCTGGGAAGGCACAGTGGTGAATGCAAGTTAATGTTGGCCAGAACTTTGAAGGTCTAAAAAGCACATAAAGGCAGCATAAAAGTAATCCATACAGCTCCAGTGGTTAAATCCATGTCTTTTGAAGTGATATGAAAGGTGTGGGTGAGAAACAGATCAACATTTAGTCCTTTTTTACTATAAATCCCCACTTTCACTTTCCATTTATTTTTGGTGATTTGCATTCTTTGTTTAATATCGGCACCTACTGGGCAAGGAGGGGAAGTTGTAGTCTATATCTTTGCTTCTGAAGAAATAGATTTATCCACTGTAGTCATATGAGTTACTTTTATGCTGTCTTTATGTGCTTTTTGGACCTTTAAAGTTTTCGGCACTATTTACTTGCATTGTACAGACCTAAAGAACTGAGATTTTCTTCTAAAAAAATTAATTTGTGTTCTACAGAAGAAAGAAAGACACACACATCGGGTGTGTCATGAGGGTGAGTAAAAGAGAATTTGCATTTTTGTTGAACTATCCATTTAATGTTTAATGTGCAGTTATGAGAAGCAAGATTTCAGAACAATGAGCATTCTCTGTGGGCAGGGCTACACTGTGACATAAGTCACATGTCTTCAAGTGACATTATTTGATGTAGTTCCATATATATATGGAATATATATATATACATATGGTATATATAACCATGGGATGTTGGGTTACTGAAAATCCTTCTGCCATAAGGACAGGACGAGGGAGAAAATCAGAATGGAGAATTAAGCTTGAAGGTTTCTCAAGACTTCTACAAGGTGAACAATCACATGCCATTTCCCCATCGCAGTCAGACTGACTGGAAAGGCCAAGGCTAATGGATCCACAGCTGTGCTTTCTTACTTCCTCTCTTCCATTTTGAATTCCCTCACTCTGCTGCATAAAAACAGAGAGAAAGAGACATAAAGTGAGGTAATGCTCTTTGACTGGCATCAGTTGGCCTGACAGGATTGTAAAGAGTTAAACGCGCAGCACGCTCCACAACACAACAGAATTACTGCGTGCATTACTCTCGGCTAAGAGAGAACAAAAAAGAGAAAAAAATGAGCGGCATGCTATTAGAGTATGAGCCCAGGTCCTGCTCTGTCACTATGACCTTTTGAAAGCCTATGAGCTTTATTTTCTGACCAGCATAAACAATATGACAGTGAGTGAGTGAGAGTGAGACAGAGAGAGAGAGAGAGAGAGAGAGAGAAAGAGAGAGAGACTTTTGACTTTAAAACCCTTTTAATTTACACCATTTTCCAAAAAATTACAGAACTCATATGCAAAACAAACACACAAAAACACAACACAATTTTACCAATTAAAAACCATATTTCTCTCTCATGCCCCACCTCATTTTGAAAAAAGGTGCATTATCAATTTGTTTGTAATATGATCGTTCAATAGCTACCCTCAATTCTACCAATGATTTAAAAAGAGACAACAAGTCAACATCTTGATCCACATTTTTACATTGATGTGTTTTCAGGATGGCTAACTTGGCTAACTTGGCTAGGCCCATTAAAAAATTGGTAAGCACACACCGTTCGCACCACAACTGTTTATAAATGTTCTGCACTTATATAGCGCCTTTTTAGCCTTAGCGGTATTCAAAGCGCTTTACACTGCGTCTATTCACACACACATTCACACACCAATGACGGCAGAGCTGCCATGCAAGTGCTAGCCTGCCATTGGGAGCAACTTGGGGTTCAGTGTCTTGCCCAAGCACATTTCGGCATGTTGAGTCGTGTGGGCCAAGAATCAAACCGCCAACCCTGCGATTAGTGGGGGTTAGCATAGCCGCTAATTATACTTACAATCAAAAATAAAAAGGGTATTTGTAAAAGAAAATCCCAATATCATAATTCGTTTTTCCAATAGTACAAAAAGTGGAACCAGTCTTGGACACTCACATAATAAATGAAACACAGTGTCAGAAGCCTTACAGACATTCAGGTAAAACCATTCTATGAAATGTAGAAACAAAGATGTTTGTAACCAGCACACTGTGAAGTATTCTCCACGGTAGATCTCCACATATCTTGGGAATAGGAGGTTTATACAACAGCCTCCATGAGGGATTTACATCTCTGGGCACAGAAAGGTAAGTCCTCCATTTAATATCTATCCTTTCCTTCAACCTGGTAAATCCAAAAATTCAAACCTCTTTAACAAAAAAAGTTACTCTTCAACATCCATATTTTTTGGGACAACTTTTAATGCAGGAAATGTCTGAGATACCAAACCATTAATTGAAGCAGAATCTATAAATGAAGTGAATACTGGGAGAAATCAAGCTTTAAAGCTCTCGACTACCCCTTCCACTTCTCTCTCTGACCTAATCCCAACCTGGTCAGCAAGTGACTGATCCGTTCGCCACTGACCTCTTGTTATATCGAGCAGGTCCGTAACCCTAGTTATTCCAATAACTGTAATAATGTCTCTAACCAAAAAAGTTTGTCAAATATTGTTCGGTTAGGGATACATTAAGACTAGTCGTCATGAATAACAGTTTCTATACAGCCCTTCAATCTGTTGGTTAAGCTTTTGAAAAGATTTTGAGATCAACACACAGTAAATAGACGATGTACCCGTTCTTTAAGCAAACATGGTCTCCTTTTTTGGCGATCAAAGTTAAAACCGCTCTCTGACAGCTTAGAGGAAGGGTCTCTCTTTCAATACTTTCCAACAAAACATCATACAAGTCCTGACCAATTATGTTCCAAAAAGCCTTATAAAACTCAGCTGGAAGAGTGTCCAAACCAGGTGGCTTTCCGGAATTCAACTCCTGGAGAGCTCTCGAAAGTTCAACCATTGTTAAAGGGCTCTCAAGGTCCGTCTTGTCCTTCTTTGATAACTGTGGTAAGTCACTCAGAAGTACATCAGCTTCTACTCCAATACATGGCTCTGAATGGTATAAATCTTCATAAAAATAAATAACAAAAGCATTCATTTCCGTTTGTGCTGTTGATACTCTTCCATCTGGAAATTTCAGTTGATGAAGAAGCTTATGCTCTCTTGACTTTAATTCAAGTCCAAAGAAAAAAGCAAAAGGAGAATCCATATCATTTAGAAGGGCGAACTTTGCCCTTAAACGGGCTGTTTTGCACCATGCCCATATCTCACCACTGACTTAAAGATCGGAAATTGAATCTCTCCTCTCTCCAAGAATTCCAAAAAAGGTGAAGAGTGAATAAAGCAGTCAGTTTTATCAAAGTGCCAGAGTGATTATTTAGTGGACTCAACTTACCTTGCATGCACTATAAAGTGAAGGATGGTTTTCACGAAGATGACTCTCCAGATTGGAATTTTATCATGGTTTACCGGGAAACCGGAAATCCATTTCATCCCTTGGTCTGACAGAAAAGTGGGAGAAATAGAACTTCTAAAAACCTTCTCCTATTACATGCTTCGGTGTAAAAACGATCAAGCCTAGCTCCAGATATATTATTCGACTTCACTTTCATCCAAGTATACTGTCTAAGACCAGGAAATGTGTCTCTCCACAAATCAACAAAATCATAATAATCAACTATATCTTTAAGACTCTTAGCTGAACAAGGATGTGGTTCATTATGATTCCTATCCAGTTGGTGATTTAAAGTGCAATTAAAGTCACCCCCCAGTATAATAATATTATCCTGGGAACAGTGTTATAATGCATCTGATAGTTTTTCAAAAGAAATGATACGCTCCCAGCCATCATTTGGAGCATCCACATTAAACATAGAAAAATTTGTGTTACATAAAGTAACATCTACTCGTAATATCCTTCCAGGTATTACCTCAAAACTCTTTAAAATACCACCAACCAGAAGTGAAAACAAAATTGCAACCCCTGCACTAATATTTGTGCCATGGCTCAGAAGCAAGCCCTTCCAATCGCTAATCCAATGTGACTGGTTCTGCAAATCTGTTTGCGTTTCCTGATGTAAAATCACATCAGCCTTTTTAAGAATTTCATAATTGAAGAGATCATTTCTTTTTACTGTACTGCGACAGCCATTAATATTTAAAGACCCAATATTAAAAAATTTCATGTCAATAATTACAATGGCGTAACTGGTCTAACGTTTTGGGTGATCAAGTTCCTCCAATATCGCCTTTCACATAGCAACAGCACCAGACTCAACAAAAAGTTCCAAATAAGGAAAATATTTTTCCAGTTTGGGTTTTCTCTGATTCTTAGTGGCATCCAGGAAATTGCTCAACTGTTCAACCGTGTAAAAAGGAGGATTTAAATGGGAAGTAAGATGATTCCCCACAGAATTTCCTTGTGAATTTGCATCATGTTCTTCTCCAGTATCTGAAAATTCACATTCAGAGTCAGAGTCATTCTCTGATAAGTTATCATCAGTTCTCTGTGACAGCAGATTCATGTCACATGCAGTAACAGGCTTCTGCATTGTACCAAGTGCTGGACTGGTAATCTGGCATACCTGGCACTTTGGGGCCGGTCAGGGACAGACGGGCCATCGGGAGAACTGAGCAGGCCGGTGTGTCGCATGCGAAACGTACTGAATGGGCCGTGATAAGCTAAAATGAGCCACTACGTTTTACAGAAAGGAACACAAAACGGCACAGCAATATGCAGAAAAGGACAGCGAACACGCCACTCAACAACTTTTGGCTCACCCGTTGCCATGTAAAATCCCAGTCCGATTTCTCTTCCCAGTCTAACCCTGTTTGTACCTGCGGGTTTTCGAGCACTTTGCTTTACTGGGTGCTTTGAATCACTAACTACCCCGGCAACAACGAGCTCCTCATCAACTCGGACTTTCACAATACCATTTACAATACCCATTGTACCATTTACTGTCCATATCTTCAGTGGGACAATCTTGTGCAAGCACATTGGAACCCTCTCCACAGTGGTTTCATCTTGATGTACATTATTAATATCCAGAGCAGTATTCACCTTTTCTGTTAGGAATTACACTCCTTCTAATTTTCAGCCTCCATATTCACAAAGGACATGACTGTCTAACATGGCCTTGTTTCCTGCAAGTGAAGCATTTAATTGAATCAACAGTGATAAAGACCACTCCGCACATGCGCACATTGAGAGAGAGAGAGAGAGAGAGAGAGAGAGAGAGAGAGAGAGAGAGAGAGAGAGAGAGAGAGAGAGAAGCATCACTCTGTCACTGCACCCTACCTCCAAGTCTACACTTAACATAACCCTTTTTTTTAACTAGAACTAGTGGTCCTTGCCCATGCAAAACTCACCACAATGCAACATGATCACAAAAAAATCTACATGTTGCTTACGAAAGTTCATATACCATGAAATCAACCATATATAGCCGAATTACTGACAAGCAACATCCCCCATCAGACATTTAAGCATCAATTTAAGCATGAATTTCCCTGTAGCTCTCCTGATAACGCGACGAGCATTCAAAAATTCTTGTCCCGAAGAAGCCAGAAAGTAATAGCGTTCACATAAACAATGGTCAGAGCGTTTCAGAGGATCCATTTTTGCTCCGCTGATGGTTAGGTTTAAGGTTGGGGTTTGGGTTAATGGTTACTGTTAATATAATATGCATTCCTTTTGAAGGTTTAACATCATTTACAACTAAAAATACTGCTCACTTTTGGAGCCCCTCTGTGGACATTTCACCCAGAAACTGGAACTCACACATGCCCATAAGTTCAACAACACTTACAGCTTTTGTCATTGTGGGCAGCACACTTATCTCCTCAACAAGCCGCATAATTTGAGGTAACACTCATGTCTGAAACTGTAATCTGAACAGAACAGTCGCAGCATGCTCTGGCTTGAAGCAGCATCCGTTCTGTCAAAGTTAAACATGTTTTTCAGCATGTTTTGTTCACGACCTGAAACAGTTTGGCTTTCTGCTCGTGACCCCTAATTTCGCAGGTCATTGCTTTGGATTACTAACCTTCCGGACACTTCTATCTATGCCTGAACCAGCAAATCCGTTGAGTGTGGTCGAGAGATGAGAAGTACAGTGGGATGATCTTAAAAGAGAGAGAGAGAGAGAGAGAGAGGAGTCCTGTCATGACGACAGATGAATCAGCCAACTCTATGACACCTGCTCCCGCAGCGACAGGATGCTGACCAATGGGAGCAAGTTGGTGGGCACAGTGGGGGTCTTGGCTGTGAGTGTGTATGCATATGTATAAGTGTGTATTGTGCCTGCCTTCCCAACAGGCTCTGAATGTTGGGAAGGTACCTGTTCGTCATACTGGTGTTGCACAAAATTACCAAGCACATGCCAGGTGATGCGGTAAAGAACAGGGTTTCAGCTATTTTATTTCTATCATCACATCATTTTCCAAGCTGCTTAAAGGCACATTTAACTTAGTGTATGTAAACTTCTGACCCACTGGAACTGTGATATAGTCAATTAAAAGTGAAACAATCTGTCTGTAAACAATTGTTGGAAAAAACGAACGAACACGATAGATAGATAGATAGATAGATAGATAGATAGATAGATAATTATGTCAAGCCTTTAGGCAATTAGCCAATATGCTTCTGATCTAATTGGCTAATTGGAATCAATTGGAGTTGTACCTTTGGATGTATTTTAAGTCCGACCTTCAAACTCAGTGCCTCTTTTTGACATAATGCAATTTTGGACCTCCACAAGTCTGGTTCATCCCTGGGAGCAATTTCCAAATACCTGAAGGTACCACTTTCATCTGTACAATCAATGTATGCAAGTATAAACACCATGGGACCGCGCAGCCATCATACCACTCAAAAAGGTGACACATTCTGTCTCCTAGAGATGAACGTAGTTTGGTGTGAAAAGTGCAAATCAATCCCAGAACAACAGCAAAAGGACCTTGTGAAGATGCTGGTAGACAAACAGTTAGACAAGTATCTATATCCACAGTAAAACGAGTCCTATATCGATATATTCGTCCTATATCGGGACTGCGCAGCATCCGGTTTGTGCAAAATCTCACGGAGCAACACTACTAACCTGTATCAGCACTTAAAAAACACCACAAAGCCATGTACGATAGTTGCATGGCTAAAAAGCCGAACACCCGTGTGTCAAATAAGCCACATACCACCCGACAGGGATCACTGACCAAAATGTTTTTAAGCGTAACTCCATATGAACGAACTTCAAAACGGCAGGTGGAAATTGCTCAAGCAGTAACAGAGTTCATTGCGAATGACACGATGCCCCTCAGTAAGGTGACCAAGCCTGGGTTCACGGCTTTGATAAATACACTGGGTACGCCAGGTTGCCATACCGGAGCTACACAAAAAAATGCAAACAGAGATTCGCAACAGAGCTGAAAACAAAGGAGTTTTTCGCTGCTACAACTGACATGTGGTCAAGCCGTACAGCGGAGCCCTAGCAGAGTCGTACGGTGCATTTCATTACTGAAGACTTCAACCTCAAAGCTCACTGCCTTCTAACTGCCTACTTCCCAGACGACCACACAGGGGAAATATATTGCAGCCGGCCAGAGAGAAGGGCTTGTCAGCTGGGATCTCTGTTAATTACAGTGACTTTGAATTATCGGAATAATACTGAGTGTTGTAAAGCCACAGATTTGTTAGGCTTAGGTTAGCAATCTACACTTTAGTTTGTGTGATTTGTTACTGACTTTAATATTAATGTTTACACCAGGCTTATTTGTCAGTGCTTTATGTTGTCATGATAATTATTACATGTTTACAAGGCTGGAAGTTCAACAAATCAGTCAAAATACTACGGTTTTTATTTAACTACTTCATTCATATCAATTCAAGCATCATCTAATTTCATAATAACATATAGACCTGGACTACATGAAAGAACAGATTACGTTTAATCTATCTAATATTGTGTCGTTCATACTATACAATCATTTATTGCTTGTCTTTGCTGAATAATAGAGATGATAAAAGAACTTTAAAAATAGTCACATATTAAATATTGGTAAAGAAAATCGCAATTGGATTATTTTCCAAAATCGTTCGGCCTTACTGAGCATATCTCCAAAAGTTGTGGCAAAATGGCTTAAGGACAACAAAGTCATGGTATTGGAGTGGCCATCACAAAGCCCTGACCTTAATCCGATAGAAAATTTATGGGCGGAACTGAAAAAGCGTGTGCGAGGAAAGAGGCCAACAAACCTGACTCAGTTACACCAGTCTGGAGGAATGGGCCAAAAGTCCAGCAACTTATTGTGAGAAGCTTGATAGACAGACAGACAGACAGACAGACAGACAGTTCAAAGAAAAAAAACCCTAAAGGTTCCCTCGGTATGCTTTCATATCTGTCCCTGAATTATTAGAGCAATCATTTGCATGTTCATTTAGGAAATAAATATGAGCAGCATCAATGCAGAGGAGCTTGACAATTTCATATACATGCATTCACTTTGGTTTCATTCAATAGAAAGTGCTTCAGGGCAGGAGATGCTGACTACACACACACACATACAGCATCAATCAAAGTGTGTAGAGGAGGAATCCCTCAGTGCATGTGTTTGTGTGAACACTGCAGCAGTAACTGATTTAAACTCTCACTCACGTCACAATGTGCTGAGCACACACACACAGTATTGACTACAAGCCAGCAATGGCAGTCTCACAGTCCTGGGACAATTGTATTTGTGATAGTGCAATCAAGCAGGCAACTGAGAAAATAAAAAATAAGAGCACACGAGGGGGGAGACTGCTGAGAATGAGGCTGACTGATGTGTGAATATGATCTGAATTTCAAACAGCTTGAGGACACTCATGTGTGCTGCCTCGTCGTCTGCAGATCGCGTGCATGTCTTCAATTCAGAGATTTAAATACCGATGAGGAATTACAGCCCTCAACCTCCTTCTTTTAACATATGTATGTGTCTGCAAAGCATGATTACAATGAAATGTTCATTATTTAATGACTCAAGTGATGCCTCAAGATTTTCCTCAATGCCTCATGACCTTAATTTGAAGAGTCAGGATTAATCTATTAATCCAGAGGCAACAGTGCATACACGGCACCCTAAATCAGACCCTATATAGAGAACAGATGCTCACTACCATAATACTCATACTATTTTTGCTGTATAAAGTATATTTTAGGGTTCCCTCCCCTTCTGAACAATGAATTGCCCTGATTTTCACTCACAAAGAGTAATTACTAGCCAAATCTGTGGCCGTTTCTCAAATTGCATACTTATGATCTCGTGGACTCGTTTGATGTCATCATCCACTGCCCAAGTTATACCCAGAAGTGTTCTCGAAATGGCTGAATATCGAGGATGCATCGGATGGTGACATGTGGGCAAGAGAACCTGGTACTACGGTGGCAGACGAAGAAATGTATCATTGAGTTTTCCCACTGTAAGATCGTCAATGTCTGACAACTCGTGAGAGAGCATTTGTTGTTTTGTTGGGCATCATTTTAATATAGTAATAAACACATGGAGGAAATGAGTGTTAATAGAATTGTTTTTCTTTCAATGTTTCACTAGTCCTGCGAAACCACACTGGTTTGATGATAATAATGCTTTCACTGATGTGATAATGCCAGTAGTTCTCTCACTGGCTTCAAATGTGCTGTGACGGTTCATTAAGCAACACATCTCATAGCTCACAATAGATGCGTCCTATATCCTCTTGCCCTTCCAAGGTGGCTTGGCAAGTCCATTCTCTGCGTCCAATATTTTATTTTTTTACTATAAAATCTCCACTTTCACATTCATATTTTTGTTTTTGCAGATTCACAGTATTTGTGCATATCACCACCTACTGGGCAGGGAGATTTTATAGTAAAAAAAGGACTTAAATATTGATCTGTTTCACTCACACCAATCATATAGATTCTGAAGACATGGATTCAACCACTGGAGTCTTATATATTACTTCTATGCTGCCACTATATGATTTTATGGACCTTCAAAGTTCTAGCCACCATTCGCTTGCATGATATGTTCTTTTAAAAACCTTTGTCTGTGTTCAGGAGAAGAAAGAAAGTCATATATATCTGCAATGGCATGAGGGTGAGAAAATAATGAGTGAATTTTAATTGTTGCGTGAACTATCCCTTTAAAAATAAACATTATGAGTAGACTAATTGTTTTAAAAAATGTGCAACCTGTTAACATCTCAAAAAAGGGTTTTGACAGTTTTATGACCCTTTAAAATAAATGAGTTTGCGGTAAGCAATGCAGTATGCAATTGGATAGTATTGCGTCTATAAACATGAATGATGGCTTTAAAGGGGCAAAGAGGAAGGGAACCTCCAACTGCAGAAAAAAACGAGGAAATCCCACCTGCAGGGGTGGGGCCCCCCCACCCACCACCGCTTGTTATTGGATGCAACCCCTTACTCGACTCTTGGCAAACAGTCCTGGACACACCCTTGCCTGCCTGCTTCCCTGCATGGTGCATGAGTGCCCATTAGGTGATTGCATCACATTGATAACATATAAATCATTTGAACCTCCATTCGACATGAACTGAACACACTGATCTGGTTTATGAATATCAGATTTATAATTCAAAGCAAATTACAACAGTGGAGCATCACGTTTATTAACAGCAATAACATTGTTTATGTAACCAATTATACGAAAGCATCAGACAGTCATCAGTTAATAAGGAAAGCTAATAATAATGGCTGTTGTGGTGGAAGACAGGTCACAGAAGCAAAACGATGAAAGTGAACCAATGCACGCATGGATTGCTTTCACACTTAAATAAAATGAAGAAGTGGCTACAGACACCAAAGGATGCCCACATGAGCCTGTAAAAAAAAAAAAGACTTCAATATTGATATGGATAACGCCCATTAAGGACTATTACAGTTCTGCATCAGTCATTTAGGCTAAAGCACAGGTAATATTCGACACTATAGACCAAACTATAGTCCAGATCATATATGTGGGCTAGCGTAGCAATTAGTATTGACACATGATAGAAATTCACTTATGATACTTTAAGAACTATCACACAAAACAGAATTATATTAGTTCCAGTGCATCTGTTATTAGGGATATGTATTCTTAATGTATTTCCAATGCTCCCCAATAGCAAGAAAAGGTTTTGACATGCAAAAGAAAAAAAAACTTTAATAAAGCACACTTTAACCATTTAAAACCTCCTCTTTGACTCTAATGAATTTAAACCCACACACATCATATGCACCATCATACTATCCAACCAAACAGTTGTCAAGTTCACTGGCAACATGAGCTCGCCATCACTGCACAGTGTAACATCAATTCGAGGACACGTTTCATACATTCATACCTTATATCCTAGTTTGTTGTGATGTTCAAAGCAGGCGTGGCTAGTAAGTGCATGTTGTTGCGGTGTAATACATTGAAAAGCTGCTTCGGTTTCTCCGATTTCTCTCACTCTTCCTCTGCGGTTTGAGTCTGTTGTAATTCACTCTCCCGTGCAAAAGAAATACTCTCGAGCGCTCACTCGCATCCAGGCTGGCGCGTCCTGGGTGGGGAGGGTGGTACGTGAACGCGCGTTAAGATCTGAACGCGAGTGCGCGCATTGTTTTGTCTTTAAGTAAGGTAGCATGCATGCTTATAGTAATTAAGTCTGTATGTTCTGTATTTAATTTAACATAACTTGAAGATAACATTAAAGGGATAGTTCACCCATAAATAAAATTATCTTGTAATTTACTCACCCCTCATGCCATCCCAGATGTGTATGACTTTCTTTCATCAGCAGAACACAAACAAAGATTTTTAGAAAAAGGTCTCAGCTCTGTGGGTCCTTACAATGCAAGTGAATGGTGACCAGACCTTTGTAGCTTCAAAAATCACACAAAGAAAACATAAAAGTAATCCAAATGTCTTCAGAAGCAATATAATACTTGTGGGTGAGAAACAGATCAATAATGAAGTCTTTCTTTAATAAAATCTCCACTTTAACTTTCAAATGTGAAAGTGAAACTAAACAGGCACCTGTTCATGTCCTAAGTCATTTTTTCAGGTTTTTCAGAAATCTTACCAGAGGTGTCCATCATCATGAGGAGATGATTTAGGCAAAAAAATATTTTTGGCAAAAAATGACTTAGGGCATTATTTTAGGAAGGAGACGATATGTGACTTTCAGATGTAAAAGTGAAAGTGGAGATTTAGAGTAAAGAAAAAGACTTACATTTGTATCTGTTTCTCTCCCACATTTACAAAAACAAAGTATAATCGCTGTCTGCAGTAGCCGATTCAAGGAAATTTGGCATCATATACCACATACCTTTATTATTTACTTTAAATAAAAAATAATTAGTTTAGTTAAACACACACACTGTTCCAGTGAAATCACTCTATGTGATGTCTGAACCTCAGTCGTGTCACTTATTGTTGTAATGTTAAATACTTTTATGATATTATAGATGCATGCAACCAGATCTTATGGCTTTCGGTTTTGATAATTGTAGAGTACATTTCTGTCACAGCTGAATGTAAACACTTCTTGCGAATGAATTAAAAACAACTGTGAGTTTGTGTGTTGGCTGCATTACATTTCAAATTTCATATAGAATGACAGTAAACAATAATTTCTGATTTGTCTGATTTAACAGTGCGCCTGTGTAATTTCATGTTTCCTATACTGGTAATCCAGCCTCATTACTTTAACAACATGAGATCCAAATCAGTTTCTCACAGTGGGGAGAAAAAAAGCATTTATTGTTACCTTTTCGAAGGGGTTTTTAATTTTAGCAAAGGAGCATTATTGTCCCATCTGTGCATGTGATATAGCCTAATAGACTTGACTTATAGTTCTGTTTATAGCCATACAGAACATCTTATATGCGAAAGCCAAGCTTGATATTGCATAATGCAATATATTGCATAATAGTGTATATAACTAATATATATATATATATATATATATATATATATATATATATATATATATATATATATATATATATATATATAAAATGCAATTGTTAATTCATACATATAAAATTCTAATATATAATCATTTAGCACAGAATGCATTTTATTTATTTAAAAAGTCAACATCGCCCTCTTCTGGTTATAATATGCACATTTCCCCCAATGAATAGTCAAAACATAAGACAACATGCTCAGACTATGGCAGTGGAGTAGTATTGTACATTATAATGTAGTTTTGATGGGCTTTTGGCTCACTTTCATGTAAAAGAACAACTGAAAAAACCTGCTAAATTAAGATTAGTGTGTTCCAAAAGTTGCAGTATATCTAGCATTATTTGTATGGTCAAAGTTTTCTATTTACTACATGAATGACATTGAAAACACATTGTGAACATTTACAGAATAAAATTGACACGGTCGCAGATCCCAACCAATAGGCCTATATGTTTTGATAAGGGCATATAAATAGTTAGTTTTTGATGATTTGACTTTGATTATGTTTGACTCTGCTTAGTGACGTACATATTTGTGTAGTGTGAATGATTAAGTGGGTGTAGGCTTTACATTTTTTCAGAGCTAGGTTTTCTTTGGCAGAGGATATTTCCACTGTGTAAAAAGCATCAAAAAGCATCTTCTTTGCTTGCAAACAGCAAATAGACTCTATTACATTAAACGTAAAAAGCAAGACAAAATGCATCTTTGCATTAAGTTCAAATAAGGACAGATGCTATTTTCACTAAGTGCAAAAAGCAATAAAAAACATAATATTATTTGCACTAAGTCCAAATAGTGATAGAAGCTATTTACATTAAGTGTAAAAAGCAACAAAATGCATCTTCTAAACACTAAGTGCAAATAGCGACAGATGCAGATACTCTTACACCCCTGTTTAAATAATAAAATACATTATAGTGGCATCACTGCCAGAATTGTTATTGTGTTTTGGAGACACCCTATGCCAGGGGTATTCAATTACAATTTCCTTCTTAGCAAAGGTCCTGACGATAACTTACATGGGGTCAGTAGTCAGTATACTGTAGCTATGAAATGACATAAGGAATGCCTAATCAATTTTATGAAACAGATATACATTTACAAGTTGGCAGCAACAGTAGTTTGTAAAAGAAACTATCATAAAGCCAAAACAGTCTCTTCAAAACTAGGCAAGGATTATGACATTGGGGCTCCTGGGACAAAGCCAAAATATTGGGGCTGGGGAATATTCTACCAAAAGATCAAACTATTTCAATTAGTTCATCAACCGAGTGCACTTTGATATAAATATTAAGAGATAAAAATCAACTGTTTGTTTTGAAGCAGTATTTGTTTTAGAATATTTTTAGATAGCTAAAGGGCATAGCAGGCCTTGTGACTAAAGAAAGATACGTTACTAGTGATGGGATGTCCGATTCTTTTTAGCGAACCGGTTCTTTCGGACGGTTCGTTTCAATGAACCGGCTAAAAAAAAAAACATTTCACCAGTTAATTTACGTCATCGCTTTATGCTAATACATTCTGCTAATACTTCGGTGTCGTAGAATACACGCTCAAACACATTCAATAAAGCCACATGTAAGCGCATATGGCTGATTATTACATTTTATTTGATGAAGTTATAATAATAAGTGTGTTTACTGTCATCAGTGTTTCAGAATACATCCGAAATTAAAGTTTTGCACCTAAATCACCCAATACTGACACTGATAAACAAATGCGGATGTTCTACGTGTCTAAAGCACATAAAGTGATTAGCTAGTCTTGACCTTGATCTTGCTCATAACAACGTCAGATATAATCTGCATGCACAGGACTCAATATTAAAATGAATTTAAATCACTCGATTGAAACTTTTCGCCTCCTCAAGTCCACGGTTCACGCATGTGCATCAGCTGCTCATTGATCAGCAGTTCTCAGTATTATGTCCGAAAGAGGCGATTCTCATTTCAGTGTAGGCCTACTGGTGACTGGCATACTGCTGTGAGATGTACTGTTGACTTGAGAACTGCTGCAAACAACACTGTGTACTGTTGACTCGAGAGCTGCTCTCCCGGGATCAGTGTACTGCTGACTCGAGTGCTGTTGACTCGGACTCAGTGTACTATTGACTCGAGAACTGCTGTCAACAACTCTGTGTACTGTTTACTCGAGAGCTGCTGTCCCGGGATCAGTGTACTGTTGATTCGAGAATTGCTGCGAACAACTCTGTTTACTGTTGACTCGAGAGCTGCTGTCCTGGGATCAGTGCACTGTTGACTCGAGAGCTGCTGTCCGGGATCAGTGCACTGTTGACTCGAGAACTGCTGTCCTGGGATCAGTGTACTGTTGACAGGAGAGCTGCTGTCCCAGGATCAGTTTACTGTTGATTCGAGAATTGCTGCGAACGACTCGGTGTACTGTTGACACTTGAGATGCTGTCCCGGGATCAGTGTATTGTTGATTCGAGAACTGCTGCGAACGACTCGGTGTACTGTTGACAGGAGAGCTGCTGTCCCAGGATCAGTTTACTGTTGATTCGAGAACTGCTGCGAACGACTCGGTGTACTGTTGACAGGAGAGCTGCTGTCCCAGGATCAGTTTACTGTTGATTCAAGAATTGCTGCGAACGACTCAGTGTACTGTTGACTCGAGAACTGTAGACTGAATCATCTTCATACCTTTATAAAACGAAAATAAATTCAAGTGATAAACATTTCCAGAATGTTTTATTTGCTATACTTTCTGCTGTTCAGCAAAATACACCAGAAACATACATTTTGCCCCATAATCACACACAGGCTCAATATCAGCAGCTCATCAGTATGTCTGGCAGTCATCTCCGAAAGAGGCGATTCTCAGTTCAGTGTACTGTTGACTCGAGAACTGTTACGAGTGACTCGTTGTACTGTTGACTCGAGAACTGTTACGAGTGACTCATTGTACTGTTGACTCGAGGACTGTTGTGACCGGAGCGTTCAGTCTGATTTGTGAACTAGTTTGAGCTGTTCATTGCAAAGAAGCAGATATCACCGGTTCTTGGATCATATTACTCCTGGTTATTGGCTCATTTCAAGTCGGAATGTTAGGCGCATCCGAGAGACAGGTTAAGATAGAGTAACTTGAGGATTATTGTTGACCCGGGACGTGAGCTGTTTCAAACGATTCAGTCCGATTTGGTGAACTGGTTCAATTAGTTCACTAAAAAGATCCAGTTCAAACTGGACATCACTATTCACCACTGCTAGAGACAGAGAGAGGCTGCACTGCACTTGGTATACGGCACCCTGTCATTCATGTTTGAAAGTGGTTTGAAATTATTTTATTGACTTCGATATTGTTAAGTTTGATGCTGTTCAGTCCGTATTGGCCCTTTGCTGGGTCCAGACATGGGCTGTGGTCCGCCATTTGAGTATGACTGCCCTGCACCAACCCCTAACCCTACCTTACAAAAATTAACCTTGGTTTTACTACAGAAACCATAGTATCATCATGGTATTTTTGTTGTAAAATCATAGTAACCACAAAATTAAACATGGTTACTATTAACTACATGTTACTGTAGTGACACAGACTATAGTAGTTAGTACATCAGAAATATATAGTTTCCAGCAAAACACATTACCACAACATTACTACAGTAAAAACCATTACTATAAGTAGTATTATAGGAAATATTAAGAGTAGAGACATAGGAAAAAGTATGTCAAGGGGTGAGATTCAAACCCAGATCTACAGCTTGACAACACATATACCTGTACACACCATAGTTACACCCAGAGCTACTACAGCTGCACATGGGAGTGTAGTTTGTCATAAAATCCTATGTTTCCACCAGACGCAAATAGTCACTTAGTTATTTAATCTCTTAATCCACTAAATGTCGAACCCGTTAACCAGTTGAATGTATCTCTGCCCCATTGTGAAAAATGTAAATATACCACATATGCAACATCCCAAAGACCTGATTTTATTTTCTAGTTAATATCCAGAATGCCCAGAAAATCTACTCCCTACATGTACATAGTTCTCTCTCTTTTTTGTTTTTTTTGTTGTTGTTTTGTTTAAAAAAAAAAAAAAAAAAAAAAAAAAGTTTATATTTCTGATGAACAAATGTACAGCAAACACGACTGTATGGTGTTTATATATGGGTATATATTTGTATTTTGTGTTTGTATGTTTTTGATAAGAGGATACTTGCTATAGTATCTGAGGTACATCTGATTGAAGTGTAATGTTTATATGAGAAAAGTAAATAAAAAAAAGAAGAAAAAAAAAGAAAAATGTAAATATGCCCTCCATTTGATCAGCAGTTGACCCCAAAATAAATCTGTCGTGGCTGTCTTGAGTTTGGTCTGAGCAGTGGTGGGCGGAGTTAGTGTAAATATCCTCTGCCAACAAAATGGGCTATCTGCACTTCTTTTTCTTTATGTAAGACAGTTCTTTTTACCTCTGCGGAAAAATTGTGTTTAAAATATTTCACAACCACCCTTGTTCTGCAATCTAAAATTCTACAATCCTCATTTTCACATTCATTTTCAAGCTACTGACTTTTCACACATCACCACTTCGACTAGCTATACCTTTTTCTTCTATTTGTTACTCTTTTTTTTCTACATTCCACCACCACTAGGCACTCCCTGTCTATATATATATATATATATATATATGTACACTGTGTTGGGGAGTGACGGAATACATGTAACTGGATTACATATTTAAAATACTAAATATAAGTAACTGTATTCCATTACAGTTACAATTTAAATAATTGGAAATTAGAATACAGTTACATTCAAAAAGTAAAAAAGTATTTTGATTACTGAAGAAATTACTTTGCATTTTATTGTCATTTGTTTCATTTAATATTTAGTCCTTTAAGATTTAAAACATTTATACATATAAATGATGCGATCCAAAGTGCATTTGAACAGCGGTGAAACACTTTCTTATGATGTGTTACATTCATACGAGCAAACAGAGAAGTTTGAAGTAAGTTTGGAGCAGAAGAAATATAGATAAACATTGTGTAAATTATCAGCTTTACGCTAAGCTAAAATGCTATTTCTAGCCATTTTATATGCACATGTTATCAGACACGATCATATTTATCTACCAGTGCTGAAGAAGTAAACCAAAGTATTTAGAATATGTTACTGACCTTGTGTAATGTAATAGAATACCTTACAAATTACATTTTACAGCATGTATTCTGTAATCTGTAGTTGAATACATTTCAAAAGTAACCATCACAACCATATATATATATATATATATATATATATATATATATATATATATATATATATATATATACACTCCTTCTTTTTCTAGTATGCATAAGTGCCATTGGTGTACTGGGAAACTGAATATACTAATCTACTTTTATATGCTTTCATGTGCTATTTTTATTTATTAAAATTTTTTGTTACATCGTTATTTTGACCCCCAACAGGCACTGAAATAAAACATTATAAACAAATGATCATCAGAGAAGAATAATAGGTGCGTTCACACAGCAGATAAATGATTGTCCATCTGACTTTCACAGAAGTAGTAGTGATGTCATAATGCCCACCTGTTTAATGGATTGTACTAGAGATTGTTTAACAGAGATGGGCCACTTCTATTAAAATTAATGGGAGAAATTGGAACACTCAACCAAGGCGCTCTGAGCGCCCAACGGTCAACGGATGAATAAAGGAAGTCCCGCCTCACAGTTAAAAGAACAAATCACCTTTTAGATACAGACATCAGCTGTCAATCAAATCGAGAATGTATGTGTGCATTAGCAATTCAAACCTAAAATCAAATTGCATTTTTTTAAAGTAACATGAGGTTGAATCACAATTTATGATTCCAGCATTGTCAGAATTTATTGCTGATGTAAAATATGTTCTTAAATTGAACATACCAACCATTTTAGAGATTTCGGTGTTCCCCGATTCAAGTAGATAGCTGCACTTGCATGACTGGAAATATCCTCCTGAGAGCTGACTTGGAGTGGACTGACTTGCTAGAAAGACTTTGATTGTACCAAGTATGGAGCGAAAGCAAAAACTAGAAGATTTAATGTGTTGGAGACAATGTGGTTATATAAATGCTAGTTGATCTCATATTCTGGAGTTGTAGTGAAATCCAATCTTTTTTGGTGGAATAAAGTTATAGAAAGAGCATTAAATCTTACTATTTCAAACAAGTTTGAGGTACCAAGATTTGATCTGAGAGCAGTGCAGAGAGACAGCACACTCTAGGTTAAGTCATTCACTAAATAGGGAGCAAGGGAGTCTCCTGTATTCAACCCAAATTTCAGTTTCAGGCTGCAGATGATGTTTGGACCACGCAAAAATTAAGTTTGCATGAAAAAAACCACAATATTAAATGGCTAAAATATCCTTATGCTCCAAAATCTTATCCCTGCCTAGCAAGACATCCTCACCTCCTCACACACCACCTCAATTGCAATGTTAATCACAGGAGAACAACAAGAGTTTAAACTTGTGTAGTTTTGCTTATAGAATTATTTTTTTTTATTTTTTTGATTAATTAAAACTGTAATATGTTTCGATTCATTTTAAGAAAGGTTACAGAAAGTTTTAGGTTAACAGGATAACAGAATATAAATTGGACAAAATATGTTTGCAATGGTTTACCAACAGAGGGCGACAAAGGCAATTTTAATATGAAGCGCTTCCCTAAACTGCAAGACACTGCAAATAAACAGTGAAGAAAGCAAAAGTTCTTGTATTTTAATTTAATTTATAATAATGTAATTTGTTTGCTTCACTCAGGAGAGACATACAGTGTTGTTCAAACGTGTAGTATTTGTAGCCTAATGTGCAGTTTACAAAACCGGTGTTGTAGTCAACATGATCACACGGGAAATCGGCATGCTGTTTCCGAAAGTTCCAGTACCCTAGGATGAAACATTGATTTTCGTTGAAATTATTTGATAAGTTTACTTGTAGAAATCGAACAGTGATTGGAGAAGTTGGAAACATGATTAAAAATACTTGGATGACCGATCTGATAAGCCTTTAATCGCACATGTGCGGTTGTTACTCGGAAATATCAGACCACTAGATGGTGCTATTGACCAATCAGAATTTGAGTATTCCAGAGACCTGTGTTATAACTAATGTTAACATATAGAACTTTCAGTTTAAAAATTGTATTATGTGTTAAAATGAACATTTACCAAGGATTTATAAATGCTGTAAAAGTATTGTTCGATGTAAGTTTATGTTAACTAATGTACAGTACTGTAAGTGGGAGACCACCCAATGGCCCAAGGACGGTAACCAATGGCGTGGCTGAAGGATTCCTGCGCATTCTGTTTTATCGTGCGCATAAAGTTTTATTCCAGTTAAATAACTATATTATTCGTTTTATGATCACTGTTTTATTTCATCTGACTCCAATTATAAAAGTTTCCAAGGATAATGTGGCACGGTGGAGGGCGGGGCCGGGTCGTGACTCAACACGCCCGGTCCCGTATTAGGCTAATCAAGCCTCCGAGAGGGTTAAAGGCCGACTGCGGAGACTGCGCGGGAGGCGCCCCCCCCCCCGAGGGGATGTACGTCAGGCCGGGGGTCCCCAGCCTGAAAGAATGAGGGAGGAATGCGGCACGGTGGAGGGCGGGGCCGGGTCGTGACTCAGATATATTAATGTTCCAATCTTAGTTATTATTATTCAATTTGGTTTAACATTTGATCAGCGTATTTAACTTTATTTTATATTGTACTCATTCATTCGGATTCTTGTCGCCGTGTACGCAGATCTCACGGTCACAAATACGCCAGTATTGGTCATTAAATCAGTAATTGACTAAATACTAATTAGATGGCTGCTCATGCTTGCCCCTTTATCTACAAGTATTTTGTTTAGTACCCTTAGATAGTAAACACTTAATTAGAGTAACATTATTTCAAGCCTTAGCTAAAAAAAATAGAGGTTTAGACTTTCCTTGGGAAATTCCCTATCGAGCCTGTACACTCGAAGTACACTTGAACTAATGCCAATTTGTTAGTCGGAGCTCTAAAGTCTCAATCGGTGTGTCCCATGCTCAACTCAGAACTGAGCTTTAGTCCACTACTAACCTGGTCGTAGATTTGCGGAAACATGGACTTAACGTAATCTACTAAAGACAATAATTTCAGAGTAAATTAGAATAAACTCAAATGTAACAAATTATTTACCAGGTAAAATAATACATTCATCAATTCCAATTAGACAATAATAAGTCAAATTTAAACATTTATCAATAAGAATCGCATACCTGGTAGAGAAAAACTACACACAGCAATCGTGTGGGATATCTGACTACAGACTCCCCGAGCTCTTGGCCAACCTTCCTTAAATACCAAACGATTCTATTGTTTTTTTCAGATGTGTTTGTTTGATGTTATCCAGGATTTGTTTTAGGGAGTTGTAAGTAGACTTGTGATTGAGTAGGTCATTTGATGTTTACAAAGAATGCCCCTAATCTGCATACAGCATCTGGTCCCTGGGAGAGATTTGGGAGAGGCATGTCCCTGATAGAATACAGTATTTTACTACATTCTTAAATCTTACTTGTGATTTGACTTTTCTGAAAGGGAGTGAGACCGTTTTACCAGTTGCACTGAGACCTCTTGAATGATACCAAAAATGTATGATCAGTAAACCTTTTACATTACAGAACAGGATAAGTCAAAACTTAGTTTTGGTGACTCTAAAAGGACCTGAGATGAGGTATGTAAGAGAGAGAGGGGGGGGGGGGGGGGTGGTCTAGATGTGTTTAATGGTCCTTAATCAGTAGGGTGTGTTGCTCGGGTGGAGGTCCTCTTCTGTGTGAGACTTTTATGACGTTGGTTCTCACAGAGTTCTTGGACTTTTACCGGAAATAGTGCCTTTTGGGCGTAGACATTCTGGTGCCAACCTTACAGTACTTAACTAATGTTAACAAATGGAAATTTATTGTAAAGTGTTGTTTGAATAATGGGATATTGGGAATACTTCTTCAAGTATTAATAGGATAATGTACTGCTTTGTATCATGGTTTATACTGAAATAATTAAGGGCTGTGCGTTGTTTGGCCCTATTACTAACCAAATAATTAAATGCATGGACATGCATTGCATTCTGCTCAAATGATTTTATATACAGTACTTAATATACAGACTAAAACACAAGCGCAGCTTTGTCGGAAACATAGATTGCACCAATAAGTGGTGAGTTAAGTTTTGCAATGGACAACAGCCATTATTCAGAATTATTTTACCACTGAATCATGCTATTAATTATTCGAGACGTGCAATAAAATGAGGTATTTACTGTCCATAGACATTAGCATGTGTGTCTGAGTAGTATGGTGTTCCATTAAGGATTTACAGTATGTACCATCTCAATACAATTAATTGAATTGAATTTAAATAAGTAGCCTAATAAAAGTTATACACTCTCATATGCACATGCAAAGAGACACAAAAGAGAGTCTGATTACTCAAACCAACACAAGCACCACGAAGCACCATGAAGCAAAGATCTGATTTCAGAAGGAAACAGCTGTGCTGCAGCACAAGGTCATTCTGCTGTAATCCCTCCTAGATTAAAAACTCTCAGTTTTGATTAAGGATGCAGGGTTAGAGGATTACTGTCCAGTGAACAAAAATGAAAGCAGTTTTAAGACCAATCCCAGAGTTCATCAAAATACACAAACCTCAGGCTATCATCACAACCCTCAGATTAATACAAAAGCCCCTTTTGAAGCTTAATGCTGATCAGCCTATCAGACGCTCTGAAAACAAGAATCATGTAACTTAACTATTGCTTTTTATAATGCAAGATTGTATTGTGGCTGTGAGGTGACAGACAAATGTAACTAGTTCTGATATAAAATGTTATGAAAAAAAAATACTGTTAAAATTCTTGAGCGCTCATCTTTTCAAAGTACAACAGGTTTTAAATGTACTTTTTTTATTTTATTTTTTAGTCTTCGTCTTTGCGCGTCACCTGCACATGCGCCTGCCATTTACTGTAGGCTGCTAAAAGAGTATCACAAAGTTTCGTAAAACTGGAATTCATGTGGACAATCCATGCAAACTGTTCTGAAATTATCGGCACAAAAACCCCCCCAAAGTTTGAGTGGTCTAAACATCATCTGCAGCCTGAAACTGAACTTTTGGTCGGATTTTAGGAGTGCATGAACTTCCTAGGAAAGCTATAGGATGCTCCCTTGCTCCCTATTTAGTGAATTATTTAGCTGTCTTTCTGTACAGGTCTCAGAACAGTTTGAAATTTACATTATTTTCATTCTAACTCCATGTAAAGCCTCTGACTTTGGCTCCAACACTCTGGCTTCTGTAATTGGTCTGACTTCTATCAAATCTTTTATTGATATTGTTGTTTTTGGCCCATATCAATATTTCCTAATCTCCTGAGACCCCTGCGTGAGTGCTGTGTGCATTTTCATTTCCCTTTTTTATTTGTGACAAGTAGCACATAATAAGCATGCAAAAAATAAAAAAAGCAATAGACTGTAAAGGATTTAAGCGGGCAAGGAGGAGGCGAGAACCGGCTTGACAATATAAATAATATTTGAATGAGGAACTTAAACAAAATACACACACACACATGACGGTCAGCTGACCGTAAATGATCTCTCTCTCGTCGCACCACCTTCCACAGTCGGCCTTTATCCCGCTCGGAGGCTTAATTAGCCTGATAAGGGACTGGGTGTGTATAATCACGACCAGGCCCCGCCCTCCGCCCTGTCACATAGACCAAATAGTTGTATTTTTTTTATAGTCTTTGATTGATGTCCACATATGTGGACAGTGGGACTAAGTTGTGAAATTCTAAATAAATAAATATTATAAATTCTGAATCTATGTACTGATTACCATTGTCCCATGTTGGCCAAACATGTTGAGTTGTCCAAACATCATCTGCAGCCTGAAACTGCCATTTTGATATGAAGTTTGGATTAAATACACTTGGCTCAATTGGAAAGATATAGGATGCTCCCTTGCTCCCTATGTAGTGAATGACCTCCAGTGTGCTGTCTGTCTGCACTGGTCTCAGAACAGTTCAAAATGCACCTTATGTTTATCCTAACTCCATACAAAGCCAATTTTCTTTTAGCTTTTGGATGAACCCATTGAGATGGGTTATAATATTGGATTTACATGGAAAAAATTTGCTGAAGTCCACATTAGTGTACATTGTGTTTATCAGTGTGGTGTTTTGCAAAAAATAACTTCAAGTTTTTAAAATGACATATTGGATGAATCTATAGACTGTAATCTTTTGACTCAAACAGGTTTCAGGGTACAAACATAATTAGGTTTCTTACCAGATGTAGTTTTGTTGGCATTTCTCCCAAAGACAAACTCCGCTGTGATCTGCGCCATGTTGTTTTGTCACATGACTCGCTGCGTCAAACGTTTAAGCCTTTACTGACAGCACAGAGTCTTCTGAACGGAGATCAGTAGTTTAAATTAATTTCAATTATGCGTTGCATATAGCAAAGCCAAAATACAGCCACGTATGCATTTGCGGGGTCTTACAAGGTGAAACCAATAGATGACAGGTAGATTTATAGCAGTATCAGGGTTATGATGGGAAAAAAACTAAACAAAAACGTTACAATTTCCCCAGGATTTATTGTCTTACAAAATATTGAAATATTTGGTAGATGACAAACATGGTTGGTTAGTGATCACTGTCTGTCCAATATGTGAAATGTACAAATTAAAAAGGGCAGGAAATGGTGGAAGAAAAAATTAAGGATGGGTGTAAAAAATTAAGACTTTCTTGTTTGCTCTCTCTAGACAGATATTACACAGCACACGTCTCATCTGGTCTTAATTTGCATGTAATCGTTTCACAGGTCTCTTGTGCATTCATAGATGATCCTTTTGATGGGCCGAGTCCTGAAGCCAGCTCTCATAATTATATGGAAATTGTGAGAACTGGAAAACAAACAAACAAAACAGGAGCACATGCATTTCAGAAGTCAGAGGTTTTGAGGAGGAGGACTTTATCAAACCTGAGAGAAGGTGCTTGATGTGACGTGTAGTCTTCAGTCCAATGCTCACCTGGTGGTGTATGAAGTAGTGCTGTATCATTTCTGTAGTAGTTTTAATCACTTGATCAGTGATTTGGTCACATTTTCTCAGCAGAGGTCCATCACCAAAGTGGATCAGTAATAAAATATTTGGATTCAATTCACAGTCCATGATAGTAGCTACGAATCTGAAAAAACTGAATGTCCTTTTGTGAAAGAAACTTCATCTGCAAACAGATTAAAGCCCTGATTAGACCATAAAGAGGCAAATAAGTAATACAAAAGGAAAAGTATCAAGAAAGCAAACGAAATGCACATATACTGTATTGTTCTCACATGTTTGTCATAAAACAATTCTTTTAACATGAAAAAAACTTGTTTATGCATTTCAAAAGTGTCAAAGTAGAAGACAAAATCTTGCACCAGTGGGTGATTCCATTTAAAATGCTCTCAGTGTTCAACAATATGTAGCAAAACAAAGCCATAACACTGTCCTAACCAGACACAATCTCTTCAGAGCTGATATGAGTCTTGTCTTAACCAGTCATAAGAGCAACGAGCCACAATAGGTTTTGTTGGTTGGTTAATTTCCATTTTTGTTGAGGCATGCAAGATTGCCCACCCACAGTGAAATCTGATTGGTCCAAATTCTTTATCCTCATAACTGTACATTAAACATATGCTCTGATCGACTATGACTTTGTCATAGTTTCAAAACTACGTGAAATTTATCGCATTATGCCTGGTTTGGACATGTGATGCAGAGCGTAACTGCACAACAATATCTCATTACAAGTTGGAATAATTCTACCTTAATTGTACTGTCCTTGACAGTACTTAAAAAGTGTCACAAAGCCATTGTAGTGCATATACATCGAACGCGTTCTTATTCGCTCGCAGTCAAAAGAGTATACTTTGAAAGGCAACGCGGTCGATCCGATCCGGAATGCAGAACAACGAAGTATACCCAGGCCTTAACCCAGAACCCAAAGCCTAAACCTATCCATCCATGTTTGTTATTTCTACTTACTTAATATTCAGAAAAGGAGGGTTCATGTAACACTGCTTTAACCCTTGAATGGTCTTAACGATAAAGTCCCACTGTTGATCTCATTGGGCCAAATTAGCCCGGCTCGTTAAATCACAGTTCAATAGTCACAATTTGCTAGATTTCTAAGTTTTTATCAAAAACGAACCTTTCACTAATTTAAAAATGTTACATTTACTTATTTTTTATACAGTAAATGCTCCAAATTTACATTAGAATACAGGTATATGTATGTACAGAACAGTATTCATTTGTGTGTGTTTGTGGATGGGTGGGTGGATGTGTGTTGGTCAGGTCTTGCTTGAACCACACACACACACACACACACACACACACACACACACACACACACACATTTTTGCCATTTGTTTCCATTGACTCCCATTGATTTTTTTATTGTGAGTTCCATTGTGCGTGTGTGTGTGTGTGTGCACATTTGTGGTGGGTGGGTGCATGCATTATGAGTATGAGTATGAGTATGAGTATACTTATAAATAACATTTTGGACCCGCTCAAATTGACCCGCTGGACTTTCTTGGGTCCTTATTTTAGCTTGTTAATAAATACATTCAATTTAAACATTACCAGGTTCAGATCACCTCTGTGGAGGATCTCAAGAAGTTTCAGTCCGAAAAGTTAAAGTTAAGTTGATGTAAATCAGTCTTAAATTTAAAATGGGTCAGATTGACCCGTACTGTAAATCCATTCAAGGGTTGAGGCAAATGTTACCAACTGTCTTCAAAAACAAAGTCTTTCAACAAAATAAATCATTTTAAAAGAGAAAGGCTAAGAAAGTTTTTAAATGTGCCATTTGTAATCAGCAAAGGGAATTACAAAAAACAATGACTGTTTACCCAAACACCCTCAGACATGTCTTTTCATAAATGTTCAGTTCAATTGACAGACATAATGTTGATTTACCACAAAATATTTGACTTTTTTGAAGGTTTAAAGACAGAAATGTGAAGCTTATAATTTTATAAAAGCATGTGCATTAATTCTTCTGTAAAAACGTATGTACGTACGTATTGAACCTGCAAATATTCCTTTAAGAGTAAATATGTCTAAAGAATTAAATGTTCAAGTCTTTGAAATCTAAATAGAAACTACATGGATGTGAACTACTCTACTATAAATAATAGTAGGCTACTACAACTCACTCGACACAGTTTCAAACATCCTGTCTTTCTTATAGAACATATTTCACTGAAAAAACATACGTACATACTTATCAACCCTCGTTCGCATCAGAAATCACTGTTAAAATGAAAATGTAAAACATTGTTGATGACTTTTTGAAATTTCTGCCCAATGTCCAACTTTGTCCCTCACATATAGCACAACAGATGTCAAATGTCACCAAAACTAATGTTCAGTCAGCATTCGCCTGAGTTTTGATGGGGTCGAGGAGCAAATGTACATGGTAAAAGTCATTTCTAAGATTCACTTTACGGGCAAACAAAAGCTCAGTGATGTCCAACATCTATTTTCCCTCCATCAGTACTTATTGTGCCATTCACACTGTCCCACGCTCACCTCCTCGATGTCCAGATTCTTCCTGGACTTATAGATAAACTCCCCGATCGCTACAAACACAGAGAGGACGAGTCCGGCCGCCAGTACGATGAAGATTCCTCCGATGTTCTCCACACCGAGAGCGCTGGCTTCTTTACTGTCCTCCTCTGGACAGCCGTTCCCTCTCCACCATTTCTCCTTCATCATGTGCAGCTTCCCTTCCTCCTGTAACTGCAGGATAGCGATGGTGATTTTGTCTCTGTATGGAGAACCTGAGAGAGAGCATCGCTGAGATTAACTGAGCAAAATAGTTCTCAAGTCCGTTTCCATCTAAATTTTCTCAAAATGGACATTTTTTACATTTAACAAGTAAAAATGAAACAAACAAATGCTATGCAATTTCAGTATTAAACACTTTCTGGGCAAATCTGGTGTTTTATTTCAGCGTACCGATGGGCGTGCCGACTCCATAGCCCTTTGAGTCGATGAGTCCTCCGATCTGTGTGAGGTTACAGTTTCTCTGACTGATGTACTCAATGCTGGTGGACTCCATCAGTAGAGCGTAATCTGTGGTCATAACACGCTGGATTCCTTCTCTGTTGTTCTTCACAAGAGCGGTGTTCTTCCTACTGCTCATGAACGCCCACATCTTCTCATAGGTGGAGATCTTTGATTTCTGGAATCAGAAAATAGATAGAAGATAGTATCCTTTATTTTGGTCACACATGTGTCAAAAAACACACCATTTTTTGCATATATACAGTGTATTAGTTTTAACATATCCCAGCTAAACTGAGGTCAGAGTGCAGGGTCAGCCATGATACAGCACCCCTGGAGCAGATAGGGTTAAGGGCCTTTATCAAGGGCCCAACAGTGGCATCTTGGTGGTGCTGGGGCTTGAACCCCCGACCTTCTGGTCAGGTTTACAAGGACATTTTTTTAGGTTACAAACTAGTTTTTACAAGGGTATTATGCTATAAATGTGGTTTATGAAGACATTTCTGGTGTCCCCATAATTTAAATAGCTTAAAAACATACTAAACGATGTTTTTTTTAAAAATGTGAGTGTTAGGGGATAGAATCTATATTTCATACAGTATAAAAATCATTATGTCTATGAAGAGTCCTCATAAGGATAGCCGCACCAACATGTGTGTGTGTGTGTGTGTGCATTTGTGGAGGGTAGGTGCGTGCAAATATGAGTATGCATACACAAGTACATTTGTTTTGGTTTTTAGCATTTTTTAATTTATTACGGATAGATAATTATAATATAGTTTATTAACTAATTTAGCTAATTTGAAGTCATCCTGTGGCCCCCTTGGAAGTTTGCTGAGGACCCTAGTGGGCCCTGGTCCCTGGTTGAGAACCACTGGATTAGAGTGCCTAAAAAGTGTAATTTAAATGGTTGAAATTGTACTTGTGTAATTTGTAATCTGTAACAGATTACATTTTAGAAGTAATCTACCCAACGCTTGTGAAACATAAACAATTACAGAACATGTTCTCTATGGGTGCTGCAAAGTGATACAGTATAAACAGTACAGGTTGGGTTTTTTGATAATGTTTACTACAGAGTGTTTTTTAGAATGACTGGAACCCTGAACTGACCAATCAACATCCAGGACCTATTCCTAAACTATCTATTTCACAATCAAATTTAGATACAAAAATCAGTTTGATAAGAAAATAGGTTTACCATCTTGTCTTTTAAAAAATATAGAAACATCTCTCAGAATTTTACATTTGAAATTTGAGGGTTTTTTGAAGACAAGAAAAAAAATCCAAAATAAAAATCTATTGTTACAGCTATAAATAAACTGACAGTGGACTTCCTGTACTATCCTGTAAAATCCTTATATGCTTTCTAAATGAGTAATGTGACAGATGTCCCCAAAACTCTCTCTCTCTTTCTCCCTCTGTTCCTCAGTAAGCTGGTTTAATTTGTTCTGTACATGTGGAGTTCCTGTTAGCTGAGATCTGAGTACTGTAATCATTCCTTCCAATCTCTGTGAGTTAAATCAAAGGTCTCATTGTCTCGAGGTGTAACTGCTGTTCTCCATTCAAACCTCAAACTGCACCTCTTTCAGTTCAAAGGCAAACAAACTCTTTCACTCTAGATTTAAACACTTTGTCTTAGCACAAAGCAACCAAATTGCTATGAGAAGATGAAATAAAAGAAACTGCTACATCCAATAATGAAAGAGTGCTTAAAAAGGCAGGATTTCTGTATGTGGAGACATGACTTCGAGACACAAAGATTGTGACTCCAGAGAGATCGTTTTGAAATGTAATCATTCTTTCACTGAAAACAGTTTAGCACAAACATGCACTGTAAATAACCCTTCAGTTTTGTCAGATAAACTCCATTTTAAAAGTTGATTGAACTATCTAATGTAGAAAATGTTTGCAACTTACAATTTGTACCGTGAGCACATACAATGTGAAGTTTGGAGGTGAAGGTAGAACTTACAACACCCCCCAATATCAATTCAATATAAAGATTATTGAAAATGATGGTCAACTCTACTTAAAAACGCAAGTTAATTGAACTTAGTTCTACTTAAGTCCTTGTGATGTCATAGTGACTCACCTCAATCTCTGGGTAGCAAAGGACGAATCTCAGTTGCCTCCGCGTCTGAGACTGTCAATCCACACATCTTATCACATGGCTTGTTGAGCGTGTTACCAAGGAGACATAGCGCATGTGGTGGCTTCACGCTATTCTCCGTGGCATCCACGCACAACTCCCCATGCTCCCCACAGAGAGTGAACCACATTATAGCAACCACAAGGAGGTTACCCCATGTGACTCTACCCTCCATAGCAACCGGGCCAATTTGGTTGCTTAGGATGCCCTGCATGCCCTAGATTCAAACTCGCGACTACATGGCCGGTAGTCAGCGTTTTTACTCGCTGAGATACCCAGGCCACATTACTTGTAAGAATCATTCATATTTTTGAGTTTGCCAAACGTATAGTATTAAGTTAATTGAACTTAAATTCCAACTTGAAATGTTAAGATAATACGACTAATTTGCCTGAAGCTAAGTCAACTGAAATGCTTTGCTATTGGTTGCTTTACTTTTTTAAGTTTACTCAACTTTTTGTTTGGTTTACATCTTCTGTCAGTTTGTGGAAGTATCAGGAATGATCATAAGACATTCTAGGTGAATAAAGCTAGTGATTGCTTGGTACTAGCAACACATTTTTACCGCTGCAGATAAGTTTTGACGCCAGTTTTACCATCTTATGTATTTTACCCTTTAAATGCAATATACAATAATATGCAAATTACATGTCATCAATAGCAAATGTATGTTCAATCCACACCAAAAGCTCTAGTGTAAAAAAACACCCTATCCGATCATTTAATGCAATTCTCAAACACACATTACAATTTTGAAAAAGGAGCTTTTGGTTGGTTTGAAATCTGTATATCTAATGGTAATATACAAGAACATATAGTAGTCTAAACAATCAGAAACATAGCATGGAAAAGGTGCAAGTTTACATGAACAGTGTCAGACAGATGTGTCGTCTAACCTTAAAGAAAGTCATTGTGGATCCGTCCCTTACAGCACCGTACTCTATCTTGGTCTGTTTGGCCAGATCATCAGCTGAGTCTATAGGCGAGTCCATTCGCTCCACAGTGAGGAAGGCGGCCAGGTTAGCTGTGTAGGACGAGATGATGATGAGAGTGAAGAACCACCAGATACCTCCAACGATCCTAGTGGATAAAGCCTTAGGCATCAACTCTGATCCTGTAATAGTAAAGCCATTTAGAAAATGAATGCTCAGAAAATGTTCAAAACTGCTGTATAGTAGTTATCATGCAATGTAATAAAACCAAAAGGAAATTTAACTGAGTGTCTTTTCCATTGTAACAGCTGCTAATTACCCAAAATAAGTAAACTATATGCACAAAGATCTGTAAAGTTGAAATTTAGTACTCGCATCGTTGCAGATGATGTCAAACCTATTCATCTGTTCACCCCCCTACCAACTTTACTCACCAAGGGAACAAAAGGGGACATTAACTACTCTTTACTGGTCATTATTAAAAGTAATCTCATGAACTAATACATAATAACAACTCTTGACTGGTCCACCCTTCCACATACATCTAGAGACGCTTGTCTTGTGTATTTGTAGGGGCGGCTGTGGCTCAAGATGGGAGAGCGGGTCGGCTGCTAATTGCAGGGTTGGCGGTTCGATTCCCGGCCCACATGACTCCACATGCCGAAGTATCCTTGGGTAAGACACTGAACCCCAAGTTGCTCCCAATGGCAGGCTAGCGCCTTGCATGGCAGCTCTGCTGCCATTGGTGTGTGAATGGGTGATTGGGACATGGTTTAAAGCACTTCGGTAACCTCTAAGCGCTATATTGCGTACCATTTACCAATTTCAGGTGAGTAGTTAGATTCAAACCCAGGATCTAAGCAACACATGTTTCATGGTAAACATCAATCGATTCTTACATGTTTGTTTAAACATCTAAGTAGGAATCTATGTATACCTTGCTGCATAAGGGCTCCGACACCAAACCAAACACTGTTGATTAAGGTGAAGTTGTTCTCTACGACGTCAGAATCAGGGTTGCAGGGATGAGGGTTGTACCATTCATATGGCGTAAACCTGCAAAAAGGCCATTCAAACACAATCACATCTTCTTCAGCACCTATACTGTATAGTTAAGTCAGTAAAGTCTGTTTTATTTGCGAAGCACATTTCACAATTTTGTTTCAAAGCAGCTTTACAGAGTGCTTTAATACCTCCAGTGAGCCAAGCCAAATCCTCCCCTGACTGGCACAAATTTTAAATCTATTTCAGAATATTATGTAGTGATATAATTTTTTATAATATGAATTATGTATATGAAATACCCTAACCCTAACTTAATCTACATACTTATAACATATATTTCAAGTTAAACTCTGCAATGCAAATTTGCAATGCAGTTTTCCAGTCATTAGAATACCTAAATGTCCTGAAAAATATTTATTTATCTTAATATAATTTGACCGTGTTGCTAAAAATGTTTTACATGAACAAACAGTAGCGTATCCTGGAATAAGCGATATAGGGGGCAACGCTCTCTGGGGCGGCATGATACTGTACCTGCCAGGCCTCCCCCACACAGATATCGCAAAATCATGATGGGAGAAAGGTGCCCTGAATTGTGCCATCCCGCCCCGCACAGAGCTCACAAGATCGCGATGGGAGAAAGGTGCCTCGACAAGCTACACAGCCTTAAAGGCTCTATATGGTTAGGATTATGGATGTTCTCTTAGACAAGATTGTCGTAAGGCAGAGTGAAAGTGGAGAGACAAACTCCAAGTATCTTATGAATGTTTAACTGCATGCTTAACTAGTTACCAAAAGACTAAATTCCTCTCCAAACTCATCACTGAAAATGCTAACCGACCGAGAATGCTATTTAAGACAGTTGATTCAGTGCTAAATCCCTTACCAGCTCCTTCACTTGTTCAATCTCGGGAAACCTGTGAGAATGTTTTTAAATTTTTTGATAATAAAGTCTTGGAGATCAAGGCTTCCACTAAGCCATCATCATATGATCCCTCTTTGATTTGTTCACCAACAGATTCGCTAACTTATTTTCATCTAGTTACCTCTGCTCAGCTAGCTGATATTGTTTCCAAGGTTAATTGCTCCAGCTGTGAGTCCGATGTCATCTCAACTCTTCTTTTCAAGGAATTGTTTGTAACCTTGAGCCCGGCTGTAACAGCCATTATTAACATTTCTCTAGCAAATGGAGTTGTACCTGCTAGTTTTAAACTTGCTGTGGTCCTCTGCTCAAGAAACCCCATCTTGACCCATCTATCTTTAGCAATTTCAGAACCGTCTCCAAATTGCCTTTTATTTCAAAGCTCTTACAGAGAGTTGTGTATCGTCAGTGTAATACCTACATAAGTATGTCCAATATTTTAGATACTTTTCAGTCGGGTTTTAGATCGATGCACAGTACGGAAACTGCGCAGTTGAAGGTCAGCAACGACCTGTTTCATGTTCTCGATACTGGTTTGTATGCGGTGCTTGTCTTGTTGGATTTAAATGTTGCATTCGACACAATCGATCAAAGTATTCTGTTACATCGGTTGGAAAAGGTTGTGGGTATTCAGGAAGTTGCCCTGCAGTGGTTGGCCTCTTACCTCAAAGATAGAACCTTCTCAGTAAGCATTGGGAAGGTTTCTTCTTCGTCGGTTACCCTATTATGCGGTGTGCCCCAAGGGTCCATTTTAGGCCCTCTTCTCTTTTCACTTTATATGCTCCGCTTGGGTGCCATTTTAAAGAAATACAAGATCTCCTACCACTGCTATGCTGACGATACACAATTTTATCTACCAGCTAAAACTGACAGTAGTTATCCTTTGGACGCACTTTGTGACTGTTTTGAGGAGATCAAATGTTGGATTCTGATTTTAGGCCCCTCCAGATCTTCATCTGTTTTTAATTTAGGCTCTCTTTCTGCTAGTGTTCAACCTCATGTAAAAAAACTGTGATCATCTCACCTGCAAATTGTCCAAAATGATGTAGCGAGACTTCTTACCGGAACTAAAAAGAGGGATCACATTTTTCCTATTTTAGCGACTTTACATTGGCTTCCTGTAAAGTTTAGAATTGATTGTAAAATGGCTGTTTTTGCGTACAAGGCTTTATCTGGTGTCGCACCAAACTACATTAGTGAACTTCTGATTCCTTACTTTTCCCAAAGAGCACTTAGGTCTAGTAATCAGCTTCTCTTAACTGTCCCACATTATCACTGTAAAACGAAGTGTGGTCGGGCTTCTCTGCTGCAGCACCTAAACTTTGTAACAGTCTGACCTTAAATGTGAGGTTTGCTCCCTCACTAGCCAGTCAATTGGCTCTAAAATCTTATTTGTTCTCTCTGGCTTTTGATTAAGATTAGTTTAAGGGTTTTATGTTGAAGTTTTCTGATTGTATTTTATTTTATGTGTTAATATTTTGTACTTTTCATGTTTACCTTTAATGCTTTCTTTTTATATGCTCAACTTTTTATTGTACAGCACTTTGGTGCAACTCTGTTGCTTTTATACGTGCTATAGAATTAAATCTTGACTTGACTTGACTATTCTTACATTATGAACAAACATAAGATAACCACGATAAACAATAGACCTATAGGTAGGCTACACCTTGACACAGGATCTTCTTTAAGGTCTTGCAATAATTAGTATCAACCATGTGATTGCTGGGCAGATATGATGATGTCATTGAGGATTTTGCATCAATAAAAACTAGGGGAGGGTTAAATATTAAAGTAGGGATTAGGTGTAAAAGCACAGAATGGCAGCAATTTGTAAGTATTCTGCAATATACTTTATTTATTGACTCTATAATTTAATTGTGCAATTTACATTATGTACTGTATATACTGTAAAATGTCTCCCTCTTCAGCGGTTTGCTAAGTCAGGTTAGCTTAGCCGAAAGACAGGGTTAGGATGCTAAACAACAAGAGAAACATTCTCTAATTGAGTTTGTAGGAAATCGATGCTTTGATCATCCTCCAAAATAGTTTTATCACTCTTAATAGCATTAATACACCAACAGTTTCTTGAAGTAGATGCCAAACTGGAAAGGTCTGTGATTTTGAACTATAGCTGCTGTGCAGGAAAAGTGCTGGGCAGCAAAGCAAGAGCTCTTCCTACTCTCCTCTATTCATCCTACATTAAATAATAGAGACATGATGGCAAATCCAGCCAGTTTGAAGATTAATGTGTGGAGAAAGAGACTGAACTTAATCTAAAATAGTGTCAATTTGCAATGACTTCAAGTTGGGCTGATTTTTATAGGTCAACATTAGTACAGTTAGACTAAGGCCAACTATCTTTAAGACAGTAAAACACTAACATATTTAGTTATTTTGGTGATTTTGAGATGGGTGGGGAGAGTTTCCTAAAACAGATTCATACTGCAAACACCAACACATTCTTCAAATTGTCTACACGTCAAAGAAAATAGTCATTTAATGGAAGTGGTCCTGACTAAAATGGCTCTTACCTGGCGATGACAAAAAGCACACAGCTGACTCCGAGGCAGGCGAGGAGCACGTACATCCAGATATCTGGAGATAGAGGGTTGAGGAAGGAGAACACACCTGGGTTGGTGCCATTAGGTTTGTGGTACAGAATCGAGATTCCCAGAGTCATGAATGGCTTTGAGAAATCAATGACTTTCTCTCTCACGTAAGTGATAGTGAGGGGCGCCACGGCCAAATCTGCCACCTGTAACAGAAAATATGTTTGATTTATTAGTTTGTTTCAAAAGTAATTCAATGAGAACTCACTTAAGACCTCCAGAAGACCCCATGAAATGACTTGATAAGCAATTTCAAAAAGCTTGTACCTTTTTTAAATACTCAATAGCCTTTAATTAGTTTATATCCCAGTCGTTAACCATGATTCACCACTAGCTATTTCATTTCATACTTTATTGTCCCTCTAGGGGAAATTATTTTCACAGCAAAAGTGACAAAGGACAGTAAGACAACACATTAATGCACCAGACAAAAAACACATGCATGATCTCATAATAGGAGACTCCCATCCAAAAAAGTGTATAGAGCATTAAAAATGTATTAATAATTTAAGTAGAGTTCAACTGCCCAATGACCACTGGCACAAAAGGGGCATACCCTCCGGCACTCTGAAGCGACAGCCTGATGGCAATAACTCAGAAATAGTATCACGGTTTGTGCTGTTTCTAACAAGTTATTGGAATTTACAAGGATGGATGTGTGTGTGTGTGTGTGTGTGTGTGTGTGTGAGAGAGAGAAAGAGAGAGAGAGAGAGAGAGAGACAGAGCGTGTGTGATAACCTGTTGCCACACCCAAGCAGAGGTGCTGTCAGCTTACTGAAGATCAGCTTTCTCAGTGGAAAAATATCCGTCCAAGCGAGGCTATTTCATGGGAGCTTGTGCACACGAGTCATTCACTATAGAAATCGCAATGTCCTCCACCATTTTAAACAGCATGTCCTCTCCAATTTGGAAAGTCTGATAAGAGGTAAGCACTTGAGTTGTGTAATCAATCAGTCTGATGTGTCTCTCAGCTGTGATGAGCCGTAGTGCTGAAGTTGTTCGTTTAAAGTGCTTTAAAGCTATTTCCTAGCTTTAGTAGTGTAGTAGTAATACAAGCGATCATGGAGTGCTGTTGTATGTAACACTTGCTGACGCGGATTCACTTCACTTCACCTAACTGGCTCATATTACACAAAAATTATCGCTTGCCACCACCTGCAGGCTAAAATATGCAATGTCAAAAAATACATGTAAAAAGAGACATACAGCAGCTCTTAACACATTTGCACTGCTCTTACGCTTTAGTTTAGAATGGCACAAACACAAGTTGAGTGATACACACTTAGTGAAGCGTCCGTGTGCTGATGGTGTGAGACCATCAGAGTTCATGGAACATCTCTCATCCAATCAGATTCGAGGAACGGAACTAACTGTTGTATATAATTAAATATACCATTAAAATGTTTAGCACACTGCCTCCAGTATTGTCTGACCCTGGGCTTGCTCATTGGTTACAGGAGGTATTAGGGGAGGAACATTTTCATTGAAGAGAACATTTTACTATGCTATATGAGTGCTAGATGAGTATTTCAATATTTTGGTCTGTTTTTCTGGAAGAGAAAGACTTTTAAAATGTAGGTGGAAAAAAAAAGCCATAAAAATCCAATTCCCTTCGGTAAAAAAACATCTTGCTGCTCTTCACTAGTCTCCCAGCCTGGTAAGGCTGGACTTTTACCTGGTTTTAGAGGGGTTTTGGACACTTTTAAGCTGATGAAGTTGGGAGACCTTTTTAAACCAGCCAAGACCAACATGATTTAATAACAGAAAGACCACACAAATGAGCAGATTAACCCAAAAATATGGAGACAAAAATTATAATTTACTAACAAAATTCTTATAAAGTTTGAACTTACGTGATCTATCAGCTCTCGTACCATGCCATTCCATTCTCCCTTGTCATTCTGTGCTCCGTATTTTCCATCAGACACCAGTTTGACCTCATAGGAAAAGCCCAAGATGTTGGATAACTCCTTCAGCAGGTCCAGACAGTAGCCTTCAAACCGATCATTCCCATACAGCGGTTTATCTGACTTCTTATACATTACATATGGGTTTTCCTGCAGGGACAAAAACACTTGATTGATTCCAGCCTGTGGATTATGTGGCAGGCGTCAAACACTTGTTGATGGTTTGAGCTCAGTTCATTTGCCGATTCCTACCAGGATTGTTGTGACAATAAGCGTCCGGTTGGCCATGGAGTCGGTCACATTGTTGTTTTTCTCTTTGTTGCTGTCGGTCAAGTTAAGGCCAGTGTTTGAGTTCCACACACCAATCTAAAAATATATAGATAAAATAATTCATTATTTTATACAATGAACGCTAGAGATTCTAAACAGTGCTTCTCAACTGGTGGTTCGCTACCCTAAAATGGGTTGCAGGTCTGTTCTGATAGAGTTACGAATAAAAACAGTGTAACTGTATATGCATGTAATAAAATGCACCTATGTAATTAGGCATAGATTGGTAGCAAATTAAATAGGTTCATCAACTTTTAAAAAGGAGGGGAAAGCACTTTGTATATCTTTTGTTGTTGACTGAAATAATAATGATTTGCTCTATGTGGGGCTGGACTGATAATATGGCATCCCGAGCATTTTCCCGAAATGGGCCAAATGGGCCACGTTAAGCTAAAATGAGCCACCGCGTTATACAGAACTGACCACAAAATGGCTCACACCGTGATATGCAGAAAAGGACAGCGAACACCCCCCAATTCCAATTTGAATTGTTTGGCCTATACAGTTCATGATCATTTTATTACATTTAAATGTTTACTGTTAAGGACATCATTGTCTACTTGTGTACGTGAAACTATTTTGGTACAGTGTTGGGTCTCCGCTTGATGTCCAATGTAAAATCTGTGTCCAGTTCACAAACAGTTGAGAAACACTGTTTGAGCTGAACCAAAGGTGTGTACAGTGTTCACATGTCTTTGATTCAAAATGATAGTTTAAAGGAATATTCCGGGTGGAATAATCGACAGCAATTGTGGAAAAATGTTGATTACCTTTCTTTTCTGGGCTAGAGTAAGGTACTTAAAATGGAAGTGAATGGGACAAATCCATAAAAGTTAAAAGACTGTTTCAAAAGTATAGCCACAAGACATCAACAATATGTGTGTGTTAACATGATTTTAGTGTGATTAAATTGTGTAAAATGATATCCAATTTTACAACTTCGTTGCCATGACAACTTCGTAAACTTTGTAATCCCACAAAAACAATGATTTAAAAGACTTTACAGCTCAAATTCTTAACAGAAGAATTAATGTACGTGCTTTTATCATGTTATAAGCTTCATATTTCTGTCTTTTAACCCTTCAAAAAATGGTCCCTTTCACTTCCATTGTAAGTGCCTCAATGTAAATAACATTTTTGCTGTTTTCCAAAAAAAGGAAGGATGAGCAAATAATTTTTAATGGTAATCAACATCATGCCACAAATGTTACTGAAAGAGCTTAACATATTGAACCCGGAATATTGTTTTAGTCTAACAAGGCAAAATAAAACACAACAATAGAAAGAATAAGGGAAAAAGCATGGGAATAAATACATACAATTGTAAGATGTTGTTATGCTTTGTAATCTCCGACCAACATTTTTGACATGGAAACACCTTTCCGGCATTCTTATCGGCATCTCCAATGTGCACTGGTGTTTTGTGCATGCCTGCTCATGTTTAGATGTCAAAATTACAGAATAATCCAATGATTTCAATCTCATGAAAATGGGGCTTTCTTGTGTTGTCAGATTGTTTGAATAAGCAGATTTTTGGTAGTTATAAGCGTACTGGTGTGCATGTAAAGGTGCTCAATGTCTCCTCTATCACAGCCTCATAGCCTATAAACTACTGAAATGGAGACACCTCTCCAAAGAGTAAATATTCCTCTCAGATGATCTTTCTTTCAAACCGTTTCTGTATCGCAATAGATAGTTTAATTTGCTATGGGTCATCACTTCTGTTTGATGACTGCTGTCACAGGGGGCTTTTTAAATATGCATTAAAATCCAAATCGAGCACTTGGTGTGCTATTAGTCTGCTCATAAACATATGTTTTAACAAACGGGCTCTCTGCATTTACGACTGTGTGACAGAGTGATATGTTATTTATTTCTAAACTCATGCAGAGATCTGGAAAACTGCTTTATGCTGCTTTTGGTTGAAACGAGCTGCCCACTCAGAGATTGGCAATGTTTTCAAAAATATGTGATATAAAATAACTTCGAACCATCTAATGAAATTCTAATGACATTTTCATTTTTGCTGGGAAGATATGTAAAATAAAACTAAAATCAATAATATCTACAAACCAGCACAATGTGTTCAGCAGGTTGAGAGGTTACCAAAATAAATAATGGTATTGCCATGTTTTTTTGGTCATGGTATCATGGCAATAAGGGGTGGGCTGGGAAGAGAAATCGGCATGGGATTTGACATAGAAACTGGCTCAAAAGTTGTTGAGTAGGGGGAGGGCCGGTTCTCCCGATGGCCAGTCCGCCCCTGATCGGCCCCAAAGTGCGACGGTCCACCGGGAAAATGCCAGATTACCAATCCAGCCCTGATGGCAATTTCATCGTGTTTTTTGAAGCAACTTCATCATGTAAATGCATAGATGATGTGGTAACCATTCAACACCATGGTATACTTCAAATAAGCATGGTATTACCATCCGATACCATCAATATGATATGATACAATACTGAAAGGGAGCTAACCATCATATTTCTGAGATACAATACAAACCTTCTTCCACACTTTGTTAAAACGACCACCTTCCATAAACGGCTTGTGAAAAGAAAAGAAAAGAACAGAAAAAGCCAAGGAATCACATATATGACAAATGTTTAGATACAGCCAAGACAAATGAATTTAGCAACAAAACTCAGCATTCACCTACTCTTGGATCTATACAACACAGGTCATGCAGATCATGTGTTTCTCTGTTTACCTTTTCCATTCCATCCTCTTTCAGACTGATGATGTCCAGATCAAACTCTTTTCTCAGACCACCAGTCTTGTTTATAATGATCTGTCCTGTCAGTCCATTCCACTGAGCCTAAAGGAGGAGAGAGAGCACAGAATATGTTGTTTTTTATTCTCAAAAATAATTCTGATCAAATATGAGGGTGTCAAAATGATTTGCTATTATTATAAGTCCCATTGTCGCCCGTGAATGGCTTTTATTGCAACTTAAAAAATGAGCCCTTCTCAGACTTTATAGGTTGCCTATTAAAGCCTGTATATTGATTTTGTATATCCTGTATATTGGATCGGGTCGCTTTTCCCAGAAAAACCAAAAAATGTGACATTTATGCATGCTCCCGAGAGCCTTGCCTCAGTGCTTCTCTTCCGCTATTCAACAGCGACAACAAACTGCAACACTGGGTTACATTATCTTAGAGACGGAAAATCAAAAGTAACAATCGATATCTGGTGTGGCCACCAGTTGCATTAAGTACTGCAGTACATCTCCTCCTCATGAACCACCAGATTTGCAAGTTCTTCCACCAAGGCACTTGCAAGTTTCCGGACATTTCTGGGGAGGATGGCCCTAGCCCTCACCCTCTGATCCAACAGGTCCCAGACGTGCTCAATGGGATTGAGGTCCGGGCTCTTCTCTGGCCATGGCAGAACTCTTGACATTCCTGTCTTGCAGGAAATCACGCACAGAACGAGCAGTATTGCTGGTGGCATTGTCATGCTGGAGGGTCATGTCAGGATGAGCCTGCAGGAAGGGTACCACATGAGGGAGGAGGATGTCTTCCCTGTAACACACAGCATTGAGATTGCCTGCAATGACAACAAGCTCAGTCCAATGATGCTGTGACACACCGCCCCAGACCATGACGGACCCTCCACCTCCAAATCGATCCCGCTCCAGAGTACAGGCCTCGGTGTAACGCTCATTCCTTCGACGATAAACACAAGTCCGACCATCACCCCAGGTGAGACAAAACCACGAATCATCAGTGAAGAGCATTTTTTGCCAGTCCTGTCTGGTCCAGCGAAGGTGGGTTTGTGCCCATAGATATTAAAATAAAAATAATTTATGAAAGTGCTTTACGACTATAACAACTCGAGAAGACGCCACTGTGTTAAGTGAAGTATTAAAGTATGTCTCTTTTGATTTAACACGAAACCTTGCAATGCACAGAACAACACTTGTGTTTGTCTGCAGTGATTGCATTGAATGTGCAATGATGTGAGGGATATTAGTGTTTGTCTGCCATGATCCCTCGGATGCGTTGCAAGAGTAGCCGGCAGAAACCCCTCTGTCCCCTGGCGGACAGCAGCGGCGATGACTCCGCGAAAATGCATCCCTCCTCCTTCCCGGGTTTCAGGACCTCTGTAACAGCTAAAGGATGGGCAAGGAGGAGGCGGGAACCGGTTGAACAAACTATTTACTCAATCACTGAGTGGCTTAAATATTCTTAGTTATATACTGAGCTGGTCTGCTGAATGTATACATTCAAGTTACCAGTAAGTACATATGTCTTCTCTGTACAATCGCTCTAAAACACCCCCATTTAACAGTGAAAAATAGCCTTTGGACAAATCTACGAGACATATCCAAAGACATTGATCACTAAGAGTCACGCAGCAGTATGAACAGAAGTGCACAAAGCAATAGATCACACTCTGTACTACAAGGAGGCTTCAGTAAATGGACTTTCTAATCAACCTCACGAGGAGTGGAAATGTGAGTTTAGCTTAAGTGGTGGCCACAAGACAAATGGAACAGCCAATCTGTCCAACGAATCATTCAAAGATTATTTCACCAAGAGTTTGACCACAACATGTGATATTGTCAAAAGATATTGCACTAAGTCTTGTACTCCACAGTGTTGTACAATTCCAATGGATTATTTCTTTAATTTTGCAGCTTTTTAAGAATTAAAATGGGTCTTAAAGACAGCTTCATATCCTCACATTGAGGTTGCATGCCCTTTGTCAAGATTTCTTCTAGTCATCACTCTCTAGTGTAAATCTCACTTGATCCGTCCTGTTTATCATCATGTACTGCACATTTGATTTACATTGAGCTGCAATTAACACATGCATGACAAGTTCAAACACACATGACCCAGCAGAGTTTACTGTCACAGCTGTCACAACAGTCAGTTCTCATTAAAAACATGAACACATCATCATCATGATCATCAGGACTGGACAACAGCACAGATGGAGATGGAACTGTTCAATGTCCATCTATAAATGTACCTGTCAAGAACTTTAGAGATGCATTAACTACAAGGATGTCTCTTGAGTGGTATTACTTTGAATTGTGTCACAATGACAGGAAAGTTGTGATTTGTAAGCTTTGCACTGCTACGAGTTTGTTAAAGCTGAAGCGAAGGATATGCTTAATTATTCAGAAAACAATTCATGTGAATGAAAAAAAATAAATAAATCAGATATCTGTATCGGCAAGTGCATTTTTTAGCAGTGCATCCTTAAGAAAAACTCACTAAAGAAATTTCCATTGCTTTATTTTTTTTTATGCACTTTTGCTGGCAGTCCTGAAAATCACATTTTCTGTGGGAATTAGACATATGAAATATCGTCCAGTCTGATTAATCAGCCGATATCTGGCCATTTTGAGATTAGTGGCATCGGCCCATACCTATACCTGCTTGCAAAAGTGTTTATTTTGCCTTGCGTCCTTTCCAAAGTCTAACAACAGCCTTGTTAACATCTTTGAATAGTGCACTTTTTTATTCAAATATTTTGAGTAAATATTGTGTAGAATAAGCCTTCATTTACATCCAATTTTATCTTATTTGCAATCATTAAAGGGATAGTTCACCCATAATTTACTCACCCTCATCATGCCATCCCAGATGTGTATGACTTTCTTTATTCTGCTGAACACAAATTAAGAACTTTAGAAGAATATCTCAGCTCTGTAGGTCCATACAATGCAAGTGAATGGTGACCAGAACTTTAAAGGTTAAAAAAGGATATACAGGCAGCATAAAAGTAAACCATATGACTCCAGTGCTTTAATCCATGTCCTCAGAAGTAATAAAATAAGTGTGGGTGAGAAACAGGTCAATATTTCAGTCATTTTTATCTATACATCTCCACTTTTACATTCTTTTTCTTTTGTTTTTAGCGATTTGCATTCCTCGTGCATATCGCCACTACTGGGCCGGAAGGAGAATTTATAGTAAAAAAGGTAAAAATATACAAAATAAATAAAATAAAAAACTTACATATTGTTTTTTCTTACCTACACCTATCATATTGCTTCTGAAGACATGGATTTAAACACTGGAGTCTTTATGGATTACTTTTATGATGCCTTTATGTGCATTTTGGAGCTTCACAATTTTGGCACCCATTCACTTGTATTGTGAGGACCAACAGAGCTGAAATATTCTTCATCTGTGTTCAGCAGAAGAAAGTAAGTCATACACATCTGGGATGGCATGAGGGTGAGTAAATGATGAGCGAATTTAAATTTTTGGGTGAACTGTCACTTTAAATTAAATGATATATTTATTAGCATTTTATCTGCAATTGGCCACTCTGCTCTGCTCTCTAGAATTCCTTTCTTGATCTTTCCAGTCATTCCTGATTACTGGATATGGATTTTTTTTATTTAAGAAATAATTTCAGAGAGACTGCTGGGTGGATTTACTTATGTTTGCCAATAAATATATACGAGTAGAATTGTTAGAGTAAAAATGTCTTCAATAAGACTATTGTGATTTGACTAATGCTGTCATTAATACACCAAACATCTTTCACTGATGACGGATTACAGTCTTGTGTAATCTGAGATGACTGTGTGTTCAGACTTCATTTTCAGGCATTAGGTGCAAAGCCAGTGAAGATCTCAGCTCCAGTAATTCAGCAAGAGCCATTAAACACTCTTCCAACAGACCTCCATCCTTTACTCTGCAATGCCAACTGCTGACTCAACAATATCTCCTCCAAAACAAAAAGCTCAGACAAGACCATTGGAAAAGAGAGAGATTTTCGACTCCTCAGCTCGTTAAAACTGGCTCAAAACACATTGGGTGCAAGACAATTTCAAGAAAAGTAAGTGAAGCTGCATTTGGACTTTTTAATTAAAAAGTGTCATTTCAATCTTTTAGTTCAGGGGTATATGGTCAAATGTGCTTTAAAACAGGTGTATTTGTACCTCTTTGAACATGCTGATGAATCGTGAGCCGAAGCGCCAGGGTTTGTGTCGATGACACTGCAGTGAACTCACAGTGATCTGAGATGCCCGCTGGGATGCCACGGCAACCATATAAACAGCATCATACATCAACGCTGCTTCAGTCTGCAACACGGACAGAGAGACAATCCATCACACATGTAACCTAAATTGAACAACTCATTTGTCTCTGAATCATTACACAACAAGACAATGTAAAATAGTGTAGACATTCAAATTAGAGCCAAGGCTATGAAATCATCTGAACTTATACTAATAAAATGTATCATTATAAAACATTTTTAAATACAGTACACATTAACATGGTAATACCTGGTGGACTTTTACTTTGGGAAAACAATGTTTTTTGGACATTTCCTATGGTAATACCGTTTTATGGACACTTACTATTGTATTGCTATGTTTGTTTGTTTGTTTTGTTTTTTGTTATTTTGGACATTTACTAGGGTAATACCATGTTGTTGTTTTTTTGTTTTGTGTTTTTTGGACATTTCCTATGTTAATACCGTTTTTTGGACATTTTGGACATTTACTATTGTATTGCTATGTTTTTTTGTTTGTTTGTTTTGTTTTTGTTATTTTGGACATTTACTAAGGTAAATTTACATGTTGTTTTTTTTGGGACATTTCCTATGGTAATACAGTTTTTTTTGGAAATTTACTATTGTATTGCTATGTTTGTTTGTTTGTTTGTTTGTTTTGTTTTTTGTTATTTTGGACATTTACTATGGTAATACCATGTTGTTGTTGTTGTTGTTGTTTTGGGACATTTCCTATGGTAATACCGTTTTTTGGACATTTACTATTGTATTGCTATGTTTGATTGTTTTGTTTTTTGTTATTTTGGACATTTCCTATGGTAATACCATGTTTTTGGACATGCACATTGGTAATCCCCCACCTAACAGGGAATGTTCCAACAACTTTAGCAAACAATGGTAAAGGTTTGAAACAAATGTTGTAAATAACATGTTAATGGAACATACATGTAGCGTAACATGTAATGTTATTAACCTTAAATAATGCTCTACTAACATCAAAGAAAACTGGATTATTTCATGTTCCCATAACCACAATGTAACATTTGGAAAATGTTTTTTTAGAACATACATTTCCTAGCTGGGACTATGGTTTTTGATTTGGACATTTACTAAGGTAATAACATGATTTTTGGACATTTACCATGGGTTTTTTTTTTGTACTGTTTACTTTTGTAATAATATGTTTTTTTGGCCAAGGTTCCATGGTAACATGAACCATTGTATTATATGAAGTACTTTAGAGTACCATGTAACTACCATTGTAGATGAATTTAACTAACATTATGTTTATATAATGTACATACACTGGGAACCAAAAGTTTGGAATAACGTACAGATTTTGCTCTTATGGAAAGAAATTGGTACTTTTATTCACCAAAGTGCCATTCAACAGATCACAACGTATAGTCAGAACATTAATAACATGACAAATTACTATTATAATTTGAATTATTTTTTCAAAACTTCATAAACTACTTCAAAGAGTTCTCATTAAAAAAATCCTCCACGTGCAGCATGTCCAGCTTTGCAGATCCTTGCCATTATAGCTGTCAGTTTGTCCAGATACTCAGGTGACATTTCACCCCACACTTCCTGTAGCACTTGCTATAGATGTGACTGTCGGGCACTTCTCACGCACCTTACAGTCTAGCTGATCCCACAAAAGCTCAATGGGGTTAAGATCCATAACACTCTTTTCCAAATATCTGTTGTCCAATATCTGTGTTTCTTTGCCCACTCTAAATTTGCTTTTTGTTTTTCTGTTTCAAAAGTGGCTTTTTCTTTGCAATTCTTCCCATAAGTCCCCCTGAGTCTTCTCTTTACTGTTGTACATGAAACTGGTGTTGAGCGGGTAGAATTCAATGAAGCTGTCAGCTCAACTAGAGACTCTGATGTACTTCTCCTCTTGTTTAGTTGTAGATCTGATCTTCCACATCTCTTTATGTCCTTGTTAGAGCCAGTTGTCCTTTGTCTTTGAAGACTGTAGTGTACACCTTTGTATGAAATCAGTTTTTTGGCCATTTCAAGCATAGTATAGCCTTCATTCCATAAAATACTGATTGACTAACACGTTTCTAGAGAAAGCTGTTTCTTTTTTGGCCATTCTTAAGACATGCCAGTCTATCGCATACTGTGGCAACTCAAAAACAAACACAAAGTCAGTGTTAAGCTCCATTTAACAAACCAAATAGCTTTCAAATGTGTTTGATATAATGCCAAGTGTTTTTCTAGTACCAAATTAGCAATTTTGTAATAGCATGATTACTCAAGGATAAGGTGTTGGAATGATGGCTGCTAGAAATGGGGCCAGCCTAGATTTAACCAAAAATTACTTTTTTCAAATAGTGATGGTGCTGTTTTTTACATCAGTAATGTCCTGATGATACTTTGTGATCAGTTTAATGCCACTTTGGTGAATTAAAGTACCAATTTCCTTCAGAAACAGCTAAATTATGATTATGATTCGATTTATAATAATACATATAAATGATTTGTAATAATTGAAGTACAATACCATGAAAACACCATAGTATATGAATATGGGAATCATTCAGTATTCCAATCTGATACCATCACTGGTAATATATATTGTGTATATAAAAAGTAATACAATAAAATAAAAATATATTCTGTTTAAAATCTGTAATGAAATGGATGAAAAGAGGATCCACAGACTGTCATCATGCTGTCCAGCAGGCCAGTCTCAGGTTTGGGTGGAGCCTGTAGTCGCTCCATGGACCATTTCTCCACCACTGATGCCACCTGAGGGTTATCGATATTGAGCAAACGGAAGCCCGTCATGTTCACCCCACTGTATCTGTACGGCTCCAAATCCAGCGCAAACAGGTCCTGCGATGTATCATAATGCAAAACACTCCATTCAAGTACTCATTCCTTAGAGATATCTAAATCTAAAGACACATATTATGTTGGAGATTTACTTACCAGAGTGGTGAAGAAGAAATGATAGTATTCTGTCATCATGCCCATCGACAACAGCTACAACAGAGAGAGAGAGAGAGAGAGAGAGAGAGAGATTCTTAGGCTGAATAAAGGAACTGCCTTGAATGGACATGAACATTAGACACGAATGGACTTTTCATTCACTGAATACACATGGCTTGCAATCACATGAAAACAAAGTAAAAATGGCATGTTCTCCCAATGTTCGTGTGGGTTTTCTCCGGGTGCTCCAGTTTCCCCCACAGCCCAAAAACATGCAGGTTAAGTGAACTGAAAATTCTAAATTGCCCGCAGGTGTGAGTGAATGTGAATATGAATGTTTGTGTGTGTCAGCCCTGTGATGGACTGGCCATCTGTCCAGGGTGTTTCCTTGCCTTTGGCCCGAACCATCTGGAAGAGACTCCAGCATTACCCGTGACCCTAGGACAAGCAACTATAGAAGATGGATGGATGGATGGATGTGACAACATGGAATCAAATACCTCAAGAAACGTAATCGAAAAATTGTATCAATGCACCATACAAAATAGGATTTGATGATGTCACAAAATATGATATAATTATATTGAGTACTCTACTGTATGCGATGTATGTTTTACCTGTTTCAGGACATCTACTGCACTCTGGTATGAACAGTCAAAAATGACGCAGAACTCTTTTCCCTTCTTCATCTCTTTAAGGAGCGGTCGAGCATCTTTACTTCCTGTTGGTAACTGTCGGATTTTAATCTTGATACTGTATCGTGACGGTGCCTTGATCAGCTCTTGTAGACGAATTAGCCCTTTAAAATATCACACGTAAATACAATATTCATGACCCATAAACCATCTCTTTAAAGGTATTAAGAGCTGCACAGAAGCTTCATGGCAATATTTAGCAAATTACCAATAAACGTTTCATTTGAAACCACCTAAAACCACTTTTTTTTACTCAAAATGTAAATTACAGTATCTTATCTTTTACTCACCCTCATGCCATCCCAGATGTTTATGACTTTATTCTTTAGAAGATTATCTCAGCTCTGTAGGTCCATTCAATGCAAGTTAACAGGGTCCAACACTTTCAAGCTCAAAAAGCACATAACTATAAAAGTAATCAATATGACTCCAGTGATTTAATCCATCTCTTCAGAAGTGATATGATAGATGTGGGTGAGAAACAGATCAATATTTAAGTCATTTTTTAATATAAATTCTCCTCCCTGCCCAGTAAGGTGGTGAAGGAAGAAGAATATGAAAATGAATGTGGAGATTGACAGTAATATAAGGACATAAATATTGATCCGTTTCTTACCAACACCTATCATGTCACTTCTGAAGGCATGGATTTAACCACTGGAGTCTTATGGATTACTTTTAAGTTTCCTTTACGTGCCTTTGGAGCTTCAAAATGTTGGTTACCATTCACTTGCATTGTGTGACTCTACAGAGCTGAGATATTCTTATAAAAATATTTGCTTTTTTGTGTTCAGCAGAAGAAAGAATGAGATGGCATGAGGGTAAATGATGGGAGAATTGTCATTAAACAGGAACAGTACTTGAGCCATCTTTTTCTCAACAGGAACATTTTTGGTAAGTAAATATACACATTTGAATAATTCCACACAGTTCCAGTAGTGGCCAAAAATACTTGCACCCTTGGTAAATATGAGCAAAAAAGTCTGTGGAAAAACCTACATTGATTATCCTTTTGATCTTTCATTCAAAAAAATTCACAGAAATTTACTTTAATTGAGGTAAAACAATTGAAAGAGGGGAAAAATACAAAATATTTTTCTCCAAAACACATTGACCACAATTATTGGCACCCCTAGAAATTCTTATGAGTAAAATATATCTGAAGTATATTCCCATTCATATTTTACATTTTTTTAGTGCACATGAGTGACTAGGAACATGAAATGGTTCAGCCATGACTTCCTGTTTCACAGGGGTATAAATATGAGGTAACACACAGGCCAAATTCCCTTAATCCACCAATCACAGTGAGTTAGACTAAAGAATATAGTTCTGATGTGTGGCAAAATGTTGTTGAGCTTCGCAAAATAGGATGTGGCTATGAGAAAATACCTTTGAAAAACATTGAAAATACCCATTTCTACCATTAGGGCAATAATTACAATGTTCCAATCAACTGGACATGTTAAGAAATGGCCTAGAAAAGGACGTGTGTCTATATTGTCTCCATGCACAGTGAGGAGGATGGTTCAAGTGGCCAAAGAATCTCCAGGGATCATCAATCTCAGAATTGTAGAAATGAGTTGCGTCTTGGGGTCAGAAAGTCTAAAAAAAAAAAAAAATCAGACATCACCTACATCTGTAACGTTGGCTGTCAGGCTGACAAGCAGACAATGACGATGAAGTGTAGAACCCAAGTGCAGTTTATTCATTAACGTGAACAAAACATAAACATGAATGACTAGACTAAACTTGACTTGACATGACTTGACTATGAAACAAACACACGGAATTCTGTGCACCAACAACGTTACATTCACAAACAATACTTGACAATGGACAAAGGCAAACATGAGGCTTAAATACATGACATGGGAGAACAAGACAAACAAGTTAACCAATGAAAAGACAGAACTATAATCAAGATAACAAGACTAGTAACCTTAAACCAATGACACCCTAGAACTGATAAGACAATAAACCAATGAAAACAAGACAAATGAACATGGAGGGAAACATGAAATCGCATGACAAGGGAACCACAAGCCATGAAACAGGAACTAGAATTACAAAATAAAAGACATGAAAACAAAACATGACCAAAAACACATCTAGATGTAACAACATCATCACAAATTGTCTGGGAGGGTTTCAAGAAAAAAAGCCTCTGCTCTCATCCAACAACAAACTCAAGCGTCTTCAGTTTGCCAGACTACTGGAATTTCAAATGCAACCAGGTTCTAGGGTCAGATGAAAAAAAAGAGCTTTTTGTCAGCAAAACTCAGAGATGGGTTTGGCATACACAGAGATGAAGTACCCAATGCCCACGGTTAAATGTGGTGCTGCATCTTGAATATTATGGGACTGTTTTTCTGCCAGAGGTCCTGGACATCTTGTTCGGATACATGGCATCATGGACTCTATCATATACCAACAGATAAAAGATCAAAACCTGACTGCCTCTGCCAGAAATCTTACAATGGGCCCTGTTTGGATCTTCCAGCAGGACAATGATCCAAAACATACATCAAAACCAACACAAAAATGGTTCACTGGCCACAAAATCAAGTTTCTGCCATGGCCATCCCAGTCCCCTGACCTGAACCCCATAGGAAGTTTGTGGGGTGAACTGAAGAATTTGAAGGATCTGTAGAGATTCTGTATAGACACATGGTCTCAGATACCTTGATACCAGGTGTTCTCCAACCTCATTAGACATTATAAGAGAAGAAAGGGAGGTTGCAACAAGTATTGAATAAAAGGGTGCCAATAATTGTGGCCAATGCATTTTGGAGAAAAATATTTACTTAATAATGAGATATTTCCCCTGTTTCAATTGTTTTACTTCAATTAAAGGTAAGATATTTCTGAATTTTTTGAATGAAAGATCAAAAGGATAAACAATGCAGCCTATTTTCACAGCCTTCTTTGCACATATTTACCAAGAGTGCCAATATTTATGGCCATTACTGTAATCATATGCTACCACCACTGAATAATAATGATAATAATCTCAGCAATCATGAAGCATATTGCAGTTTGACATTATTGCGAATGGCTCATCCCAGATATGATCTCAAGGCAAATATTAATAACATTTTCCATAAAATATAAAATCCATTGCAGATATGCAAATTCAGTTTCAAATATCTGTCTCCTGGAGGAGTGACATTTGCACTGGTTGCCTGTAAATGCATTTAAAATCATCCTCTGTAAATTAGTGATTTTTTTCTAGTATTTTTTTGCAAAGCGCCCCTTGTGTGATGCCCCTACGCACTGCATATATTGTAGTTGTGCTCCTGGTCTTCACATACACAATGGTGAGCACGTTTTGAAGTTGCATTTTCACTCTAAATTACATAATTTACAACAAAAATACAACTTGCTTTTGCCGCCACACTCTGTGGAAGCAAGTGCCCATATGTTCAACAACACTACCAGCTTTGGCCACTGAGGGGCAGTGACTCAAATTTTGCTAAGCATAGACCGATTTCAACAACAGAACTTTCGACCTGCTATTGTTGAAATGTACAGTTTGATCAGTATGCTTGATATCCAGGATCCCAGATTTGGTTTAATCGCATTTCTGATCATTCGGCTCACCTGTTGCATCTTCGTACACCACAGTCACGGCTTTCCACTTGTAGAACTGCACTATATCAAGCACAGCTCGACTGATAGAGGCATAGTCTGGGTACAGGTTGATGTAAAAGCTGTCTTTGTTGTCCACAGATGGATGTTTCCAGCAAGTCTGTATGTGTGGGACCTCCAGAGCATTACAGATGGACTGAACCGCACTCACTGAAGAACTGTGAGACGGGCCGAAGACTGCGGCCACACCAAGAGCCAACTGATCACAGGCTGCACTCGAGACAAGAACAGGAACTTTATTAGAACAGGAATGAGCTCAAATTATGTGAAACTGAAAACATAGATATGTGAGCAATATTTCTAATTTAATATAAGGTAAATAATACAAGCTCTATCAATTACTACAGACAATAATTTTGATCCATCCCTCAAACTGTAAAAAATCACTACAATGGAAGTCTATGAGACAACATTCCTGAGGGTTAAATGCAGAAATATTAAGCTTGTATTTTTGTTTAAGCACTTATATTAATTCCACTGTTTGAGCTGTCAAATCGTTTTAATCATACTTTTAGTAGTTGTACTAAAACTGTTCTACATGAATGAACTTCTAGTTATGCGTTACTCTTTGTAAGCAAAGAGGTATCGTTGTACGTATCGTATGAATGTTACTGGGTTATTGACTATACATAGTCATGACAGGAGTCGAAAGATTGGATATAGCTTTGCTCAGACAAGGTTAGCAAGCAATTTCATCACACTAGTCTCAAGTTAACATGTACAATGCTAAAGTCATGACGCCATCAGGGCCGTTTCTACCTATAAGCGGTATAAGCGGCCACTTAGGGCCCCCTAGCCAACAGGGGTCCCAGAAAGCAAGATCCTTTTTTTAATGATTATTATTTTTTATATACTTAAAACAGTGATTAAGATTGATGCAGCTGTTATGGCTCAATTAGACAGTTATAGGGGGCCCCCTTGTGGCCTGAGAGGGAAGGGAGTATGTAACTACAATTCATGGATTGGGCTATATGGGGGCCTCCTAAGAGCTTAGGGTCCCAATATGTTCAGAAACAGACCTGGTAGCTATATTTTCAAAACACTCAGCGCATTTACATGCACTTTAAAAGCTGGATATCAGTAGGACTAAAACAATAATTTGTCATCTTTGTACCGGTCACATTTTTGTGACGTCAAATTAACAGACCTAGATAATGCCATTTTAGCTCTGTTTCGTCCAGCATGTACAGTTTACACGTTAATCAGACCACAACTTGCCTCCGCATTGCTCGCAAGCTCCGAAATATATTTAACATTTTCTCATCTGACGTCCTTCCTTCACATATTCAAAGATTACACATTGTGTCATGTATAATGGGATAGAGATATGAAGACTGTTGTGCAACTGTGCAACAACCTGCTGTAGCTTGATTCTAACTGTGCATGTAAATGTACTTCTGTGTTTGTATTTTAACATTCTCTCAGTGTATCCCAATAAATTGCCCCATAGACTTTCACTGTAACATTCCTTCAAGTACTGATGTCAGACTCGAACCTCTTCTGGAGGCCTCGAAGCTGTCAAACAGGTTGATTCTCTGTATGTCGTAGGTTAGAGTGGTGTTGGGCATTAAAGTCCTGTTTCTGTTAATGTTGGTAACTGCGAATTTGAACGCAAGTTCCTCCACGCTAATTGGTTCATTCTCAAGCGTCTCAAAAATCCCACCTGCATAGACAGAAAAAATATTTGCAGTATTGTATATCTTGTCATTTTGTTCAAGATGAAGTGTTCGATTTCTCTGCCACTAAACTAAGTTGCAAAAATAAATCATTTTTAATAAACACTCCACCCGTCTTTCATTGTTTAGATGAAAAGGAACAAACTTGCATGATAGAATATTGCTATTATGGGCCACTTAAAAAAAGGTTTTGAAAGTGCCGCTAACCCACAGTGTTTACATTCTTCAGGAAGTCATCTTAATTATAGTTGTCGCTGCATAATAAACTTAGAAGAAAGTACCATAACCCACACTTCACCTTTAAGGTAAAGTAATATGTCAGACCCTATATTGGATGGTGATGCTTACGGTTTTGCAATTCAATTAATTTTTATAATAATAACCATCCCTATTGTCTTTTACACTCACACACACTGTCATCATTTACTCACATTTACTCACTTTCTTCTGTTAGCCTCAGTCACCATTTACATTCATTGCATCACCTTTCCATAATATTCCTTTCCATAATATTCCTTTCCATAATATTCCTTTCCATAATATTCTGAGATGGCATGAGGCTGAAAAATTATGACATAATTTTCATTTTTTTTTTTTTTGGTGAACTATCCCTTTAAATGTCTTTAAAGGGATAGTTTGGTCAAAAATTAAAATTCTGTCATCATTTACTCACCCTCATGCCATCTCAGATGTGTGTGACTTTCTTTCTTTAGCTGAACACAAACAAAGACATTTAAAAGTATTTTTCAGCTCTGTAGGTCTGTTTATTGCAAGTGAATGGTGACCAGAGATTTGAAGCTCCAAAAAATCATATAAAGGCAGCATGAAATTCATCAACAAGACTTTGTTTTACAGTTGGTGAGAAACAGATCCATATTTGAATTCTTTATTACTATAAATCTCCACTTTCACTTTTAGAACGTGAAAGTGATAGTGGGGATTTAGAGTAAAAAGAACATACATTTTTATCTGTTTCTCACCCACACTTATCATATCACTCCATGAGACATGGATTTAACCACTGGAGTCATATGGATCACTTTTACACTGCCTTTATGTGATTTTTGGAGCTTCAAAGGTCTGGTCACCATTAACTTGCATTGTAAGGACCTAAAGAACAGAGATATTCTTATAAAACTCCTTGTTTGTGTTCTGCAGAAGATAGAAAGTCATACACTTCTGGGATGGCATGAGGGTGAGTAAATGATGAGAGGATTTTCAGTTTTGCGTGAACTGTCCCTTTAAATCCAGATGAAAACTGCAGACAGAGCATGACAACCAATCATGATGAAATAAAAATAAAGGATGACAGGCAATACTGTAAGTTGGAACACCAATTATTAAAATTATTAAAGTCTTTTTTACTTAAAACATACATATATTTTGGTGACTAATGTAAAACTCATAAGCAAGAGAGAGAGAGAGAGAGAGAGAGAGAGAGAGAGAGAGAGATTGTGCTGATGTTTTTAGAGAAGAGAAGTAATGTATGAGTGCAGTGACTCCCCTCTGGGCCTTGATTGTCAGTGACCTTTTTATTCCACTGCTGGTGTGACACCTTTTATCAAAACACTAAGAGATCCTTATGTGGGCGCAACACTCGCTCAGACTGAGCTCTTCAAACACCAGGGTTAATGATGGTGAGCAAACTACAGGCAGTATCTGGTTCATGCATCTGTTACGTGGGAATGTTTCATTCTCAGAGGAGGAATAAAAATAGAGACTTTCTCATTCTTAAGATCAAGGTATAATGACTATTACAGTATTTCACTGTGGCTGTGAGCAGAACCACTAACAAGCTTATGTGAAAGGGCATAAAAATCAAGCATGAGCTCATGCTTCAGATGTGTAAATTATTCCCATGGAGCCACTCGGTGCTCGAATGCATTTCACTGGTCATGACAGATTCATAATTCAACTTGTGAGTCAGTTTACATTTACATTTATGCATTTGGCAGATGCTTTTATCCAAAGCGACTTACAGAGCCCTTATTACAGGGACAATCCCCCCGGAGAACATGGAGTTAAGTGCCTTGGTGGTGGCTGTGGGGATCGAACCAGTGACCTCCTAATTTACCTCCTAGTTTAATCTGTTTTAAAGATGCTTATCGTGTGATCTTCTACATAAATGAACCACATTATAAAGAAATTTGTTGTTCATGCCCAAAAGGGTTTTCAAGTGGGGGGCATCACCAAACTAGACCCCCAGGCAGTCAAGGGCCCCCAGGTAGTCAAGGGCCCATGGGAACTGGCTCCATTGGCACGGTCGGTAATCAGTCCCTGAATACAAAAATAAAATACAAAAAAGCCAGTTAATTTTTTATTTGTTTAAATGCTATTTCAATTTCCAGCTTAAATAAGAAAAATGTCTCTCTCAGGCAGAGGTGAATCCAACCATAACCGCTCGTTGCCGGGTTACTGGTTTAAGTCGCCAAGGCTTTCTCAGTGATTACTGATGTCAGCAAAAACAAATTCATGGTCAAGGTCCAGAGGACTGCAGAGTTAGTGATTACATGAGCTGATAAACACAAGAGCCACATGATGGGGGCCTGGTGAGCTCAGTGGTAAAGACGCTTTCTACCGCCCCTGGAGTTCGCTAATTCAAATCCCAGGGCGTGCTGAGTGACTCCAGCCAGGTCTCCTAAGCAACCAGATTGACCCGGTTGCTAGGGAGGGAGCCACATGGCGTAACGTCCTTGCTAAAATGTGGTTCGTTGTCAGTGGGGCACATGGTGAGTTTAGTGTGGATGCTGCGGAGGGTGGTGTGAAGCCTCTACACGCACTATGTCTCCGTGGCAACGCGCTCAAAAAGCCACGTGATAAGATGCGCGGGTTGACGGTCTCAGACGCAGAGGCAGCTGGGATTTGTCCTCCGCCAACCAAATTGAGGTGAATCGCTACACCACTACGAGGACTTAAAAAGCACACTGGGAATTGGGCGTTCCAAATTAAAAAAAAGGGAAAAAAAGGGAAAAATACAAAAATAAATCAATAATAGCCACATGATGGTTGAAAAAAAGGTCGTATATGTTAACATTATTTAACTACATACATTATATTAACATGAACAAACAATAAACAATACTTTTACAGCACTGATTAATCTTCATTAATGTTCATTTCTAAATATACCTATACATTATATTTTACAAAACGTTTAACTGAAAAGTTCTGTAGTCCATTAGTTAATGCATTATGAACTAACATGAACTTACAATGAACTAAAGTACATTTAGAAATGATTATTTTTACCATGAACATGCTGGTAAATGCAGGTGAAATAGCGTAAGCATGTTTTTCACCATTAAAACAGCTGGTGGAGCTGATTTTGAGTGATGCTTGTTAAACAAGTCCTGCTGGTTAAGATAGTTAAAAAAAAGCCTCGTAGGGACACCAAAACACCAGAATCAGTAGCATTGCAAAACTACTTTTATTTGGACATGAACCATGGTGATACCGTGGTATTCTCTGAAGTACTTTGGAGTGCAAGTTAAATACCATAAAGCCCCTGATGAACAAAAACAACTTATATTTGCTGGTCTAGCTTGCTAATATTTCACTACCACAATTCAGAACTTCAACATTCAGTATCATGATATTACCGGCTGACACCAACATACTGTGGTGGTACCACCGCAGTGCATTTTGTGTAAGGGTGGTGACGAGTCATATAGGTCTTAACAGAGAGGTTGTAGATTTAAATTAGAACCTTCTAATCAGAAACCTTTCCCAAGGAACCATTTAAGCCAAATCCATCAACATGTTTGTTTTTCCATCGAAGCTCCTCTTGTATCAGGACGAATCGAACCATTAGACGCTTGTTTACTTGCTCTATTGCAATAATGAAAAAGCAGTCTTTGTTGTGCGGTCCACCTCAGTCTACTCCATATTTATCTTCCCATATTTACCTTGTGCACATGCTAATCCATGTCTGGACAGAGACCGCTGGCACTCTTTTCAGATTAACTAAACCGTCATGAATTGCAAATCCGTGGGTAGATTATATTATGCACCTGAAAAGCCACCAGTTTACACCAGTTTAAACCGTTCTGATTTGGAGGACCTTAATGGACCTGCTGAGAGCTGATGTTTACAAGAGCTTCCCACAGACTCTCTAAACAATCAGGAAACCATAGAGTTTGATTCCCTTCCCTGGAACATCAACAATCAATCTGGGATTACAGCTCACCCTCTGCTAACTGAACACTGGCAGGTGTGGCATCCCGTTTCATTTTCCTTCATGTCAAAGTCTGTTTTCTGACTGATGCCATATTTATTCTTTGATGTAAATGTATTACATTATTCTTTCTCTCTCTCTCTCTCTCTCTCTCTCTCTCTCTCTCTCTCTCTCTCTCTCGTTTGAAAAGTTGTGGATACGTAATAATAAGAGTTTTTTCTTTTGCTGTTGGAGCAAACAGAAATGCAAAAAAACACCCCTTTATACATTTTATAGTAACCAATAGATGTATAGTGATCTATAGTTTAACTACAAGATTTTGTTTCCATAGAGATTTACAATACTGGCACCCTTCTACCGTAAAAGCAACCTGTAGTGCAATATGATGCTCAAGGGAAAAATGAGAGGTAAGGTCTTTTAGAAATGCTTGTTTATGTGTGGCGCTCTTATTTATGTATAAATACATGCTGTGGAAAATTCATATGAAAGACAGAGGCCTGGTCAAGGACCGCATCTAATCTGACATTTGCTTATGGGACAAATATCCCCGAAAGCAGCAGAGCACGATAAGAGTAAACTACAGCACTGTAGAAAAAACAGTGAACAGTTTATCTTCATATTCTCACCTTCACGTGACTTACACGGCAGTAATGTAGCAACACAACAGAGGACTATTCTTTAGAGAAGTGTTCCACTATTTTGAATAGGGATGCACCGATCTGATACCTGGATTGGTATCGGCTCCAATACTGAAGCTTTTAGACGGATCGGGTATCGTGATCCAAACCCGATACTGTGTGTTAGTCATGTTTGTTACTGTCAAGCTCCAAAAATGACATAAAAGAACCATAAAAACACAATTAAAGTAGTTCATATGACTTGTGCATTTTATTCAAAATTTAGCCAATTTGCTATAATATACAGTGGCAAGAAAAAGTATGTGAACCCTTTGGAATTTGCTGGTTTTCTGCATTAATTGGTCATAAAATATGAGATCATCTTCATCCAAGTCAAAAGTATAAACAAACACAAAGTGCTTAAGCTAACAACACACAAACAATTACAATCTTCCACGTCTTTATTGAACACATCCCATTAAACATTCACAGTGCTGTGGAAAAAGTAAGTGAACCCTTGGATTTAATAACTGGTCCATCAATAACCTCAACCAAGCATTTCCAGTAGCTGTGGATTAGACCAGCACAATGTTCAGAAGGAATTTTGGACCATTCTTCCTCACAGAACTGCTTTGCTCAGCCACATCCTCAGTATATCTGGTGTGAAAGGCTCTCTTGAGGTCATTCAAGTCAAGTCAAGTCAAGTCATCTTTATTTCTAAGGCACATTTAGAAACAGCAACAACAGTTGAACCAAAGTGCCATACAATTTCACACCAATGTGCAATAGTATACACAAATATATAAAAACAATCAAACAAAGCAGAATCACATGAAAGGAAACATCAGTAAGCACCATAAAAACCATCACTTAAATGGTATCAAAAGATAACGAGTACAGATACGTTTTAAGGGAAGATTTAAAACTTGAAAGAGTTGGGACAGACCTTGTGTGAGAAGGAAGACTGTTCCAGATTTTGGGGGAAACAACAGAAAAAGCCCAATCTCCTTTCGACTTGCAACTACAGTGGGGAACTGATAGGAGAAGTTGATTGGAGTATGGGTGCAAAAGGTCACTAATATATTGTGGAGCATGACCAGACAGGGCCATGTAAACATAGATCAGAATTTTAAAGTTAATTCTAAACCTGACAGGAAGCCATTGAAATGAAGCCAATATATGGGTAATCCCGTTTTTTTGTCCCTGTTAAAAATATAGCTCCGGCATTTTGGACCATCTGCAAACGAGGTAGAGCAGACTGAGGCAAACAAACATACAAAGAGTTACAATAATCCAGCCATGAAGTAATAAGCGCATAGATCAATGTTTCAAGGTCTTAAGTGGAAAGACATTTTTTTTTATTTATCAATACACATTAAATGGAAGAATTTTCCCTTTGTCACAGCACTCATTTGTTTGTCAAACTGTAATGATGTCAAAAATTACCCCAAGATTTTTGACATGCTAGTTTGTATTAAAGGAGAGATACCCTAGCTGGGCTTCAATGGCAGAGGCAATCCTGTTAGGGCCAAAAATCATCACTTCGGTTTTGCTTTCGTTTAACAGCAAGAAATGATTTACAATCCAGCCTTTAATTTCCTCAAAACTCATCAAAAGAGATTCAACAGAGCTACTGATATCAGGCTTATTGGGTAAATAAAATTGAGTATCTTCAGCAAAGCAATGATAGGAAATATAGAATTTCTGAAAAGTGGTCCGCAAGGGAAGCATGTAGAGAGTGAACAAAAATGGTCCCAGTATAGAACCCTGGGGCACACTGCAATATAAAGGGGAGGTAGTCGAGGAGAAATTACCTATATTCACAGAAAAGATCCTTTCTTTCAGGTAGGAGGCAAACCACTGCAAGGCCAAACCCTGAATACCAACCATACACTCCGGGGGAATTCGGATAACTTTAGTCCACACACTCCGGCGCAGCTGAGGTGTTCCACTGATCAATCAATCACCAAACTCAGCGCAGTGCAATAGGGCGGCGAGGGCTCCGAAGTGGGTTGGTAGAGGCTTGCACAGATGGAAGAACATTTCAGTCCAACAGCAAACCCAAACATCCGCTGTTTGGGTTTGCTGTTGGACTGAAATGTTCTTCCATCTGCACATTCTACAAGCAAATTGAAGCTCATTATGCATGAGCAGTCATCCCAATAAAAGGGCATATTGTCATATCAAAAACTAAAACTTTAAATCCACATTAAAAATAATGTCTGGAGAGCAGTGGCAGCCAAACACCACTGTGTTTGCTCAAACCGGAAGTTCAAGAGCATCTCTATTGGGTTAAGATCTGCGCTCTGACTGGGCCACTCCAAAAGGTGGATTTTTATTTTTAAGCCATTCTGTAGTGGACGTTTATGGTCATTGTCCTGCTGCATCACCCAACTTCTACTGAGCATCAGCTGGTGCACAGCCACCCTGACAATATTCTGTAAGGTATTTTAATAAACTTGGTAATTTATTTTTCGATGATGGCAAGCGGTCAGCAAAGCAGCTCCAAATCATGATTCTTCATCCACCGTACTTCACCGTTGGGATGATGTGTTCATGATGGTTTGCAGTGACCATTTTACACTATACGTAGTGCTGCATGTTCTTCCCAAACAATTCAACCGTAGTTTAATCAGTCCTCAAAACATTTTCCCAGTATTGTTGTGGAGTGACAAGACGGTCTTTGGCGAACTTCAAGTGCACAGCAATGATTTTTTTTTTAGAAAGCAGCGGCTTCCTTTGTGGTGTCCTGACATGAACATCATGGCTGTTTAATGTTTTCTATGTAGTAGAACAGAGATGCTAACCAGTTCCAATGATTCCTTTTTAGTTATTACACTAGTTCACTTTTTAACTCATCGAGCATACTGCGGTGTGCCCTTTCAGTCATCTTGTCTGGATGGCCACAGTACTTTAATGTCTCCATTTATGGACAATTTGTCTAACTGTGGACAAATGCACATTGAAGCTCTTTGAGATAACTTTGTAACCCTTTCCAGCTTTATGCAAAGCAACAAAAATGGTCTTCTGAAATCTCTTTTTTGCGATGCATGACTCACGTCAGTAGATGCATCTTGTGAATGGCAAACTCAAAATGTTTGAGTGCTTTTTATAAGTCAAAGTAGTTCTAACCCACACCTCCAATCTCTTTTTATTAATTGGATGCCAGGTTTGCCAACATCAGACTCCACTTAGCTTCTGTTGTCATCTTTATCCTAGGGGTTCACTTAGTTTTAGCACATACAAGATGACTAAATCATACGAGTTGCCTTTTTTTACTTTAATTTATGACTTTAAGAGGAAAAAATAAATGAACCAACGAACAATGTTATTAAGAAGTTTAACCCCTTACCCAAACATTAAACCTTGCTATGATTTTAATATTAAATGTACTTTTGTGTACCATGGCAGAAAGTAAACAGCAAGTTTAGAACGAGATGAGGACAGCAGGTTATCGATCAGACGATTGCATAACTACATATTAAATATGCAACCAAATGTGTTCGCAGACATTTCCTTTCTTAAAATAAAGTGTTGGTTAGGAGGCTAGCTAAAATCGGATGCCTGTATTGTATTGATATTAAATTATTTTTTGTTTATTGGTTGGTCTGTATGAATAAAAGTACCTTTTCATGGTTCGTGGTACGATATCTTATACTTTTGCCATTTTGTATGAATTAGTCTACGTTGAAAATGTCATAAAATAATCTGGGAATTGTAATTTGTACAATAAGTGTATTGTATTTTGTTTTGTTCATTCCTCGTACGATAAATTATGCATTACGAGGTGAGAGAGCAGCTAAATGTTCTAAGAACAAAGATGTAGTTGTTTCATTCGTTCAGTATCCCACTATCTCTCCTTACGGGAACACAGCTAGTGTGTGTGTGTGTGTGTGTGTGTGTGTGTGTGTGTGTGAGAGAGAGAGAGAGAGAGAGAGAGAGAGAGAGAGGGTTCAAAAGAAAGGAAAATAAAGCAATATTGAAAAAATTAAAAAGACTATGTGTGACTTAATGTGAATGAGAGAGAAAGAGCTTATTACCAAAACTTGCAGGATCTCTCCTTATGAATAGAGCCTGAAAATGTGAGGTTTACAGCATAAAAATGAATGTTATGCGGACTGAGCACCATGTGGGCAATTGTTCTATAGAAGTAGAACTAGCCTTTAAGATGCTTCATTTTTACATGCTTGTTCTTATTAGACAGTAAACAGATGCATAAACAGTCCAAGTTATTTGGAATGAAATACCAGCAAACTTACAATAAACATCACACAATGGTGCAGATTTGGTGTAGCTTTTCAAAAATGTACATTCCATAATAATATTAAATGTTCTATTCCAAGATCTGTTAATAATCGAGTTGCTAACCACGTGCATCCTTCACGCAGTTTTTGGCAGAAGGGTGCCCGGGCATCAGTGCCCACTCTGAGTGTCTCTGAGCAGAAAGCAGATTAGTCCTGCTTGTTTAACATGCTTAAGGGGAAATATTTGCCACTATTACCCAGCTGCTACAGAGGGAGGGACTCTAGCGCTAGGACCAGGGTTCAAGCCCAGCGAAAGCGGGTATAATTGAAATGTACCATATGGAGCAGATTAAAGGTTTGCAAAGAATCAAAGATTAGATTCAACCTCTGACCATGAGAAATCACAGAGGCTTGATTAAAAACACACAAAGGACAGATTACAGTGCATTTTTCTTATAAAAGAGGGACATTATTAACCGTCTCTGCTACTAATCGTTCAATTAACCTCAATGATAGCAGTTCAATAATGCAACGACACTGTTAATAAAATGGTGGAAATTTGCCAATACCATCAACCGATAATTCATTGGAGGCCGATAACTGATACATTTGCCGATAAATCTGAACATGTACAGTGGATAACTGCTTTTATTTTGCTGCTGAAAACAACCAAATGTAGCCTACTTTGAACCAGTTAAATAAAGACATTTTATATTTCTATATGGACAGCTTTCTTTTATTATAAAACAAATGTGTTGACTCTGCAATTTATAATAAATTCAGTAAATAAGCTACTTTTAAATATACAGTGCATACACATAATTCACACCAGTCAAAAGACCACATTAAGGAACACAAATAAGACTCAAACTCACTGTAAACATGGACAAAATGACTTTACTACATACACTAAGAAAAAAATAGCTCTTTGGCTGAACTTGATTCAATCGTTCAGTTGTGAACAGTGGTTCCATGTGTTTGAAATGAGATTACTTCACTTGAAATTACTATTTTATAGCAACACAAACACTTTGAGTAGAAAGAACCTATTTGAATTGGGTAAACCCAACAAAATATGTCAATGTAACTCACATAAATATATATTATTTCTTTATGTACTGACTATCGAATGATAGCATGCTAAATACATGCAGGTTGGAAACACTACAGAGTGTAGTTTAGTTACTATGTTACAGTTAGCTTAGCATTTTCTCAACGAAGTGATCAACCTATTTCCATCTCGACATCTACCTGTCATCATTGTTAGCTCAAGCTCCACTCTTCACCACTATGGTAACCCCTAAAACTCCATCATATCAGAAACTCTTCTAAATCTCAACATAACCAATCATTAAACTGTATATGGTTGAAACGACAATAAAAACCACTTGACTTGACTTGACTTGACTCATTAAACTCTAACAAGTATCCCCTTTATATACTTCTTGCACAAAAGTGCATAGAATGACACTTCATTTGAACATTTACTCTAATCGAGTCCCATGCTGGGAAATCTAAATACCCCGACCAGTTTCATCAATGCTACATTAACACCACAAAAGTGTTCATGTGGTCCCAACTCAAATGAATTAAGTTATCTTCCATTAGACAGATTTAAATGGATAGGATGCAATGGTTGTGACAAAATGCTCAAGAATTGTGTTGCTTTAGTTCAGTTTAATTAAGTAAATTGAACAAGCAGCAAAAAAAAAGTTATTTTTTAAGTTTACATAAAGAAACAAAATGCAGGCGTTGCATAGAAAAATAAATGGCGCGTTTACTCAGATCCAAAAATGATCTTCTAAAGCAATGTCGCTGTGTGTGTCCTGACATGCAAAAGGCACCAATCAAAACCCTTATTGAGTAGCGTGTGCCTGAAAGGGTTTACGGATTAAGTCATAATTCAGTTTTTAATCTATCGTCCTAATTTACTTATCGGACCGATAACTTTAAAATGTGCATTTATCGGCTGTACAGATTTGGCCGCTGATATATTCTGCATCACTAGTATTTTCAGGGGCAAAATGCAACAGATGTGAACTATTTAACTAAAAAAATCAAAGCAATTATGCAACAAATAACTGAAACCACACGTCAAACTAAAAACTCGATAAAACAATAAACTCTAACCTAAAGCATCAATATGGTTGATTTCCAGATTATAATGATAATCATGGTATTAGACTATGCGTATATATATATATATACATATGGCATTTTTCTGTAACTTGTAAGGAGTGCATTAGGTCAACATCTTTAGGTCCGGTGGTCAATATTGCAACAACAGATCATAAGAAATCAGAACCAGTAGATTGACCTTGACATTATAGCCTCTCTCTCTCTCTCTCTCTCTCTCTCTCTCAAGACATCAGGAATGACAAGTCAGGATTAAACAGAATAGATGAGACTTTTTAAAGGAAAATATTGGACCCCTTGAAAACATGATACATGACCATATCACTGGTAATACACAGAAACAGGCTCAAAAGTGTCAAAAGTACTGTATAAAACTGAGAATTTATGAGTTATACTCATGGGCGACACATGATAGGTCGGTAAACAAATTCTTAAAGAGCTTTTCTCCGAACTTCACTTTACAGAACTGTTTTGAATAGTGTTTCTTTACAATTTGGTTTAGTCCAAATACTTTTTTGGCCACTATATAAGGGGAAATAGACAAAAGTTCCTTTCTTACAGTAAATAAATAGGAGTGTTTCGTGAATGAGATCAATAAATTGACAGAAGATCAGTGAAATAAAGTGGACACTCACCAATTCTCAAGACCTGCTGCGCGCTCAGAGTCAACTCTGCCATCAGACACAGCAGTATAAAGCGCACAGCTCTCCTCTTCGCCATGGTGCACCTGCAGGAGCAAGATTCAACATGCATAGCCGTCTTCTTTTCATGTGCCAGTGTTGTATCCATAAAGGAATATTTTCCATCCGACCAGCATCTTTCCACTCACGAATCAAAGATCCCAAACCTCACATCCATAGTGCTAACTGGCCAACACTTTCCAGAATAAGTCGCCGTGAATAAGCATCCCTTCCCCGGTGATATCAGGACATAACGGTGGGTGAGAGGCACCGGACGCGCAGGAAAGACACCCCCGTTCCCCCGTCCGTGCGCACTCTCAAATGAGGGCACAGTCGAGTCTCTGATCCGCAAACATGGATCCGTTTGTGAAGATTAACTTCAAATCTGGCAGCAGCCGACCTCGACAATGTCTTTGCTCTCTGGTACACCGAGGAAATGATTAAATCTTGTGCCGGAGCTCTGGTGGAAGCGCGCATCTAATCTGCCCGAGGGCTGTGCGCGGATTAATCACCCGTTTATCTGTCTGTGATTTCAACACGTGAAGCATTTACATTATTCCACTGCAGTTTAACCCACATTTAAGAAAATAATCATCATCTTTTCTTACTAAAAGCACATGAAGAAAAAATGAAGGAAAAAGCGACCATGCAGGAGAGAATTGCGCGGAGAGGTTTAGAGACTAGCGAAGTTTGTGTACGTGTCCTCGTAAATTCATACTATTATATGGCTTAATGTCTCACACTACTCTAAAATCGTGTTTTTATGAAGCTGCATGGTCTTCAAACAAATCAATGGTTTAACAGAATTCACTTTTATTTATACAGAGTTGGCGATCCATTGTGCGCATGATCAGAGAGCTGAGTTGCGCATGTGGTTTATGTGGCGATTGTTCGCTGCATCCTTTAGGTCTCTGTGACAGTGGGTTACGTGGCATTAGAGGGATTAGACAGGATCTGGATCAGAGATCATATGAATCATTAGAGAGGTAGGATCTAGTTCAGTCTCGGTAAATAAAGCCAGATAATACATGACAAGAGATAATTGATTTAAAGCACTTTTATGGGCCGTTCACACCGAACACACCTTGGTGTGCGCACATGTTACGTTTGCACAATTGTACAGAGAAGATTTCACCTCTAAAGAACTAAATTGTGCCATAAAATGACCAAAAAAATTACTAAAACAGCAATTGCGAGTGGGGTGGACAGACTTCGGTCCATGGTGGCCACAGCCACCCCTGGCCACCCCCTAGCTCAGCCATGAAACTGAACGCCGGTGTTCAGACGCGTTTTTAAAAGCTGATGTTCATTTTCACTTGACATGGTGTCTAAAAATGAAAGGCTCAGAAAACCCTAATAAGTTGACTTTACTCAAATGATTGTGTAAACTCATTTCCTCAATTGAATTGAGTAATGGCGTCTCCAAAACTTGTGTAATTAAGTTCACTTAACTTGATGTTCATACAGAATGAACTTGACTATTTAAAGTGTTTGTTCACCCAAAAATGAAAATGATCTCATTATTTACTCGCCCTCAAGGAATCCTAGTTGTATATGACTTCTTCTTTCAGCCAAACACAATCGGAGTTATATTAAAAAATATTCTGGTTCTTCCAAGCTTTATAATGGGAGTGAATGGTACCTTAGATTTTGAAGCTCTAAAAGGTGCATCCATCCATCATAGAAGTAATCCATTCGGCTTCAGGGGGTTTATAAAGGCCTTCTGAAGCGAAGCGATGCATTTTTTGTAAGAAAAATATCCATATTTATTACTTTATAAACTAAAATATCACTGGCTTCCGGTAATGGCCGTCCGCACGCTCTCTCGAGTCGAGTTCCGGCGAATGATGTAGGCATAGCGTAAGCACCGGTGAGAAGTGACGAATGCACCCCCTGGTAGTCAAGGGCCCCTGGGCACTAGCCCCATTGGCCCGGTCCCTGATTAGGGTTTACACTGCAGATGCAAAAACGCTTTCGGTGTGGACGGCCCGATAGAAGGTATTTTAGACTGGAGAAGAGTTAAAACGTTGATGTTTGGAATAAGTCTACTGTCACTACATAAAAGCCCACAGACTATTATTGTTTGAAAAGATGATATACACCCCTATCTGCGAGATGTGTTTCAGTTTCACGGCAAAATAGCAAACGTGTTGGTCACAGGTGACCTTCCTCAGAACTTGATTATATCACCAAACCAAGGAACCATTTTAGACCATATTACACAATATTACTTTAAATAAAACTAACTGTGTACAATTTCTTCATTGGTTTTCTCAAATCTTTATAACAAACAAAGGATTAATTATTTATTAAATGTCTGTAAAATAAGTTTCTGCATACAAAAAGCCAACTAAAACGGAAGAAAATGCAGATTAACAACCCATTTGTACGGGTAGACTAATAAATATGTGTAACATCATCTACTGGTTAATCATCAGTGAATATTCAGTACATTTACTGTCTCCTGTTTACTAATATTAAAATTATGATATCTTCAAATATTTTTATTTAGTCACAGAGAATAACAAATCACTTCTTAACTGGTTTGATGTGCTCATACCTCATTGTGAAACAAAGGTTTTTTTATGGGGGCTAAATTTCAGTTGGCATAACCAACAATCAGTCAACTAACAATTTCAAATTGTGCATCAATGTTCTCACAAAATAACCACCAGCTCTCAGAATCCATTGCAAATTACAAAAAAAGTCAAAAAGTTATGAAATAATATGAAGAAATAATTAAAGTTCTGCACAAAGTTTAGCTTTCAAATTTGTGACCCTGACCATGTGATTTCAGTGCTGCACACAATACACACAAAAATCTCAAATAACGCATAATCAGGTTTTAAAGCAAAAAGGGGGAAGAAATTCTCAAATCGATTTCAGTTTTCAATTAAACTTGAGTTTTTTTTTATTTAAATAATGCAAAATAGAAGCATTTTCTATAATGGTCTCTGAGTTCTGGACTCCACTGCATACATTTTAGTTTATGTTGTTAAAACGTTCATAACTAATTTAATTGAATATGTAAAATATGTTATTAAATACGCAGTCCAGAGCTACTGTCTGAGCTGTACGACTGAACCTTAGAAAAGTTGTACCCTATGAAGAGTGGATTCTGAGGTAAAGGTTGAAATGCTGAGGCGGATGTATAGGAAGTGTATGGATTGCTGCTGTTGCTTCCTGTGAAATGTGTGGAGAGCTGACTGGGATACTGATTATTTCTGGGTACATGCATTTGCATTATATTTGAGCCATATATGTGTGGGTTATGAAATGGTAACATGTTCTGGTTGTACACTAAAGGTTGTGTTATCATTTGCTGCCCGGTGTAGGATGAACATTGACCAACAGGTGGCGTAATGGCAAAGCTATATACAGAAGGGGAAAGACTGTTGTTCTGGAGCAAGAGCTGTTGTCCCATAGAACTACAGGTGCTGGGGAGAGGATGGCAGGGCGGATACACGGAAAACGAGCCTGACTGCTTTCCAACACGACGGCAGAGAAATGTGACTCCAGATGCCAGAAGGAGGGCACTGGTAATCCAGCCAATATAGAGTGCCTCTCCTAGTTCCCTACGCTGGGCGTCAATCAGTAATGGGTTATAGAAGTCTCTAATGATGGTGTGGGCAGTCCAAGAGACTGGGATGATAACACAAATACAAGCCATGATCTGCATCACCCCCGCGACCATCACGATAATGTTCTTGAGGCGCGGTTGATCTTTGAGACACGCCGTGCTTCGAAGGCCCATGATGGACACCAGGAGGCCTAGACTAGATAGAGCAAGAGCACAACACGTCAAGCCACGTGCTGCTTGTAAGTCTGGTGGGAGGAAGAGCAAAGAGTCATAAACTTTACACTGCATGTAAATGCCCGCCTGGCTGAAGCAGGTCATCCACAATCCCTCCCAGCGTGTCTCCATGACGATGATGTTCTCGCCAATGAAAGCTGTCACTTTCCACATGGGAAGGCCTGTGATCGCGGCCGTGCCAATCAGACCAACGATGCCCAGGCACAGAGCGATGAGCTCACACTTCCCATGAACCATCATTGTCCTATGTGCAAAGCCTGGTCACTCTTTCTTTTAAGGGGACAGATGTCGTTGTCTGTTATTGTGTCAGTTATCCTAAAAATAGAATAAAAAATTAGTTTGCAAGTGTGAAGTCTAAGGCCTTCGCACAAGTATATGTAGGCCAAAATTAAAAAATTCTAGCGCTTGGCCAACATGCTTAATGTGCATTTTTGCATTACTGTGGCAGTAACAAACCTCAGTACTCAAGGGGGTGATAGAGTTACCTTCAAAATTCTGTGCCATTAATGGATGTGTTATTGTTCAGGTAAGGTGCAATAAATACACTGATAAACCAAAACATTATGACAACCTGCCTAATATGCTGTTGGTCTGCCATGTGCCACCAAAACAGTGACAACCCACCGTGACATGGACTCTACAAGACCCCTGAAGTTGTCCTGTGGTATCTGGCAAAAAGACATTATAGCAGCAGATACTTGAAGTCCTGTAAGTTGCGAGGCGGAGCCACCATGGATCGGACTTGTTGGTCCAGCACATCCCACAGATGCTCAAACAGATTGAGATCTGGGGAATTTGGAGACCAGGACAACACCTTGCACTCTGCATCATGTTCCTCAAACCATTCCCGAACAATGTGTGCAGAGAGGCATGGTGCATTATCCTGCTGAAAAAGGCCACTGCCATCAGGGAATACCATTGCCATGAAGGGGTGCACCTGGTCTGCAACCATGTTTAGGTAGGTGGCACATGTCAAATGAATGTCCACATGAATGGCCGGACCCCAGGTTTCCCAGCAGAACATTACCCAGAGTATCACACTTCCTCCACTGGCTTGACGTCTTCAAAGAGTGCGTCCTTGTGCCATCAGTTCCCCAGGTAAATGGTGCACACGTACATGGCCGTCCACGTGATGTAAAAGAAAATGGGACTTATTGGACCAGGTGACGTTCTTTCACTGCTCCAAGGTCCAGTTCCGACATTTGTGTGCCCATTGTAGGCGCTTTCATTGCCCTCATGTATCGATAAGCCTTGGGATGCCCAACACCTTGTTACAGTTTGTGGTTTGTCCCTCCTCAGACCACTGTTGGTAGGTACTCGTCTGGCCATAACAATTTGGTCCTTGTCAAAGTTGCTCAGTTCTTTACTCCTGCCCATTTCAACATGTTGACCATGAAAACTGATTGTTCGGTTACCATCTAATCTACCTGGACCTTGACATGTGGCCTTGTTAGGAGATAATCAACGTTATTCGATTCGTCTGTGAATGGTCATAATGTTTTGGCTCATCAGTGTATATTGACTTTAAATTATTGGTTCAGTAATAATTTCCTCAAACCATTGCATCGCCATTACAGTCACTGATCGAAAGAAGTGGACAGTCCACAATAATGTCCACTGTAGCACCTCTTGTGGCAACACTGAGAATCCAATGCATACTTGCGTTGTGTTAAGAATTGCAGTCTGACCCATTTTGAAACACAGCAACGCACAATATCGAGCTTGCTTAACAAAAAGCATTTGCATTCACGTTCTTGTGTAGAGTATGTTTTGGGCCTTAAAGTCACTACTGTAAGGGGTCGTTCACACAGGAAACGTTCTTGCATTCCATCTGCAATATTTTAAAATTGTTTTGTGTACACATGCACAGAAACCGTAACCATGCTGACAAGTCTGAACAATACAGTTCCAAAACAAGAACTGTTCAGTCCAATGTTGGACAAGTGTTTTTTTTTCGTTTTGAGCTGCATAGTGCTGTTTATTCAGACTTGCGCCACCACAGTTTTAAAACAATGGTCCAATCAGATGAATCTGGGAGCGGGATAAACATCTCTGAGTGCATGGAGTGTGTACATTAGCAACAGTATTGAAGTTAAAGGTTAAGTATGTAATTTCTGCACCATTAGCGTCACCACACAAAATGATTGTTTTGATGCTGTTTCCGAACACTCCACTCATCTTCCTTTGGTTGGACAAACGAATAGTCCCGCGCCAAAGTCACACGACTGATTGAGCCAATGCTGCCATGTCAGGCTTCTTAAACAAACAGAGCAATGTTTGGATAGTGTCACAGTGCCACGGTGTTTAAACTTTTGGGGATTAACCTACGAATGTATTACTTACAGTTGACTATTTTACAATTGACTAAATTACACACTATAGACACATTTAATGGCTCTAAAATGCCTTCTACAGAATGTATCCTGCAAAAGCCCCTTTAAATATAATGCTTGGAAAAAATCCTTAACAAATTAGAGAATCTACTCACCTTGTTTTTCAAGAGGATCCTATTGGGCAGTAGTGATTCAGCGTGCAAATCCAAAGGTCTCATAGAGTCGTAAGCAAAAGTTCAGAGGTGTATGAGTATTGTTATTGTTGTCCCCAAATCACAGAGTGAAACAGTGGCTAAATAGAGCCAAATGGCAGCATTGTCAGAGTGTGACGATATGTCTTTCTGCAGTTTAAGAAACTCCAATTCAAGAAAAAAAGGGTTGTTATGGGAAAGTGGCAGAACAGTGTTCTGATTGGTTCAGGATGATAAGGGTACAGAGAGATGCTGGTGGTGTGTTTACTGTCCTGTGGCCATTTACGCTGTGAACAAACATATGTTTGTTTATCTATATTTTTTATACCCTAACCCTCACACAAACCTTTCTGTATGTTTAGATTTGTATTAAAACATTTAGTATGTCGGCTGCTCCCCACATGTAGTTTCAGGTTGTACTATCCTATCTTAAAAATAAAGTAAAATAAAATAAATGTTTGTCTTCTCTACCAGTAATCTAAACATTCCAAAAACAAGACATATTTAATTGGAAAGCAAAACTTCCTGAGACATTAAGATCATTGAGATAACTACCATTTCAAAACTCCAAACGGGGAATACATGGTTACACTGACAAAGTTTGACCTTCAATAAACTTAGCTAGATTTATGCATACATTAAGGCAGTTTTTCAAGTCTTATTTAGCTTCTCAAGTAAATTTATCTGGCACACTGATCAAATGAATCTTTGACCTTGACAAGGTGAGAGTGGTGGCGTTATCATGCTTCAACACTAGAGGGAGTCACTGAGTCACTCTGGTTACAGATCACATGCTTGAATACAAAGTGAATTGTTAGCCTAGCCTTTCTGTCAAGTCCTGTTAACAGTCTCCACTTAGTACTACCACTGAAACCCAAACACATACCTTGTACAGACAGGAGTTTTGCTGTGTGCTAAGTTACCTATAGTGTGTTCAGATGATCACAGATGTTGTTGCTATTTTAACTGTGGCTGTACTGTACTCTAATCATTGTTATTTATCTACTGAAGTCCAAATAGGACGTCTTTGTTGCCGCAATAGACACAATTACATTTCTAACCCTCTAGTTTGCAGGTCACTCCCTAGTGATGGCCCTCATCTTTTGCATAAGCAGCCTAGATCAGTATTAGCTTTGTCCTAAAACCAAGGAAGATGCCTTGTTGTCTATATGACCCACTTAGAAAGCTAGCTTACTTCCTAGCATCCTATGTTAAACCTAATACTGATTTGGAATTGCACAATGCTCTAATCAGCTAAATACACAGCACACAGAAATATTGTACATTTTTTATTTGATGAACCTTTGTAATACCTTTTAGGATTTAATGAAATGTAAGATGTAGGCCTGTAATAAACATTTCTCTCGACAACACAATGTTTTGAAACAAGCTTTTTTTTCATTATTTATTTAAGTTAAAAGTCTTTATAATAAAGACTGTTTTTACATAACAAACACATTGCAAAAGATTATTTAACGTAGTCAATTTATTAATTCACGTTAAATTTCACTTTATTTTTCAATGAATAATTGCTCATTTAATATATATATATATATAAAACATTTTTGAGATGTCGTATCTGATACAAAAATACTTTTATAGCAAAGTCCACAGTCACTATGTCTGAAAGTATGCAGTTCCCACTTCAGCAAAGCTGCTTGTCCAGTTTTTATATCTGTGTGTGGGTTTTTTCCAGCAGAATTGAAAGTTTCCTGGTTCTGTCGTAGCACTACGACTAACATAACAAGCTCTTGTGTGTCTCTGGGTGTGTCTACACTCAAGACAATAGTTGTCTTACATTTCACAGCGGCTTTCCATTTATCTGAAGCCGCAGGGCATAAAGATCACCAATGCACTGAATCAAACTAAACCACCAAATTTAGCAAATAAAGGATTGGAAATTCAACTCATAAGCGCCTGCCTATAAACCTGTGACTTAATGAGAAAACATCCACAATTATACATATAAAAATATTTCTTCTAAGAATTATTTTTGAGTAAAAATGAACAATACAAACAAATTTTCCATTTGATACTCCATGCAAATCAATTATATAAACAATTATACAAATATAACTACAATAAGGTTCACTACAATAAGGTTCAATAAGTTAATGCATTAGGTATTATGAACACTATTGTAAAGTGCTACCCATTGTTTTATTGTTACTATTTCTGTGTTTTCAAACTGCCATTTAAAAACCAAATATCCCAACCTGAGAGTACTTCATATCACTACTTTGGGCTTTTGATGTTTCCAAAACAGATAGTCAAATATTAAAACATTTTAGTAGTCTAGTTTATATTTTAGTCAGCTTCAAATAATACAAAATATCCCAAGTAACAAAGACATGAGGTATTTGATCTGTACTTCACAATAAAGCATATAAAACAACAACAAAACCAATAAAACAATAAAACATCATTTTCATCAATCAGTTCTCAGCGTGCTTATATTTACATCCTTAAAAAACCTATATTGCTAACAATATTTATATTGTTTTTCCAAAAAAAAAAAAAAAACATTAAACATGAAATGGAAGAGTGCAACTAATGTTGTTACCTTTGAAAAATAAAAACGTCGACACATTTTCATAAAGTCCATTTACTATTTCACTTCCTCTCTAACACGCATGCATGCATACAGTACGCAAATACGCAGACCTTTGAAATGTCCTGATGTATTTCAGAGATAAGCGACAGCGCTGCGGGCAGACGGATGTCGGGATGGTTGTATGAAGGACTGTTGCCTCGATGGCTGGATAAATGACTGCTGTCTGGACGGTTGGTAAGAAGTCTGAATAAATGATGGTGGGTCAGATATATGGCTATAAACAGATCTCGGTTGGGGAACATAGGCCACAGGTTGAGGCTGATAGGCCACGGGTTGAGGCTGATAGGCCACGGGTTGAGGCTGATAGGCCACATAAGGGGCGTTCCTCGCATACATGTGTCTGTTTTGGTCCGGGCCTTTGTCTAGGGGTCCGTTACAGCAGACAAATATGCAACCACCGGCAAACAGGAATGCGGACGACACCCAACCGATGTAGAGCGCTTCACCTAGTTCTCTACGCTGGGCGTCGATGAGTAGCGGGTTGTAGAAATCTTGAATGATAGCGTGGCCGGTCCATGAGACGGGAATGATGCAGCAGAGGCAACCCAAGAGAATCATGCAACCGGATATGATTAGAATCATCCGCTTGGCTCGGTCGTTGTCCTGGATGCACGCCGTGCATCTCATCCCTGCGATCACAATCAGTAAACCCAGACCAGTCAAAGCTACAGAGCAGCACATGAGTCCCCTAGCGGCCTGGAGATCAGGAGACAGTGCCAGCAAAGAATCGTACACTTTACACTGCATACGAATGTTTGCTTGCCGGTAGCAGTTCATCCACAATCCCTCGTATCGAGTCTCCATCACAATGATGTTCTCGCCGATAAAAGCCGTCACCCTCCACATTGGCATTCCAGTGCTGGCCGCCGCTCCAATGAACCCTATAACTGTCACGCACATTCCCACAATCTCCAGAGCGCCGTTGGCCATGACTGCTAAACTCCAGAGGACTGAGAGCGAGAGATGGGAGGAGAGGTTTGGAGTGCAAGCTTCGCCCTGGACTGTTTTGTATCCCTTTGGAAACAGAGCTGATAGGTGTTTCACCTGTTCCCAGCCTCCTCCCTTTACTCGAGGAAGGGAGGGAGTGCTGGGACTGGTTGCTATGAAAATGAATCCCCTATGCATGTGTTTGTGTGGCTTTGGGAGGAGCATGCAGCAGTGTTGCTGTTTACTTTGTAGATTCCATTTTGTTGCTGGGATTCTAAATGAACATCCTATCAATATTTCCTCATCCTAATTTTGATCCAAACCAGTGGGACTTCATTAATATTCTTAACCTAAAATTCTGCCTATCAACTCCTTTTGTGTTCCAAAGACTATACAGGTCTGGAACAACATAAGGATGAGTAAATTAGGACATATTTTCTTTAATCTTTATTTCCCCCTATATGTTTCTACTTTAAATAAGGAAGCACAGCTGAAGCAGTTACTAATCAGCCAGATACATGCAAACCACGGTCACACTCACAGCTCTCAACTGATGTCAATGTTTAACATGCTAGGTGTCGTGCCTCATTAAACTGCTGTCTGAAATGTTCAAAACACATTCTTGAAATCAGCTGATGCTTTAATGTTGATGTTTTACCTTTGGATAACCTTTGGATTGTTTAAATTGTTTTAATAGAGTATTTCTGTGGTTAACAGGCTGTTATTAGCATCCTGATGTCTTGGAAATTACGTGACTGTGGCAAAATTATTTCGAAATAACATTACGTGGTTCTTTACACGTATCGCAGCAGTTCTGGGGTGAAATGTTCAATGTTTGACGCTTAAAGGAAGTTAAATATTCTCCCAAACAGATTGTTTTTAATGTTAATGCTCTTATCAAGTTTTAAATCAACAAAAACCAACCTCAACCAACCAACCTTGAACCATAAAACTAAAACTCATTGATGAAGTCATAAAAAGCAAATGTGAGATGAAAAACATAATTGCTGAAGCAACCACGTCCTTTTGTTGTGCTTCTATGACACTATTGGCTTTTGTGCCGACTCATGTGCTCTTCAGGACTCGAACCTCAGTTAGAGGTCTGCAATACAACATGGGCCCGATGGAGAAACCGATGGGTTTCATTTCTTTTACAAAAAGTTTTTAAATCAAGAAAAAATAAAACAGGCCTACCTGACTTGTTTGATGCATAAGCTCTCTTTCACAGACATGCGCGAACAGACGAGTTAGGGAGCGTTCACAGCGATCGGTTTTGTGTGGGTCTGCTTTATATTTACATTGTCTTCCTATGTAAAGACCGGACGAACATCATTGACCATTTTTTCAGCTTCTCGTGCAGGACCCGGGCATTTTTAGGCACTGTGTCAAGTTAAAAAGAACTCTTAAGTTTCAAAATCAAACCTGCATTCGGTTTAATTCATTACACTGCACCTAGCTTGTTTTTAGCGCAGGTGTCAAACAGATGTAACGTTCAGAAGGAGTTCTGGCTGCAAAGAGGACTTCAAGTGACCGTTACACATGATTCCAGATTGTTCTGCACCAAGCAAATTTCAACACTTGAAAAAAATATGTTCCCCTTCTGGTACAGGTCGGGTTCGGTTTCATTTTAAGGCCTGTGCAGACCCCAAACCCAAGAAGATTTACCACTAAAAAATGTTGGTGCCGTGTCCGAGATTGATCAAGTTTGCTGGACAAATTGGAATAAATCCAGTCAACTAATTTCGGTGTCAATTTTGCGCAGTAAATTCGATAGCTTATGCATAATAATGCGATATAGGCTCATAATGACACAATCAACTCAAATTAATAATAAACGTTTGTTCATTATTGCTTCTAGTTCATAAAAAAAGCCGTCAAGGAATTAGCATCTAATTTTAAAAACCAAACAACTAAACTGCAATTTGACACATTTGTTACATTTATAATTATTAAAATAACAATCGTTAGGTTATGTCATATCATTTCTCACATTGGCAAATTTCCTTGGCTTTTTATTTTTTATGACTTTTTCCCTCCTTATTTTTCATAGCACAAAAGCGTTTTGCTGCCAAAATGAAGTCAAGTGTGTCCCAGTGTTTTTTCTACCACTTGAGATTCACATAAGCCTTGTGTCCTCTCCAGAAGATGTCAACGCAAGGCTGCTTTATCGTGATTTGGGCACACAAAATGGGAATGAAGCAAGCTGCTTTTGCCAGTGTTCGGTGCACAATGCGGTGTAGGCACGGATTAGGACTCCACAAGCTGTCGGGTAAGTTTAAACCTCCGTGGCAGTGAAGCGTTGTTATAATTGGCGCGGCATCACACTGTACACTTGTGGCATCAACAAAAGGGGTTGCTGATGCATTTCGTCAATATTTTCACCAGACATTGTGTCCAACAAAGGAAATAAACTATTCCTGTAAAAGGAATAGTTCACAGAAAAATGGCCTTATTAAAGTGACCCACGTGGTTCACTACTGTTGTAGTCCATCCGTCTGGAGGTTCAACGTGTTGTGCATTCTGAGATGATATTCTGCTCACTGCAATTGTACAGAGTGGTTATCTGAGTTACCGTAGCACTTTCTGTCAGCTCGAACCAGTCTGTCCATTCTGCATTGACCTCTCTCATCAAGGTGTTTCTGCCGCTCACTGGAGCTTTTTTGTTTTGTTTTTGGCACCATTCTGAATAAATTCTAGAGACTGTTGTGTGTGAAAATCACTGGAGATCAACAGTTACAGAAATACTCAAACCAGCCCGTCTGACACCAACAATAATGCCATGGTCCAAATCAAGGAGATTTGGGATTTTTTCCCCATTCTGATTGTTGATGTGAACATTAACTGAAGCTCCTGACCCGTATATGCATGATTTTATGCATTGCACTGCTGCCACACGATTGGCTGATTAGATAATCACAAGAATACTGTAAGGTGTACTGCTGTTTCTAATAAAGTGCTCAGTTAATGTATGTTTCTATGTATAAGTGCAAGTATTTTGTCTTTTTTATGCAGAGTTGATGTTGTTTATGCACAGTGCTCATTTTTTCATAAGAGAAATGGGTTTACCACAGTTGAAGGCTGAACTTAAATTTCTAAATTTTAAGTAATAGATTTCTTTTTTTTTATGTTAGATTACTCTACTTTTAAATTACTAAAATGGCCATCCCTACTTATTAGAGGTGTTTGCAAAGGCAGTTACATATTTTTCAAAATCCCTAGACTTCGGTATTAAACTCAGCCGCAAAAAGTTTGTGCTACATTAAATCAGGCAACTTGTGTAGCAGAGGCTGCGAATAATTTTTATTAGATATTGGATTGATGATTTTTGCCTGGTGGACACTAAAAATAAATGATTAAATAAATAAACACATTTGCTTTCAAGGAATATCCCAGCTGTATCTAGGTAAGCTTGTGAGCTCTTTTATCATAGGCCTGCACGTAACCACCTAGACACCACCCCAAATACCCTACCAACATCCTGGAAACCATTTACAATTCCCCAGCGTCATGAAGATGATTTCTGGGCAGCCAAGCACCTTTTATATTTTCTTGTGAAAATGTAAACATCCAATTGCATTTGCGGACAAAAGGTCTGACAGAAATTGCAACCATAAAGTTTTTAATTGTTTTTAGACTGTTTATTATTATTATTATTATTATTATTATTATTATTATTATTCAGTTGAGTCTGAATGAGAGTTCTGGTGAAAAGGTTGACGTTATTTTGATGCACTGATCTTACTGTAGATCATGTCTCTCTTTTGTATGTCTCTCTGTAATATCTGCTGTAAATTTTCATTATAGGTGTGACAATTTTATGTTCTAGAACATTTCCTCTGGCAACAGAGGAGAAACAAACACGGTCAGCTCTCATTCAGCCATCTACCTCAACTGGTTTTACCAGTGCCACCAATGCTGGACTGGAATAAAAAACAACAAAATAGTGTTTAGTCAGATCCATGATAGGAATATATTAAGATGCTGAGACTCACTGTGTTCAACTGTAAATTTAGACCAGGAACTAGTATATCCATTCTTAAACATACATTTCTTTTATTGTTTACATTGTTTTTTCTCCATATGTTTAGACCAGTGCTTGCAAATTGACAAATAATAATAAAAAAACACAAGAAAAAAAAAACCACAATTATTTCACATATTCAAAAGTGTTCTTAAATCACTGATACACAATTAAATGCTATTTTGAAATATTAAGTTGCTGTTTCTTTAAGACACTTCCATTTTATCTGATATTACCCCTTGTTTTAGTGCAAATTATAAGCAGTCTTTTATACAAGACAAAATGAAATCTCAAGGAAATGCATTCATAATCAAAAAAGGCTAATTTAGCACTCACATACTGTAAATACACAGTCTCACTGATAATTAACAGTCCTTAAAGGGACATTTCACCCGAAAATAACATTTCTGGCATATTTTTAGCCTCAGTTACCATTCACTTTCACTGTATGGAAAAAAGATGCAGTGAAAGTGACTGAGGCTAAAATTCTGCCTAACATCTCCATGCGGATGTGTAAATCACAGAATTTACTCCCCCCTACTAATGAGAGCAATCTGGCCATCTTCCTTTTTATTGCTGACACCAAATAATCCTTTCGATTGTACAATCCATTTTAGTCTCTTTTGGAGATTATTGGTAAAACACAGCACACGCTCACTGTCTGTCTCAGTATCGTGGTGGGTTATAGCCTGCAGGTGGTGCTGGAGAATATCCTGGCTGATAGCTATATGCAGGCTGGTAAGTGTAAGCGGGCTGGTATCCGTATCCGGGACTGTACGAGTAGTTATACGGGGCTGATCTGGCCCGATACAGCACTGATGCCATGTCCTCCTTGTCCTTGGTCCGTGGTGCATGTCGACAAAGCAGAATCACTCCGGCACTGAAGAGTACAGCCGAAGTGACCCATCCGATGTAAAGCGCCTCTCCAAGCTCTCTGCGCTGGGCGTCGATCAACAGCGGGTTGTAGAAGTCCTGGATGATCGCATGACCCGTCCAGGAGACGGGAATGAGGGTGGTTATGCATCCAGCCAGGTACAAACACCCTCCGCTGACCAAAACAACGTGTTTGGTCCTAGGACGGGAGTCTATGAGTCGCGTGCAGCGCATTCCGACGGCTGACATGATGAAGGCGAAGGTGGTGAGTGCCAAGGATGTACACATCAGACCCCTGGAGGCCTGGAGTTCGGCTGGAAGATATAGCAAAGAATCATACACTTTACACTGCATACGGATATTGGCTTGCCGGTAACAGTTCATCCACAAGCCCTCCCAACGAGTCTCCATGACAATGATGTTCTCCTGAATAAAGGCCGTCACCTTCCACATCGGGAGACCCGTGACGGCAGCAACGCCAATCAGTCCGATAAATCCGATGATCAATGCCACGACCTCACAGTAGATAGATTCCCGTCGTTTTCTCTTCTCAATCTTGAGTTGTTCCTCATACGCCTCCTTTGTTGCCTTCTCATCCGTGTAGCCGGTGTAGGCACTGCCACCGTAGGGTTTGCCCACGTAGAAATTGTCCACATAAGATCCGGCCGTGTAAGACATGATCCTGCAATGCCAGGATGAACTGAAGACGAACAGGCAGCTCTCTCTCTCTGTTGATGTATCCTTCACGGATGCTGTTTCTCAAATAAGACCGGAACATCTAGATAAGAAGTATTTACACCCAAGGAAAAATGTTAATGATGTCATGTGAATAGACTGGTTCACCAGCTCTTGGAGCATCTGATAAATAGCATGAAGGAAACTGGTGATACTTGAGTTGCTCAAACAATTGAGATGACTCTGGCTCACAGCTGTCAGGTGGGTAGTTTGTCACGCTTTGTATACAACAGAGGAACGGATGTCACTCGAGAGTTAGGCCATTTCAAACAGCAATGCAGCGCTGGATGGAAGCAACGATTTAAAGTTAAAAATGTTTTAATTATCGATTTGTTTCTTACACCAACCTATCGGTTTGCTTCAGAAGACATTCATTGATCGACTGGAGTCATGTGAATTTGTTTTATGCTGCCTAAATTTGCCTTTTGAACCATCAATAGCCAGCAGTCTACTGGCACCCAATATCTTGCATTGTATGGACAAACAGAGCTTAAAAGTGCTTATAAAAATCTTCAGTTCGGTTCTGCTGAAGAGGGAAAGCCATTCACATCTGGGATGGCTTAAAGGTAAGTAAATCATGAGAGGATTTTCATTTTTGGGTGAACTAACACTTTAAGGAATTCCACTTGAAGTCCCGGAGCTTCACCTGCTGTTTCCTTCTGCTGCTGTATCTTTGTGAAAGGTCAGGTGTGTTACAGGTATTACTGCGTTTCCAGGTATGATCCTGAGTTAGAACTCGAGTTAAACAGGTGATGGAGGGTGGAACCTGAGTGGGATTGATTTCAGTCTCCAACACAAACACACAAACACACACAGACAGTCTGAGGGTTGGATGAACAAGATATGCTATCACATCATCAAACACCGGTCTAGCATCAGTGTGGTTTACATTTAGTTTCACTTACAGTAAATAAAAGCATGCCAGTGTTGCGATAATGGTGCTGCTATTTTTGAGCATATTAGCGTGGATATGCAAGTATGTTCAATAAGAGAATGTCTCAGAGAGACACAATGTTTTGCATATATTTTCTGTCTGGTGAACATTTTGTAGAGGGTAAAGTAACAGCACAAATGTGTCTATCTACTGGATAGTAATACGATTAAATGGAGAGCAAATGAAGCCTTATGCTTAAGAGACTTTTTCTATTGAGAATTAAAGACATTAATCGCACGTGTCTCCTCTAGAGTTTCAGAAGAGATCTCAACAATGTCTCAAACTGTTCTCAAATTCAATCAAAAGCTTAATGTTTCACCGTTGAACTCAAATTTAATCAAGACAGTCCATATTAATTTCATAGCTCTGTACTCTTAGGAATTTTAGAGAAAAAATCTGATACGTGAAAAAAAAGTGCATAGATTTTTTGAGTATTTTTGTCTTGTTTTCCAGTAAAAATATCCAAAAAAAAATCCTTAAAACATGCAAAAATTACTTAGAATTTAAACAACATTTTTTTTTTTTTTTGTCTTGTTTTCAGAGAAATCTAACAAACTTTGGTGGGCTTTATGCATAAAACAAGAAAAATAAACATGTTTTACCTTTGAATCAAGCTCTTTTTTCTTAACCCATTGGAAAAAAAACGTTTTTTCTTGTTTTATGCATAAACCACACCAGATTTCTAAGATTTCTCTGACAACAAGACAAAAAATCTTTTGTCAATTAAATTCTTAAAGGGATACTTCACCTCTGGGAAGATGAATGTGTATTTAAAATTGGTCATTTATATAGTATAAATGTGAAATTATTTTTGAATTTGAAGCATTCTAGACTGAGAAAAGGCAGAAAATGTATTTTTTACACATGTGGCTGAAAGACAACAACTCCCAGAATGCACTTGCTTTGCTGCCCTTACGAGGCCACTCCCAAACCACGCCTACCGGTTACAGGTGGCAGTATCTGAAAATATGATACAACTATGCAACATCGTGACTCTATAAATCGTGAGTTAGTTGATAAATTGACTGACTACGCAGGAAGAACATTATGATAATTCCGGGTGTCCAAACTCTGTACATGACGTCTTAGTAACAAAAAGAAAAACAAACAAAATACTCACCTTACACTAAGCCGTCCGTTTGTCCCTGCGGGCTTTGGCTGGCGTTTCCAATTTATCTTCAGGATCCTAAAATAAGTTTCCAGGACTCCCCTGTCCATGTGTGGTACAAAACTTGGGTGCTCAGTTATACATGCTCAAGTTAGCGGTGCAGTTTCATCAGCGGATTCAGCGATCTCGTCCAGTATCGCTGAAATTCGCGACAGCAATAGGACACTCTATCTGTTTCCATAGGTGCACAGCGAGAGCACTGACACCACCAGTCCGCCCCAACTCGAGTCTGAATATAATTTAACACTCTTCCTCCTGCCTGCCAAGCAGGTTTTGCTCCCCTGATACAGCAGCTGCTCCAGCCTCTGTTCATCGCTGTATTGCAGCACGTACAGGTAGCGCGATCATCAGATTCTCGCAACAGATCTTCGAAATCCCCTTCTGCCATTTCAACTTCAAAACTACCTTCCGCAATCGTGATTAGCCTACTTGTATACAAACTTTCTACACAGAGCAAGAGCCTGTTTCTTAGCTTCTACAGAAAGATGGCTGACACTATCTTCACATTCTGTGAGTGAGATCCCGCCCCATATGGGCGTGGTGAAAACATGCAGAATACTGGCTGTAGTTTTAAGCCTCTGGCCCAAAAATCCTCCGATGACGCAAAATGACGATTTTTGCGTCATCGGAGGATTTTTTCCAGACTACAAATAAATAAATCTCTCATCTCAGGGGGATATGAGGGGGGGGAGCTCGGTAATTAGAAAATACTACTGGTTTTCTACTGATACAAAGCTTAATGCTAAATCCTGAAGTAACCCTTTAAGTAATTTTTACTTGTTTTAAGGATATTTGAATTTTTACTGAAAAGTCAGAAAAAAAATACATACAATAATGTTTTTGCAGTGTGAAAGAACAACCTCTGAGCAATAAAATTGTGCTCTATAGGAATCCGACATTTATATCACTTTATTTTAACCATAATATGTACAATGTTTAGAAATATATGTTACAAAGTAATTGAATATAAAAGCAAAAATAGCATTTTAAAGAAAAGTATTTTTTTTAGAAATACTGTACTTTTTAGAAAGTCAGTGTTTTGTGTAAGCATAGGGTAATTTTCATGTATATTAAAAATATTTACCATAGTAACCACAGTTTCCACATTGTTGCTAGGTTGTTATAGGTATGTTATGGTTTCCAACTTGGACAACACTCCATTTAATCAAGCACATTTACATGCACATTCTTACACCAATTATGCTTAATAAGCCACCATCGTTTAAGGCCATGTTACTGGCTTAAATGGTTTTCCTTTATACGGGTAAGGTCAGAAACGTTTACGCATAAAGCAATCGAAACAGGTGGATTTTTACCAGTGTTCTTACCAGCTTATCCAATGTGTGCAAGTGTTATATGCATGCCTGTTTATGTTTTGACATGTCATGTAAACGCAGATTTCGTGCGTTGTCAGATTCTTTCAATAGACTGATTTTCAGTGTATTGGCATGCATGTAAATGATCTCAGCATGTAAGGACATGTAAATGGCTTCAATGGCATTCCTTTATCAGGGTAAAGTCATGAACAGTTTAAGTGTTTATGTTTTGACATCAAAAGCAAAGAATAATCAGATGATTTCCAATCTCATGTCATGTCAAATCTCTTGTCAATATTTCGTCCGTTCTCTGTTTTTTTTGAATAAGATGATTTTGTAAATGCACTCAAAACGTTTGATAATCCATGAGGCTTGTGCCTGAATCCCATATTATAATATAGTCAGGCACTTTGAACAAACTGAATGTCAGAAAAGAATTGGAATTAAACTATAATCAACTATCATTTATTATATTATCAGACATACTGATTCTTCCGGTAAGAATTAGAGGATGTTCGACTCAACATGGACATTCTCAGTTTGTCCTCATGCACTGGCGCATACTCCTCCTCCTCCTCCTCTTCCTTTCTGCTTTGGTGGGAGTAACGGCACAGCAGGATTACCCCCGCAATCATGAGAAAGATGAATGTTGCAAAGCCGACATAAAGAGCCTGTCCGATCTCCCGCTTCAGCGATTCCACCACCATGGGATTGTAGAAATCTCTGACGATGGTGTTAGTGGTCCAGGACACAGGAAGTAGAGTGACCAGGGAGGCGAGAACAAACAGGCAACCGCCAACCACCAGAATCACTTTTTTGGCCCTGAAATCTTCTCGAAAACGCTTTGTCCCCCTCAATCCGAAGACGGACACCAGAGTGGCAAGAACGGCCAGCGTTATGGCTGCACACATGAGTCCACGGGCCGCCTGGATATCCCCTGGTAAGATGAGCAAGGAGTCATAGACCTTACACTGCATGCTAATGTCCGCCTGCCGTATGCAGGCCATCCACAGCCCCTCCCACTGCATCTCCATGACGACGATGTTGGGGCCAATGAAAGCCGTGACCTTCCACATGGGCATTACGGTCACTGCTATGGTCCCTACAAGGCCAATAGTGCCCAGCACCAAGGCCAGGATCTCCAGTTTACCCTTCATGATGGCAGCAGCGTTGGTGACAGCTTTGGTCGTGAGCAGAAATGAGAAGAACTGAAACTGTCTTTGACACAAGAATCTAATAGGAATGAGGTAGGAGGGGTTTGGGCTATCAGTGCAATGCTGTAACACAAGTTTCTGCCAGCTGATGACAACTGGACTTGTGGAGCTGAGCTGAGCTGAGCTGGTCGAGATAGTTTCAACAAAGGTCTACGACTTCATGATTGTGTTCCCATAGCAAAAACCACTTCAGTCTCAAAAAGTCAGACTTTTGACTATTGGCATGAAGGCTGGTCTACATTGAAGATAATTCTGCAACCTGATCTCAAAGAATCAATGGCTTTAATGTCCTTTCACACCAATCACGAGAAAAGGGCAGATTATCATTTCATAAACAGTTACTTTTTGCCCTGTTCCTCACACACTTTTACTTGTACGGTGATAAATAGCCCACATAACCAACTATATATACAAGCTTATTCAAGCGTAATCAAATTGCTCAACTGATTGAGCATTGCTCTTCCGATGCAAAGTACCAGTGTACGAGTCCTAAAGAGGACATGAGTCGAAAGTGTCATTAAAGTACCACAAAATGATGTTTTTACTTCAGAAATTTAGTTTTTTATCTCACATATGCAATTTATGACTCTGTCGTTTAGGTTTAAGGTTTAGGGTTTTGTTGATTTAAAACTCAATAGAGCATTAACCTTAAAAACCTCAAATGTTTAGGACATTTAACTTGCATTTAGCAATGCACAGTGGATTTTTCACCTCGGAACTGCCACAATATATGCAAGGAACCTAGTAATATAATTTAGACAGGAAAAGGATGTCTGAATGGCACATTAAGCGACCAACCGCGGTTTGCTTTGTCATTACTTACCAATTAGGAATGGGCAAATCTGAAGTACTGGTCGGCGCTGCACTGTCTCTCACTGTGCCTATTGTCCTGTTCCTTTTAGTAATTTATTGGTACTGTCCCGTACTTTTTGCACACATATGCATGTGGACTTTATATAGGTATGTTATTTAGTCTGTGTAGTCTCATGTGGTTCTGTATTTGTCCTATGTTGTTTTATGTAGCACCATGTTCCTGGAGGAACGTTGTCTTGTTTCGCTGTGTACCGTACTAACTGTATATGGTTGAACGACAATAAAAACCACTTGACATCGAAGATAACACAATAATAGACTAGCATGGAAAAACTGTTCACAAATGACTACAGAAAACAGAAGACATTTATGGAAAATGTTTCATGATTTATGTCTAAAAGTAATATGTACTTACAATTTTGCAGGCATAACTTAGGAACGAAAAGCAAAATATACAGTTCTACTAGCTACTATGTGCTTCAAAGTGGACCATCATCCCTTACCAACAAATCTGAAAACTGTGCTATTAGTGGATGCTCAACAGTGATTCAATTTATTTCAACATTTTTAGTTGGATTTGGAAACGTTTGACTTTATAAAATGGTCGGTCGTTTTTCATAATGTAATGAATCAGTCATTTTATTGGTATTCTTGGTAAAACAGAATTTACACTCTAACAGCGAGTCATTATTATGTACTAAACAATTCCTGGTACAGCAATGCAGACAGATTCCCTCACTGCAGTCTATAAAAGCTCACAGTGAAGTATGTTTGGGCATTTGATGTGTTTGATGGGAGTGGTGTTGGCGTAGTGGGCTAAACCACATAACTGGTAATCAGAAGGTTGCTGGTTCAATCCCCACAGCCACCACCATTGTGTCCTTGAGTAAGGCACTTAACTCCAGGTTGCTCCGGGGGGATTGTCCCTGTAATAAGTGCACTGTAAGTCACTTTGGATAAAAGCGTCTGCCAAATGCATAAATATAAATGTGTTTAAACTGCTAAAGGGCATTTACATATATTTATGCATCATTTGACCCAACATATTTAAATTAAATGGATTAAATCATGACTAAATGTGTGATTTTAAGACCTCACAGAACCTTGTTTTACCAGAGCTTAAATGTCAATAACATGTGCAGCGTTTATGTAAACCACTGTGAAATATAAAGGGTTAGAGGAGTTTCCTGAAGAGTCAACAGAAACTGTCAAACCTGTCTGACGAGTCAAACCGCAGTGACATCATCTGTGGAGTTGTATATGTAAACTTACACACAACACACACACTTATTTTTCTATTATGGTGGGGACTTGCCACTGACTTTAAAAATGTTTTCTATTTCCTAAACATACACCTAAACTGAACCCTCACACAAACCTTTCTGCATTTTTTTTCATTTTGAGACATAATTTAGCATGTTTCTTAAGACGATTTTCCTCCTGGTCCAGTGGTCTGTTTGCTGGTCCCCTCAATGTCAGAGATTTCAGGTTTTAGTGTCCTTGCGGGGACCAAATGTCTGCAAAACCTGACCCCAACAGACCTATTGTAAATGTGATTGGTGCATGTCCAATAAAAAGCAAAAAACTTTAAAAGGAAGTTTTGTTTTAAAAGTGCCTGACAATAAGAATTGAAATGTTTTAGTACCACATGAGACATGCAATCAAAAATCCATGTGGGACGTTGAATTAACCTTTGTCGAAATGTGTTTTTTCTATTATTTTTCATTCCTAAAGTACCACTTTTGCTTGTTAACATAAATTGTTTGTGATTAGCACCATCTTGTGCATCTAGGTACAACTGCACATTACAACCATGATATCAAAATCCAGAGGACATTTTTATTCAATATATATATATATATATATTTAAACCAACAATGATAGCATGATAATACAATGTGTTTTGGACATGTATACCTAGGTAGAACCTTGGCATGCTATGAAGTACCTTGGAGCACCATGTACTGTAAATGCTTTATGCATGTAAATACATGGTATATGAAAATGATAATCATTCAGTACCATGGTAGGCCTAAATATCAAAGTACATGGCATTACCATCACGTTACCGTAATACAGTAAAATAATCAAAAAAATTGGAACTTGAAAAAGCTGTGTAGATTAGGCTACTATTATTTTGCCTTATTTTACGTAATACAGTTCTACCAAGTTAAAATGTTAAACATGAGTAGACCTAAGATAAATCTAGCTCCAAATCCTTCAAATTAAAGACTTGATGTCAAAGTATAACTAACTCCTCTCGGAAAATATCTGTCATTCAACATGTATTTACTAATAGCTCAAAAAGAGAAAGAGGCTTGCATATTTTTCCATCAAAATTGAATGAGAATCCCTTCATCTTAATTACCTAAAGAGCGAGATAATTTTTTTTCCTTTCATAGAGACAGACTGCCCTCACTGCAAGGGCATGAGTCTCAAGATGCATCCCTCGCTAATCGCCCTTGTTCTGAGGGACGACACAGCCTCCCACACCCTCCCACTAGCCTCTCCTATGACTTCCAAGGGATCATATGAGGAGGCACAGCGAGGCCGCGTGTTCGAGGATGAATTTTAGGTGGACCTCGTGCCGGCACAGGCCCTTCGAGCCCCTCAATCTCCATGTACGGTGTCTATGCCAATACAATATGTGTGTGTCAAGCTTCAGTCCTCTGATAGAGGACATGGCCTCATCATGCTTGGTAGTTTTGATGCTGGGGATGATGCTGTGTCTCTCGCCACATCTGGCGAATGGTCAATGGATGACGTTGCCGCCACTTCCCCCAGTGAGGGTGAGGAGCATGCACGCGCTACTGACAAGGAGATGCTTTTCCATCAGGATTGACCACAGGATTTTTTTTGAGATTCGCGTTCGAGGAAACTATCAATTCAAAGTCCAGTCCTTCGGATTGTCCCTGGCTACTAGTCACAAAGTGTATCGATGTGGCACTCGCCCCTCTGAAACTGAGTGGCGTACGAATTTTGAACTGCCTCAACAGAGGATATATTATGCCAGCACAGGGACCTGTGCCAACATCTTAACAGCCTGGGCCTAAATGTCAACTGGGCAAAGAGTACGCTCTCCCCAGCCAACAAATTTCCTTTTTCAGGCCATTCTCCAGTGTCTGTCTCAAACTGGGGAGAATGGTTCCACTAAAGCTGTTTCAAAAAGCATTGGGGCCGATGGTGGTGGCATCCTTTTACACATGAGACCTCTTCAGTGGTGGCTCAAATGCCATGTGCCACGGCATGCCTGGCCTCAAGGGTGTATGTGCATTACTATATCTAGTTGCTCTAGCACCTTTGACAGCTCCTGCCTTCTACCAGCAATCTACCAGGTGTCATGGTGGGGCAGATTGTCAGGTGGAAAGGTGACCACGGATGCTTCCAACACAGGTCGGGGGGGCGGTGTGTGACAGAGGCCCGGCTTTCAGATTAGCTCAAATGAGCCGCAGTGTTGTGCAGAATGGACCACACAATGGTGCTGCGATATGCAACCCCCCCCCCCCCCAATAACTTTTGGGCCAGTTCCTATGTAAATTCCCGGGCCGATTTCACTTCCCAGTCCAGCCGGATGCTTTTGGGCTGTCAGACTTTGGTTGCGTCGTGCCTTAAACAGCATTTTTAAGTCACTTTGTCAAGATAAACATAGTTTTAAACTTAGAAAAACATGTCTCAGGATTGCTGCATTCAGAATTTCACTCCACTTTGTGTGTTGCCTAAACAGCTGGAGTTTTGCTTACTGTCCCCGGTGGAACTTGGAACTGTCCCCGGTGGAACTTCAAGCTTGAAATGCTCCGATGGCTTTACCCTCGGCCCGGTCCACGACTTAAACCTTGTTGAGGTAAGGGGTCAAAGTAGATTGGAGTGTCTCGCGAGTGCTGTGTTCTGGGTGTTTCCCTGTGTAAAACCTCATGTTCTTCATTCACACCCTTCACTCTCTCCCTCTATGATGTAGAGCTGTTAGTAAATCCTGTTCAGAGGGGTTCATTCTCTTGTCATTTGAATACATCAAATAAGCTCTCATACTTGTTCTTCATGCTGGTTTTTGTTGGTCTTACTCTCTGCAGGTCATGAACCGTTGTCTGCGGGGCTTGTTCTGTGCTGTGCTGCCTGAGGTCAGTGGTAATTGTTCCATTATCACAGATGAGGGGGCTCAATAATGGATCTGTTACTCTTCATATACACGGCTGGGTTCTGGAGATGCTGCTCTTTGAGTTTTAATAGCACTCTCCTCCTCTTTTTCCTCATTGAGGCTCGTTTTAGGAGGCAGTTCTGCCCCTTTTTCCCTTCATAGATAAAAGGGTAATACTGGCCCTGCAAATACATATGTAGTAGTTGACATAACATATAACGTTACTCTAATTAAAGAAAATGCCAATCATTTTTCTCTTAGATATAAATTATTTGGTTGGACAACAAAGAATGCAAATTTTGTTTAGATTGTAAAATTGTTTATTCGTACAGAGCGCCAATATCTTACACAGTGTTGCTTCTAAAACAAGATATTTACAGAAAAACAATACAAATATTTTCATCAAGAATAAAATTTTTACCCTAATATCAAACGTCTTACTAGAAACAAATTATGATCTAACGTGGTTTTTCTTTATATAAAAAAAATGGTAACAGGTGCATGTAAACTGGCTAAAAATAGCATTTTAACTTAGCATAAAGCTGTATGTTCACATGAAGATTTGCACAAGGTTTATTTCTATTTCTGCTGCTACAAACGTCTGTACAAATCTCTGTCTGGTCGTATGAATGTTACACATCTTAAGAAAGTGTTTCACTGCTGTTTAAATGCTCTTTGGCACACATTTACTTGGATATGTTTTCCAACTGAATAGACTAAATGTTATACAATCTCTTCAGGAATTAACATACTTTTTGAATGTAATTGTATTCAGATTTCCAATTATTTAAACGGTTACTGTAGTGGAATACAGTTACTAATATTTGGTCTTTTAACTACGTAATCCTGATGTATTTCGTTACTCCCCAAACCTGCTTATCTTTAAGAATCAATCCCCCAATGGAAAATAAAAGGGATTTTCACTTCCGTAACCAGACTTTTGTCTGATTTGGTACACATGTGCCGAATTCTTATAATATAATCTTTGTTGGTTTCATGAAAAAGTTTGATATAAAGAGTACTAAAATACTTTTCTTGCACTTAAAGGTGCTGAAGCTGTCACGTGACTGAACAGTTGACTTAGCCACTCCTCCTATTCAAAAACCACGCCCTCCAAAGTTAATTTTGAGACCAAAACAGAGCGAAAGAACAGCATTGTTTGTTCCTTTGGCTGTCAGATTGAACAGTGGCACAATAGCGCCCTCAACTGACAAACATTATTTATCATAGCCTCAATGATCTGCTTTAAATACAACACTATGAGAACGAGCAAAATGATTGACGGGTGGAAAGCGTTAATGTCCGTGGACACATTTTTGTTTGCTGTTTTCAAAGTCTACAGATGTCACAGAGACAAACGAGATACCTCAAGACACCCATTTCATTAATATCAAGGGAATAAGAAAATTATTTGCATACTTTTCCATGAAAAAAATCACTTAATCACTTGCAGCACCTTTAATTATTTTCAAAAACGTTTTCATATGTGTGTGTGTGTGTGTATATATACATAAATTGACAAATGTCATGATTTTTAGAGTAAAAAATTTAATTGCTGCAAATAGGAGGCTAGCTGCTAGCAACAATATATATATATATATATATATATATATATATATATATATAATGGATTTTTTTCTCCCCCAAATGAAATGCCCAATTCCCAATGCACTCGAAGTCATCGTGGTGGTGTTGTGGCTCACTTCAATCCAGGTGGCGGAGGACGAATCTTAGTTACCTCCGTGTCTGAGACCGTCAGTCCACATCTTATCACGTGGCTTGTTGAGTACATTACTGTGGAGACCTAGTGCGTGTGGAGGCTTCACACTATTCTCCACGCACAACTCACCATGCACACCACTGAGAGCGAACCACATTATAGCGACTACGAGGAGGTTACCCCATGTGACTCTGACCTCCCTAGCAAACAGGCCAATTGGTTGCTTAGGAGACCTGGCTGGAGTCACTCAGTACACCCTGGATTCGAACTTACACTCAAAGAATGGTAGTCAGCATCAATACTCGCTGAGCTACCCAGGCCCCGCCATGCACTGTATATTTTAACCAAAAAATACTGAAGTTGAAAATAAAGTTACAATGTAAACAAAGATGGTTCCTTTATTTCATCATATAGTTTCAGGCAGATACACCTGACTAGGCTTCATAGTTTTCAGAATTGTCATTTAATGATGAGCTTACAGTTCTCCTGCAAAATAAAACAAATATCATGTCTTGTCTCTTCAGCGTCTGTCATCTTCCTTGAAGAAAAGCTGCTATGCGTTTATACTCTCTATTTGATCCTTTCTACTTGTTTCACATGTTCTAATGTAATATGTAGCCACTTTAACTTATATTTGGCTTTTCATCAATTTAAGCAGCAAAACCATTTGTGACACAGCAAGTTGAAGAAATATGAAACAAACAGTTAATAACAGTTTGGGTTAAAATCTTATTAACGGAGTTGACCCTTGACTTTTGACCCTTAAACATACCAGTGTGGTTTTATTATGCTGTTACAAAAAATATGTATTGGAATTTGAGCTTGGTGGACAGATTTAATAGAAATACACTTCTGTCTTCTGTCACTCCTGACGTGTGTGTGGTCTTCTGATGTTACTCTGGCCTGAGGAGAGGAACCGTTTCATTGCAGCTATCAGCTTGTCTATCTGGGAGAGTGATGAGAGATTAACTGCTTTACTCCTCTATATTTCCTCCTCTTATGCATTCTGCCTGAAGGGTTTGTGTGAAGCCAATCTTTCATGCATGCCAAGAGGTACAGTAAAACCAAATTCCATCATAATTGACTTATACACTAGAGGCAAAACCCGCACACGCAGGTCTAACCACCTAGTTGTTGCAGGAAATCACAAGAAATCATCTTTGGATATGTACGAAACAAGTTTATTTGATATAATATCAATCAACAACTCTATTTACAAAATAATAATGCAGTCTCTATAGCTCAGTGGGAACATTTTCAATTAGAATTAAATTTCATCCAAAATATTTTTTATATCCAGTGGCTTCTCTTGATTGCATCCAGCAAATTTGGAATTTTAAATCATGGAAATAAACGTACTTTTGACTATCAACAAAATTCAAGTAAAACAGGAAACATTGACCTAGAATAAGCTGTTAAAAAAGTGATAAAAAAAAAGTCTAAACCAATTCCGTTTAACAACGTGAAGCATTTCTCTGACCTGTGATTTGCACATCTAAATCAACTTCCAATGTAATTTGAATATTTCATTTACATGTATAATTCAGGTCAGAATATGCTAAATGTGTACAGAACCTTTCAAGTCGGTCACGGATAAATCAAAAAGAAATAAACGCAACTATATACAAACAAAAAACTGTGTTTACAGCTTCTTTGTACAAATATACGGCAATGTTAAAAAACAATTATTAAACGTGAGATATTTGATCAGGCTGTTGTTTTTCTTACATCTAAAGGATATAATAAATAAATTACAGCCAGTTATTACAACTTATTTTGTAATTAAACAGCTTTAGGACTCGTATGCAAAATCAAAACAATAAAAACAGAAACGTTTTGGCAGGCGTTGGCGGTCAAACGTATGAAGCTGTCAGCAGTTAAATGTGCAGTTCTAGATGCTGATTAAATCTATTGATTGTACCACCACGTCTTCCATGTTTCTGATTGGCCACAGCACACATGTCGAACTCATCTAACGTGTTTATGTGTCTATGGTGGAAAAGCGTGATATCTTACAGCTATTTCAAAAAGTTGTCTAACATTCAGGAATATTAGCGCGTAGAAGCCGTCATCATGCATTTCTAGTGCAGCGACAAGCACTGTTTTGACTGTTTTTTTCTGACTCCTGATGAGCTTCAGCTTTCGGGGTCTTCCTGTATCTCATTCTCTGTGCTGCTGTCGTCCCTTCGCACCCAGATGACATCATCAGGTACCGCCTGCTCGTCCACACTGGTCACGGACATGGCACACTGCTTGCCTAAATGCGACAACTTGGCAGCATGCTTTGATTTGAAGTCTTTGAAGTCCTTCTTGTTCTCCTCAACTTCTCCTCCCTGTTCCTCTTCTTCCTTCTCGTCTTCTTCAGCCGTGTCCCCCTCCAGAGAGAGAGTGGAGAGCGGTCCCTCCATGTCCAGTTCAGTGGACGGGCTGAGAGCGGACAGACAGAAGTCATCGTCCTCACTCAGAATGTCAGTTTCTTTCACGTCGTGTTCCTGTTCTTCGTAATGCTGAAGATCAAACTGTTCCTCCACCCAGCGGTCGGTGTCGCCTGCTGGAACTACGCCCTGTTGCTCGGCATGTTGGGAGTCTGGCGAGTCGCTGTCTGGCTCTGTGTCGAAAACGATGTCTGTGTCGATGGTGAAGCGGTTTCGAACCAGTTTCCTCCGGCCCAGAGTGCGAGTCGGTGCAGAAACTAATAAATGTAAACAAATGTTAGTTCACAAGCTTTCATCAAGATAACTATCACAAGCATCTCTATAAATTCTGTAGACATAAGTCACCAGTGGTTTTAAGAAAAATATACTATAAGGTAAAAAATATTTTGGAAAAACATCTGATTATTCTGTCGGTCTGTCTTTCTATTTGTCTATCAATTTGTTTTTCTATTCATCCATCCATCTGTCTGTCTGTCTATCTTTCTACTATCCGTCTGTCTTTCTATCTGTCTGTCTGAATGTCTTTCTATCGATCTGTCTGTCTGTGTCTATCCATCTGCCTGCCTGTCTGTCTGCCTATCTATCCATCTGTTTTTCTATCTATCCATCCATCCATAGTTTGTCCGTCCATCTGTCTATCTATTTATCTATCTATCCATCTGTCTTTCTGTCTGTCTGTGTCTATCCATCTGCCTACCTGCCCGTCTGTCTGTCTGTCTATCTATCTGTCTATCTGTCTACCTATCTATCCATCTGTTTTTCTATCCATCTGTCCGTCCGTCCGTCCGTCCATCCATCTGTCTATCCATCCATCCATCTATCCATCCGTCTGTCTGTCTGTCCCCACTTCTTTAACACACTGACTCAACCTCTGGAATTATTTATTGTTCTTTGTTGTTCTTGTAATATTTCTTTTTGTTGATTGGTTGTGTGTGTGTGTGTGTGTGTGTGTGTGTGTACCTGCTCTGTTCATGGCTGGTCGAGCTCCTTTTAGAGCACACAGGCGTTTCCCTCCAAAGGGAACATACTGCTGACTAAGTGGAAGACTCTCAGTCTTCAAAAGCTGACGACGCTGTTTATCTCGCAGTATGGAGTGAACCATCTTTAAGAAGTCTTTCTTACTGTCTGGAGAACTGAAGATACAAAGTAAGCAAACAGAACATTAAATTACCATTATGTTGCACAATAATATCAGTTTATTATGCATATATTTGTATTCAAATGTTTCTAAATGGATTAATGTTAGATAAACATGTTTTTCATTTTGATATTCCAAGTTCACATAATAATAGAGCAAATTGTCTTAGAACGAGACACCTCATCATCGCAATGGGACACGCCCTGAGTGTCACATGGTCTGAAGCCCTTATACAATCATGCCAATTTATTGGCTGGTGGTGCTTAAAAGACGCCATCTACCTATGCTGGCTGTGCGCTGATACCCTTGGTCATGGAGGCAGAGCCCAAACTCAAGCTGAAAATATTAAATGCTCATTTGCCAGCATAAGTTACGAGGGAAATTAAGCTAAATTGGTATACTGAAAAATGTCACTAAACCGATCCCAGCATATAACAGTTGAACATGTTGTACCCGGATAGCGCGAAACACACTCGTGAACAAAAGCATTGCATTGACCAACTCATTCCCCAGCGAAAACCACGGGGGTAAAGACAAGGGAAATTTCAAACAGAGACGATATTACCTCAAAGACATTCCTTAACACGATGCACTTGGTTGGACTGCAAAACCATCGTGTGTAGATCCAACAGCTGACTGAAAAGAGCGACATCCATGTCGCCACCGAAAAATACAGCAAAGATAGCAGTGCTTGTCTTGCCAGAATACCTGCGTGGTCCACAAACGGGCGCAAGATAAAAGAAACAAGTTCAAATACCTTGCATCTCCTGATAGAATCCCGAAAGAATAACAGCACCGACGAAGCACTCTGCGCATTGGTTCGCCATCACTCTGTTGGGGAATATTCTGTTATTCCAGCCTCCTCCTTCTGAGACCGGGCTCACTGGCCCATGCATGATCCCCTCCGCCACAAGCAGTTTGCTTCGAGAGGCCGATTCTCAATTGCCTTATTCATATGCATTTTCCCAGAATGACACAGAAAATGACAATAGGGACAAAGGGGCCAATTTGTTCTTTACCTTCCAACAACAAATTCTCATGGTCAGAAATTGCGAGCCTTGAAAAGCACAACTGTGCCTGTCAGACCCTTGTAATATTTGGAAAAAACACATTCAAATTGCTCTAATATTTACTCTGTATAAACGACATCCTTATGTGTTTGCCACTCAAAGGGGAGGATTAATAATCCTTGCTTCGATGTGAGTCGCTGGAAAAACACAGGCTTTGACAAAATCAAGCACTGAAGAACACAAAATTTGACTCGATGCACTTTGCACGAGCACAAGCACTTTTATGGAGCCTGTGACACCTGCCAATAAATTGGCATGATTGTATAAGGGCTTCAGAACACGTGACACTCAAGGCGTGTCCCAATGCTATTACGTAGCTAAAGTTCCTAAAGGGAGTTTCGAAAGGAAACAATTATGCCATAATGTTACATTTCATTTAACAGCTGTGCAAGTTTTCCCCACCAGATGGTGCAATAAGTATTATTAATGGTATATAAATTGGCAGAATTTTTTTTAATATATTCTGATCATGATTATTAATAATAAATGTTTCTATTTATTTAAAATTGCCATATTTAATTATATTGCTTTATAAATACAATAAAAAACTTGGTCGCATGTGTGTGTGTATCACACTGACCTGCAGCAGAGCTGAAACACTCTCTCTGGTCTTCCCTCTGATTCAGACTTCACATGGACGATCTCACACACGGCTGCACTTTCTCCATCTGTACACACACACACACACACACACACACACACGTAAAGGCACACATCATCGTTTATTTTCACATTCAAAAACCTGTAGATGATTTAACTACATTCATGCACTAATTAATCTGTGTTGGTCCATGGGTCAGCATGGCACAGGTGAGCTTACCTGTGTTGGACAGAGCACGCACTTGAAGTGCATCAGTTGGGATCATGTGACGGAAACGGAATGGATCTTTCTCTTCACCTGAGACTGATGCTCTATGAGAGCCACCCTGAGAAAGACAGAGACAGAGAGGTGTGTGTGTGTTAAGAAGACTCTTTTGTATTATTATTTTCATTTTCATGAATCTGCGGGTGAACGCTGTTGGTTCCTGAACAAAACAAGACTGTTAAATGCAACACCCAGTTAACTGTTGAATTACGCCTACTAAGAGAGAGAGACGGAGAGAAGTGTTTGGGCATAACTTTCCCATACAAAAGATTCAACAGGTCACTACACTCACCATTTTCTTCTTCTGTTTTGAGAAGTCTTTACAGATGAAGACAACAGCAGTTTTGAACACTGGAAGAGAAAGCAAATATATTAAATTCAGTTCTCTTCAGAAACAAATGAAAACAGTTGAATTACTCAATCTTAGGATGTGCAAATCATTTGTGTGTAATAATGGTTGGGGGCTGAATATGTTTTCAAGGCACTGTATATGTATATACTGTACAGTCGTGGCCAAAAATATTGGCAGTCACATAAATTTTATGTTTTGCCAAGTTTGCTGCTTCAGTATTTGTAGATAATTTTTTCACATATTTCTATGGTATACTGGAAAACAATGAAAAGTATTTCATGAGATTGAAAGGATTTTATTGGCAAAAATATTCAATATATGCAAAGAGTCAATATTTACAGCATTGACCCTTGATCTACATAACCTCTGCAATTCACTCTGGCATGCTGGATATCAGCTTCTGGACCAAATCCTGACTGATGGCAATCCATTCTTGCCTTATTAGGGCTCAGGAGTTGATCACAATTTGTGGGCTTCTGCTTGTCCACTCGCCTTTTGAGGATTGACCACAGGTTCTCTATGGGATAAAGATCCTCGGAGTTGCCTGGCCACGGATCCAAAATTTCAATGTAATGATCTCCGAGCCACTTCATTATCACTCTTGCCTTGTGACACGGTGCACCATCATGCTGGAAAATGCAAGGATATCACCAAATTGCTCCTGGATCGTTGGGAGAAGTTGCTCTTGCAGGATATTTTGATCCCATTCTTTATTCATGGCAGTGTTTTTGGGCAGGATTGTGAGAGAGCCCACTCCCCTGGATGAAAAGCAACCCCACATATGGATGATCTCAAGATGCTTCACTGTTGGCACGACACAGAACTCATGGTAGCATTCACCTTTTCTTCTCCGGACTATCGATTTTCCAGATGTCCCAAACTGTCGGAAGGGGGCTTCATCAGAGAAAATATCTTTGCACCACATAAATAAAATATCTTTGCTCTTCTGCTGTCCAATCCTTGTACTTCCTGCAGAATTTCAGTCTGTCCTTGATTTTTTCTTGAAGAGAAGTGGCTTCTTTGCTGCCCTTCTTGACACCAGGCCATTGCCCAAAAGTCTTCATATCACTGTGCGTGCAGATGCACTCACACCAACCTGCTGCCAATATTGAGCTCTGCACTGGTGGTGACACGATTTCATAGCTGACTCCTCGGTAGGAGACAGTCCTGGCGCTTGCCGGACACTCTGGAACGTCCTGAAGCCTTCTTCACTGCAGTTGAACCTCTCTCCTTGAAGTTCTTGATGATCCGGTAAAAGGTTCTTTCAGGTGCAATATTCTTTGCAGCAATTTCCTTGCATGTGAGGCCATTTTGATGCAAAGCGATGATGGCTGCATGACTTTCTTTAGAGGTAACCCAATGATTGGAAGCACTTCTTCCCTCCTTTTATAGCAATCAGTCTGCTCTTCTAATCCAATCAGAATGAGTGATTTCACCTGACTAGTAACGTTCACACTTTCCCAGGTGCAGCTGATATGATTAGTGAAATGATGTTAGCTGGTCATTTTGTGCCAGGCCCAAAAAACTGTGAAATTGGGGTTTTTGTGATAAAGTTCTTTTTTTTTTGGCCAATGAAGCTTTTTGCAATTATTTAAAATGCATCTGATCACTCTTCACAATAATCTAGAAACAATGTGAATCAACACCACAACAACTGAAGCAGAAAACTTTGTGAAACACAAAAATAATGTCACTTCCAATATATATATATATACACACACAATTCAACAACAAATTCCACTGTCTATCGGTCTGTCCAGGGTGAATCTTACAAGAAATGTAAAAATGTCCCGCAAAATCTAAATAAATATTAAGAAATTATCATTTTCATAAATAAAATAATAAAATTAAGCCAGTTTTAGGACCATTCTGAGTTTTTGCATGGTGACATTATTAGCCCCAAATCTCAAATCATAGTCTACTGTCCTGCGAAAAATATCTAATATTTCACACATTTATTGTAATGCAATAAATAAATAAATAAATATTAATAATATTTACATTGAAATTGTAGTGTACATTTGTAAAGTGTAATCATGGTAGTATTTGTTGTACTGAATTTAATTTATGGTGATTTATATAGAATCGCATAAAAAAAATATTGTGCCTTTTTCATGAAATACAAACACAACAAATGTGTGTGTAATTTGTTCATGAATCAATTCTTGTGTAAATTTTCCATTGAACTCAATGGAGGAAATTAAGCCTATAAACTGAATATATATATATATATTTTTAATTAAGCCTATATATATATATATATATATATATATATATATATATATATATATATATATATATATATATATATACACACTACCGTTCAAAAGTTTGGGGTCACATTGAAATGTCCTTATTTTTGAAGGAAAAGCACTGTACTTATCAATGAAGACAACTTTAAACTAGTCTTAACTTTGAAGAAATACACTCTATACATTGCTAATGTGGTAAATGACTATTCTAGCTGCAAATGTCTGGTTTTTGGTGCAATATGTACATAGGTGTATAGAGGCCCATTTCCAGCAACTATCACTCCAGTGTTCTAATGGTACAATGTGTTTGCTCATTGGCTCAGAAGGCTAAATGATGATTAGAAAACCCTTGTGCAATCATGTTCACACATCTGAAAACAGTTTAGGTCGTTACAGAAGCTACAAAACTGACCTTCCTTTGAGCAGATTGAGTTTCTGGAGCATCACATTTGTGGGGTCAATTAAACGCTCAAAATGGCCAGAAAAAGAGAACTTTCATCTGAAACTCGACAGTCTATTCTTGTCCTTAGAAATGAAGGCTATTCCATGCGAGACATTGCTAAGAAATTGAAGATTTCCTACAACGGTGTGTACTACTCCCTTCAGAGGACAGCACAAACAGGCTCTAACCAGAGTAGAAAAAGAAGTGGGAGGCCGCGTTGCACAACTGAGCAAGAAGATAAGTACATTAGAGTCTCTAGTTTGAGAAACAGACGCCTCACAGGTCCCCAACTGGCATCTTCATTAAATAGTACCCGCAAAACACCAGTGTCAACATGTACAGTGAAGAGGTGGCTGCGGGATTCTGGGCTTCAGGGCAGAGTGGCAAAGAAAAAGCCATATCTGAGACTGGCCAATAAAAGATTAAGATGGGCAAAAGAACACAGACATTGGACAGAGGAAGACTGGAAAAAAGTGTTGTGGACAGATGAATCCAAGTTTGAGGTGTTTGGATCACAAAGAAGAACGTTTGTGAGACGCAGAACAAATGAAAAGATGCTGGAAGAATGCCTGACGCCATCTGTTAAGCATGGTGGAGGTAATATAATGGTCTGGGGTTGCTTTGGTGCTGGTAAGGTGGGAGATTTGTACAGGGTAAAAGGGATTCTGAATAAGGAAGGCTATCACTCCATTTTGCAACGCCATGCCATACCCAGTGGACAGCGCTTGATTGGAGCCAATTTCATCCTACAACAGGACAATGACCCTAAACACACCTCCAAATTGTGCAAGAACTATTTAGAGCAGAAGCAGGCAGCTGGTATTCTATCGGTAATGGAGTGGCCAGCGCAGTCACCAGATCTGAACCCCATTGAGCTGTTGTGGGAGCAGCTTGACCGTATGGTACGCAAGAAGTGCCCATCCAACCAATCCAACTTGTGGGAGCTGCTTCTGGAAGCGTGGGGTGCAATTTCTCCAGATTACCTCAACAAATTAACAGCTAGAATGCCAAAGGTCTGCAATGCTGTAATTGCTGCAAATGGAGGATTCTTTGACGAAAGCAAAGTTTGATGTAAAAAAAATCTTATTTCAAATACAAATCATTATTTCTAACCTTGTCAATGTCTTGACTCTATTTTCTATTCATTTCACAACGTATGGTGGTGAATAAGTGTGACTTTTCAGGAAAACACAAAATTGTTTGGGTGACCCCAAACTTTTGAACGGTAGTGTATATATATATATATATATATATATATATATATATATATATATATATATATATATATATATATATATTCATAAGTACACTTTTTATTGAATTTTACATAAGAATGGTTTAACTAACGATTTGTGCACAAATTTGTTCATGGTTTATGAATAAGGCCATTGTGCCCAGACAGTGTAATGAGAAATGCAGGGGGGTGGAATATGCTTATAATGTCACAACACATATAATTTTAATTCCTAAGTATAGACTTCGGTTTCTTTGTGCAAAATATAATTTCTTAATTTTGTCTTTTTATTTTTAGGTGAAATATGACTCAGACATTTGTTCGTGACATTCACATATCTAGCTAGCTAGCTCAGCAGGTGGGGGGGCAGAACGTACCAAATGTGGCCAGCTGTGGTTCTTTCTTGCACTTTCCTAGAGAAGAGGATGGGTTGATCCATGTCACACTGCTGTGGAGGAGTAAATCTCCCATAGACAAGTCAGCAACCTGTAATCATAAAGTAGCAAACGACAGTTAGTGCTTGCACAACACAGATTCACATTACAGAGAGAGAAATTGGTCACAGTCTGCAATCCAGAAGGCAACATGTCTGTCCCTGGCTCCATTATTTAGATTAATTTCTGTTACATAATATTAAAGTAAAAGTTTCACTCTATTCAGATAATAGGCCAGTAATTAGACCCACGGCAAATCTGTGCCTTTTTTCACACTTCTGCACTGATTTGGAGGAAAAGTATAATCTTGCAGAATTCTACATGTATATCTTCTATGCACGTCTACTAATAAAATATACAAAAAATTAGATAAAGTAAAAATGGGAAACAGAATGAACAAAACACCACAACGTAAATCTGTTTGATGTGAAGTTTTTAGTTAAAATCTGCAGCAGAACATGAGAGGAAATTGAAAACTGTCAGAAGCTGACAACACTATTGCAGAAGACTAAAAGTTGCCAAAGAAATACTGATTGAAACTAAAATTTTTACATTGTGTTAAAAATATATAAACTGGACAAACTGACCTCTTTCTTCTCTCCAGTCTGTTCAGAAATGAGAAGGTCAAACACAGCGCCAAACTCCTCATGGATCTTCTGCATCTCATTAATGTGACTGGCAACGGTGTTCATGGCCTTCATCGCAACTGCACAACAGCAGAGAAAAGAAATTATACCAAATACTGCATAGAACAACACAACAGATTCAGCAAGTAACTGAAAAAATTTAAATAAAATAAAAAATTAAAACTGAACCCAAAAGAAACAAAACACAAAGCAAAGCAAAAACAAAAAACAAACAAAAAGTGAAACAAAAAACTAAAGAAAATCAAAATCAAACAAAGTCCCAAACGAAACAAAACACAAAGAAAAAACAAACCAAATAAATCAAAACCAAAAATAAAACAATAAAAAATTAAACAAAATAAAACAAAATGCAAAGCAAAAACAAAACAAAACAAAAAACAAAAGAAAATCAAAATCAAATGAAGTCCTAAACGAAACAAGACACAAAGCAAAACAAAAAAAACAAAACAAACGAATCAAAACCAAAAATAAAACAATAAAAAAATTCAACAAAATAAAACAAAACGCAAAGCAAAGCAAAAACAAAACAAAAAACAAAAGAAAATCAAAATCAAATGAAGTCCTAAACGAAACAAGACACAAAGCAAAACAAAAAAAACAAAACAAACGAATCAAAACCAAAAATAAAACAATAAAAAAATTCAACAAAATAAAACAAAACGCAAAGCAAAGCAAAAACAAAACAAAAAACAAAAGAAAATCAAAATCAAATGAAGTCCTAAACGAAACAAGACACAAAGCAAAACAAAAAACAAAACAAACGAATCAAAACCAAAAATAAAACAATAAAAAATTCAACAAAATAAAACAAAACGCAAAGCAAAACAAAAAACAAACCAAACAAATCAAAACCAAAAATAAAACAATAAAAAATTTAACAAAAGAAAACAAAACAAAAAGCACAAAGCAAAAAAAACAAACAAACAAAAATAAAGCAAAACAAAACACAAAGCAAAACAAAAACAAAACAAAAAGTGAAGTGAAACGAAAAGCATGCAAAACCAAACAAAGCCAAAAACAAACAACACAAAATAACAAAACAAAGCACAGCAAAAATAAATAAATAGATAAATAAATAAATATCCAAGTAAAGGAAAGAAAAACAAAAGTTAAAATTACATTTATATATATATATCTATAATAGCTAGGCTAATGAAAAACATTACTTGTAAAAATTTTTAGTTAATTAGTTTTTACTTGTCACTACGTTATAGTGATTTTTACCTCAGTTCAACAGGTTGTTGGCTTTCCGTTTTCTGTCATGCCAAGCAACACACGATGGAAAAAAATCACTGTAACGCACAAGAAGACTCACGTGGAGGCTCTTGCATTTAAGTCCACTGTCAGAGCTGTGCTCACCGTTCAAATGGTAGTGCTCCTCACTGTCGGGGTCAGTGAGTGAGTGCAGCTCTCGCAGCAGCAGAGGATACTTCAGCACTCTCTGGATGGGTTTGATCAGGTACGACTCCAATGTGGATGAATGCTGCTGTTTTGGGTTCCGCTCATCCAGAAATGCCTTGAAGGCTGTGTCCGTCTTCGCTGGAGAGACATAAAAACAACAGGTTATAATTGTGATGTCACAATACTGTATGCGTATTAACATCAACTACCAGGCAAATGTTTGAACACACTTGACGATGTGTCCAAAATTATGTTTTGCATTATCTTAAAAAAAAAAACACCTTTGATCTTAATGCTAATGCTTACATTTTTTAAATTAGTTTTGTTGACAAATTGTGCCTACAGGTTTCTCTACAAAACAAAATTTGTATTTCGTTATTTATTATAAATAGATGAACTGCGCCAGTATTGAACCAGTAAACACTGTTTAACAACATTGAGAGTGTGCAGAGCTGTAAATCTAAGCAAAGGGAAGCTATTTTAAAGAAGCTAAAATATAAGATAGCTTTGATTTGTTTAATATTTAGTCACTATTTGGTTTAATATGGTTTATTTATTTTATGTGTTAATTTCATAATTTGCACGACATTACAATTGTTCAAAATGTAGAAAATAGTAATAATAACGAATGAGTAGATGTGTCAAAATCAAACCAAAAACAGATCAAACAGGATTTCACAAGGATGTTTTTAACACACATTTAAATATTAGAAAGAAATATATAGTTCAAAATGCTCCTAAGTTCTTCAACAAACTGAAAAACACTGTTATATAACAGTGCAGTGACAAATTTACAGACTCGGACTATGTTAACTAATAAAAATAGACAGTGAGAAGATCCAGACAATCTCACAGACACCCACACACACAGTAAAACCACACACACCTCACTGGCCACAGAATTATACAACTGAAACCTTTCAGATTAGATCTACTGACTCAAGGTGTGAAATGGGGTTAGAGTTGCAGATATCTGTGAAAACATGCCAGATTTCACCAGAAGCAAGGTAGTGTTTGAGCTGTTCTTTACGTACCTTTGACCAGCACTTTCGGTACTTTGGTGTGGCTGGCACAGAAAGCGCTGTAGATCTTGAAGCGATCGGCGTAGTACAAGAAAGAACCGCCCAGAGAGAAGAGGATTTTCTGGAAGACCAGAGTGATTTCGAGAGAGAGAGAGAGAGAGAGAGAGAGAGAGAGAGAGAGAGAGAGAGAGAGAGAGGTCTGGGATATATCAAGTGGTCTCTAAAGTTTACAGAAGGATTTTTTATGACTTGTGAACATGTGTCAGTAAAATCTTATTGTGAACAGCTCTGAGATACGAGAGAAAGTGTCTTACTGAAACGATCCCATAATTCTCAAAACAGATTTTAATTATTGCTACTCTTACATTTTTTCTATAACTGATGTATTTATAATCATATGTTATTAATGAAAAAGGTATTGTGATGGTATCTGATCATAATAGTATGGCACTTTGATATTTACATTGGGGCTGTATAATAACACATTTATTTACCAGACTATGTACATCGTAACATATTAAAACATTTTAAAAAACATGTTACATTCAAATAAATATTTCAGCCTATTTTTAAGATTTAAACATTTCAATGTACATTCATAACAAAATTGAATTGTGTAATCTGTAACAAAATAAAATAAATACAATTCTTTTTTAAAGATTACTTAATTGCGTTTGATGGAAATTTGTCAGGAAATTGAAAAATGTCAAATTTAAGAACATTTTTGTGTGTGTACAATTACATCAATGATTTGCTTGTAACTATAGGGATTTTTTCCTGTTTAAATGTTATCTTAATTGATTATTATGTATTCAAATGTCTTTATTTATTAACTATTTAAAAAAATATTTATTTTAAAATGTAGGTAATATTATTTATTACATTAAACATATTTAGTAATAAATAGTAATTACATTTTATTTATTTAAGTCTCTATTATTAAATATTTAAAGTATATATATTTATATAATATTGATCTGTTTTACATAACAATAATTAAATAATAATAATAATAATAATAATAATATATATATATTTTATATGTCTGTATTTATAAATGTCTGTTATACAACATCAACAGGAAGTGCACCAGACAGTCTTGACTGATTGAGAACACATTTAATATCCTGATGTAAATGAGATCTCAGCTCTGCACCTTGAACTGTTCCACTCGCTCCAGTTTCTCCAGGTCTGGCACCAGTCTGGTTCCATCCTCCAATGTCTTCAGAAACTCCACCTGAAACTCCAGCATCTCCGGGAGATTTCCAAACAGCACGTCCAGCTAGTACACACAAACAAACAAGACAATCACATACATTTCAGGGCGTAGCAAGCCTTATTTTGTTTTTTTTAAATGTGTAAATTTGTATCATATATATATATATATATACTAGAATACTACATTTATCTTGGCAGTATATAGAGCATTAAAGGAGTGCAGACATGGAAAAAACATTACATCTTTATGATCCTACACGATCTCTATTTGTCTCTCAAATAACTTCTGTCTGATCTAAGTTTTCCTACCTTTTGTGTCTCCCTCCCACTCTATATGTCTGCCTTTCCTTGTGTGTGTGTGTGTGTGTGTGTGTGTGTGTGTCCTCCTACATGCTCGTCTTCATCCGAGTATAATTATGAACTATTATTCTATGATCTGGAGGAGTGTTTGATAATGATATAAAACCATCATGATGTACTTTATGTGACTCACCTCGTCTTGAGTGAGGAAAGACTCCGTCTGCAGCGGAGTTAAAAATCTTCCAATCAGACAGTTCAAATCCTGAGACAGAGAGAATATACACAGTCATGTTAAAGAACAGAACACACACACACGCACACACGCACACACACACACTCTCACAAACGGCAAAATAAGTATTTAAATCAATATCTTTTTTTATCAGTAAAAATAAACTGAATTATAATAAAGAAAAATAAATGTAGGTCAATTTAGCTGTTTATTACTATTTATTATAATATGATTAAATAAAATGATTGGATTACACTTGCTAAAATAACAATACACTTAACCCCATTTGGGTTAGTAGTTTTGATTTGTACTTTCCCTGACAAGTTTCACTGGCACAAGAACCACAAAAATAATTTTATATATATATATATATATATATATATATATATATATATATATATATATATATATATATATATATATATATATATACACACTCACCTAAAGGATTATTAGGAACACCTGTTCAATTTCTCATTAATGCAATTATCTAATCAACCAATCACATGGCAGTTGCTTCAATGCATTTAGGGGTGTGGTCCTGGTCAAGACAATCTCCTGAACTCCAAACTGAATGTCAGAATGGGAAAGAAAGGTGATTTAAGCAATTTTGAGCGTGGCATGGTTGTTGGTGCCAGACGGGCCGGTCTGAGTATTTCACAATCTGCTCAGTTACTGGGATTTTCACGCACAACCATTTCTAGGGTTTACAAAGAATGGTGTGAAAAGGGAAAAACATCCAGTATGCGGCAGTCCTGTGGGCGAAAATGCCTTGTTGATGCTAGAGGTCAGAGGAGAATGGGCCGACTGATTCAAGCTGATAGAAGAGCAACTTTGACTGAAATAACCACTCGTTACAACCGAGGTATGCAGCAAAGCATTTGTGAAGCCACAACACACACAACCTTGAGGCGGATGGGCTACAACAGCAGAAGACCCCACCGGGTACCACTCATCTCCACTACAAATAGGAAAAAGAGGCTACAATTTGCAAGAGCTCACCAAAATTGGACAGTTGAAGACTGGAAAAATGTTGCCTGGTCTGATGAGTCTCGATTTCTGTTGAGATATTCAGATGGTAGAGTCAGAATTTGGCGTAAACAGAATGAGAACATGGATCCATCATGCCTTGTTACCACTGTGCAGGCTGGTGGTGGTGGTGTAATCGTGTGGGGGATGTTTTCTTGGCACACTTTAGGCCCCTTAGTGCCAATTGGGCATCGTTTAAATGCCATGGCCTACCTGAGCATTGTTTCTGACCATGTCCATCCCTTTATGGCCACCATGTACCCATCCTCTGATGGCTACTTCCAGCAGGATAATGCACCATGTCACAAAGCTCGAATCATTTCAAATTGGTTTCTTGAACATGACAATGAGTTCACTGTACTAAAATGGCCCCCACAGTCACCAGATCTCAACCCAATAGAGCATCTTTGGGATGTGGTGGAACGGGAGCTTCATGCCCTGGATGTGCATCCCACAAATCTCCATCAACTGCAAGATGCTATCCTATCAATATGGGCCAACATTTCTAAAGAATGCTTTCAGCACCTTGTTGAATCAATGCCACATAGAATTAAGGCAGTTCTGAAGGCAAAAGGGGGTCAAACACAGTATTAGTATGGTGTTCCTAATAATCCTTTAGGTGAGTGTATATATTGCATTTTTCAGCTATATCGCCCAGCTCACGTCAAGATCTTTAGCTCTCGTTTGCGCTCGAGCGGTTTATTATGGGTGTTGATTTAGTTCCTTGATCAAACAGGCAGATGAATCCTCTAACACAGTGCATATATTTCCAGTGACGGGGGGATGTCAGTGAATCTGATACTGTAATCTCTCTATCCTCAGATTCCAGCTTTGTAGTTAAGCTCAACATGACTGTGTTAACTAGCAATCATTAGCTGTGTTCTAAAAACAACATTTATTGCTGTCTGTATCTGCCAAAGGGCGAGTACCACACTACACATACTACTATTGCAGCACACAGTATATATGCTCTACATACTGTATAATGCTGGTGCATATGGCCTTATAAACCGGATAGATCTAGTCCTGGATGCTGATTGGTCAATAGAGCATTCCATCTGTGCTAAAGAACACATAGAAACAGCTATGATGTGAAACACCTGTTCACCTGTGTACTGTACATATCACTGCACAGCACCCATGGAATAATGTTTTGTTATTGTATATGTGTCAGGGACTATATCTTGCAGAAGGATGGCACTTAATGAATTTGCTTAGTAAAATAATGTTTTAATAATCTTTCGCATCCTTACTGAGGGACAATGTAAAGCCAGCCGCTCATTATTGCTAAATAAAACCCGACTGGGTGCACCCTGATTATTATTGCACCCTGTAATTTTGTGATAATGACTGGCTGACTGTACATTATCCTGCTTATTACATGGCTACTTACCAAATAAACGATTAAATGGACATGAAATATTGATCCGAGTTGAAATTACGTTATAATGTGAGAAGAAAGAGGCAGAGGAGTCTCTAGAAACAGTTGTTTCTGTTGATGTTGCAGAGTTCTTTTGGTGTTTATTTTGCGAAAAATGACTGATTGCTTATTATCTTGCTTATTACAAGACTATTTGGCAAATAAATCAATGAAATATTGATATAAAGGTGCAGTACGTAAGATTCAGAAACTCTTGTTATTAGTGACACCTGTGGCCGTTAAGTGAACTGCAGCCAGCTACATGTTGCTCGTGCACACACGCCAGAGGGACGCGAGAGGGCAAGCATCGACCAAAACAATGTCGTAACGTACAAAGAGACTGAACGTGATACACCGGCATCATGCTGACAGATGAGGTAGCATAATTAAAATGACACCATTATGATTGTTTTACTACAAACTTTGAGACAGTATATTATATTTGACTCTCCAGTGCTGGAAAAGGGCTAAAACAAAGTGTGGATACAGGTCTGACAATGCAAGACTAGTTTGAAATAATCGCTTTTCTTTGCATGATACATTGACTGCATTTATACGATAGCATATGTCAGTGTTAGATAGCTAGCAAGCTTTATCAATAGCTGTTAGCTAAATATGGTGGATGATGACAGTAGCTGTTTGTAAAATAAAATGTACATTATAAATATGTTGACACAATTCAGTATTGATGTGATTCCATCACAACTGTCATTTTGATAAATCCATGCGCTGTTTTTTTTTTATAATAATAAAATGTATATATTCTCTGTATAATCAAGTTACATTACTCTAATGAATGGGTCTTTTTGCATTATCTTGAACATTGTCTAGCATTCATTTCATGTGTTATTGTAGTTTACCTTGCTGAATAAATACAGATTAACGTCGATTTTGACAGTTACTGTGCAGGCAAGATCAAGTTAGCTAAAATGACACAGATCTATTCTTATGGCACTATATTTCACATGCTTTGCAGTTATGTAAGCTTACTTGTCCAATAAGAAGAACGCCAATTCAGGGACAGTTTTGATCCCTCCAGGAATCAAATGCCCTGCCGATGTTCACAATTCATAATTAGGTGTGGCAAAATGGCTCGATAGTGCCACCTACAAACTTTCACCGATGTGCGCTGTATGCTACGTTTCACCTACACGTACGAAAATCGTTAAACACGTGTAACATACCAATACCTTCAAAAAAGTCTCTTGGACCCATGCCCTAAACTCAACCTGAAGTCAGCCATTTTTTTTTTGCTCAGTTTTTGTAATTTCCTGGCCTCATACTTTAATGAACTCCTCCTAGAGATTTCATTAGATCTACTTTATATTTGGTTATTCTAACCTAAACGTCTTGACGATGCTAAATTGCGAAGTTTTTGAGTTTTCACTGCACGGCGTGCACGTGACGGTCTGACAAAGTTTGATGATATGCCATAAAACAAGGAAGTTGTTATAGCTCATACATACAATGTCCAATCTGCCCCAAACTTCACATGTTTGCTAATAGTCCCAGCCTGAATACATCTACGTGCCAATTCAGTTGTAGTCATAGCGCCACCTACTGGCAACAGCCAATTGCAGGTCTTGTACTTTAACAAATTCCTCCCAGGGATTTAATCAGATCAACATTATATTTGGTCAGTCTTAATCTAAAGGCATTGGTGATGTTAAATTGTGAAGCTTTTGAGTTTTCTTTGAACGGCGTGTCCGTGGCGGTCTGACAAAGTTCAATATGAAACGAGTCACATTTCTGAGGCCTAAACATGCTCGAAACCTCATGAAACTTTGCACATATCTCAAAAGTGGGGAAAATTGACATCTGATACTGGGTTTAGAATTAACTGTGGCAAAATGGCTCGATAGCGCCACCTACAAAATTTCAACGAAGCAGCACTCATGCCACATTTCACCTATACAGAAGAAAATTGGTAGACATATGTAACATGTCAACATGTACAAAAAAGTCTCTAAGAGCCACATCCTAAACCCAACAGGAAGTCAGCCATTGTGATTGTTCTATTAAATTTTTGCTCAGTTTTTGCCATTTCCAGGCCTCGTACTTTAACAAACTGCTCCTAGAGACTTCATCAGATCAACGTCATATTCGGTCAGTCTAATCTAAAGGCCTTTGTGATGCTATATTGTGAAGCTTTTGAGTTTTCTTTGAACGGCGTGTCCGTGGCTGCCTGGCATATTTCAATGTTTTGCCATGAAACAGGAAGTTGTTATAGCTCATACATACAATGTCCAGTCGGCCCCAAACTTCACAAATTTTGTAAGAGTCCAAGCCTGAACACTTCTATATGCCAATTTTCAGTTATAGTCATAGCGCCACCTACTGGCCACAGGAAATGACATGTTTTATACTGTGATACACTCTTAACAACATTTAAGTGCTAAAAATGCTAATAAAAATTGGAGTGGCATTCCCCTGGCACAGCAGCCCCAACGTGCACCAGCGTGCAAAGGCCCATTCTTCGCTGTTTGCAGCTTTAATTTAAGCTGCATTACAAGCTGTTCACACATTGGCAAAAAAAGGCAAATATTATATGAAAATTGTTACATACTGCACCTTTAAATTGGAATTATTTGATTAGCTTACTTGTAGGGTCCACAAAGTTATACAAGAAGTAGGAAAGATGACTCGAAATACACAGATGACCGGTGAATTATCACTTTATCACCGGATGTGCGGTCATTATTCCGAAATATTTGTCCAGCTGGTACTGCAATTAACCAATCAGAATAGAGTATTGAGAGCAAAGTAATAAATATGTTATCATGAAGTCACGATTTTACAAAAGCAAAATTGGATTAAAATGCAAAATAACTGCATTTATTTCTGAAATAAAAACTGGATGTAATATGTTGAGGCACAGCAATGCAGCTACATTCGACTGTTCATCACTGCATAGTAAACAGAAGTATGCAGTTCATACTGTGCAGTATGCAGTACACTTTTATTCCATTCCAAACATGGTCATAGTGAGTGGGTGCAGAATCAGCTGAGACATAAGGGCAGATTTTGTTTTCCCAGGCCTGTCTCGTCATGTTTCCATGCAGAATGAATGTAAAGAAGGGCATGTAAAGCCTAATTTATACAGGGTTTGTACGCTGTCTCGTGTAAACAAAAAAGTGTACTTTGAAACAACCTTGGAGAAGGGCTTCAAAGTGATCACTTTTCAACGTTAAGATGCATGCACAAAATGCATCTCCTCAAAATGTATGCACGATTGTTCATAAACAACAACACGTTCAAACCACACCCACTATTAGCTTGAACCATTCATCAATGCTCTTCGACAAGCCAAGATGTGTGCATCAGGAAAAAATCACCTTAAGAACACCTTAGCTGAACGAAAAAGTGCATGGCATCAACATTTTTAGGCAAACTAAAAGCAGCATGTTTGCACAGTGCGTATAAATAAGTCTGTTATGAAGGCCACAGCTGAAATACACAGTATTATGTAGCGCTGGTTTAAGTTTCGAATCTAAAACACACGCAGACAGGTACTTACTTTGACATAGGTGCGTTCCGTCTCCACCAGTTCGCAGATGACTTTGCGGAGTTTGTCGGCATCGGTAAGCTGGCGGGGGGTGGCATTGCTTGGAGGGAGCGAGGAAGACTCCGGTCCAGATGAGGAAGGGGAGACGACCTCGGATGAAGGATTCATCTCGTGAAGACTGCGACAGAAAGCTGCGACCTGCTCTGTACTCTACAGAGAGAGAGAGAGAGAGAGAGAGAGAGAGAGAGAGAGAGACAGACAGTTAAGATGAGAGACACATTTCACTGTCCTGAGCTGTATTTAGGACACATGCAGGCTCTGCCTCTCATGCACTCAACACAGGAATTTTTTTTTTTTTTTTTTAAAAATCACAAAAAAGATCTCTTTAATATCTCAGTTGTTTCTCCTAGACAGCAATGACATTAAATTGAGAACAAATAGAGACTTTTGCTTAAAGGAATATTCCGGGTTCAATACTAAGCTCAATCAACAGCATTTGTGGCATAATGTTGATTACCATAAAAACAGTACGTTGACTTGTTCCTTCTTTTCTAAAAAAAATACAAATTATTAAAAATCTGGGTTACAGTGTGGCACTTACAATGGAAGTGAATGGGGGGCCAATCTGTAAATGTTAAAATACTCTCTGTTTCAAAAGTATAGCCACAAGACATAAACAATATGTGTGCTAACATGATTTTAGTTTGATAAAATCACTTTCTAACTTTTTCTGTGTAAAGTTATAGCCAATTTTACTACTTTGTTGTCATGACAATGTGAAGTCAACAAACATTAAACCCTAAAATGACCATAAAACAATGATTTAAATAACTTTGCTGCTCAAATAATACAGTTATAACAGAAGAATTAAAGTAAGTGCTTTTATAAAATTATAAGCTCGTCGTTTTTACAGCCATTAATTTATAAAATGATAAAACCATCCAAAAATTGGCCCATTCACTTCCATTATAAGTACCTCACTTTAAAGGAATATTCCAGGCTCAATACAAATAAAGCTCAGTCGACAGCATTTGTGGCATAATGTCGATTACCACAAAAAATAATTTTGAATCGTCCGTCCTTTTCTTTAAAAAAGCAAAAATGGAGGTTACAGTGAGGCACTTACAATGGAAGTCAATGGGGGGGAATTTTTGGAGGTTTTAAAGGCAGAAATGTGAAGATTATAATTGTATAAAAGCACCTACATTAATCGTCATTTTTTCAGTCATTTTGAGGGTTGTGTTTGTTGACATTATCATGGCAAAGAAGTTTTGGATATAACTTTACACAGAAAATGTTAGTAAGTGATGTTATCACACTAAAATCTTGTTAACACACATATTGTTTATGTCTTGTGGCTATACTTTTGAAACAGTGAGAATTTTAATGTTCAAAAATTGTCCCCCATTCACTTCCATTGTAAGTGCCTCAATGTAACCTCCATTTTTTGCTTTGTGGGGCAAGTCAAAAATCATTTTTTGTGGTAATGAACATAATGCCACAAATGCTGTTGATTGAACTTAACTTGTATTGAAGCCGGAATATTCCTTTAAATTTATATAGATTTTTATAGAAAGTTTAAATAGATTTTTTGTATTGCATGTAAATGCGTTTTCTTACAGGCTTATCCAGTGGGCGCAGGTGCTGTGCGCATGACTGTTTACGTTTTAATGTCAAAAGCAGAAAATAATCTGATGATTTCAAGTCTTAAAGCTTTTTTATTTTTGCGTTGTCAGATTTTTAAATAAGCTTTGGTAGTTATCAGCCTATAGGCATGCATGTACAAGCACTCCTTGTTTTAAAATGAACGTGATGTTGATTTTACATCACGCTGTAAGTCATCTAGGCTTTCCATGCATGCGGACAATTGACATACTGGGCGCAGACTGCATACTACTGTACATACTGCAGAACAAGTACTACGTTAGTATGCTATTCTGAACTCTGCCAGATTTGCAACACCTGCAGCTCACACGCCTGTCAGAAATGAAGAACGCTACAAAACTCATTAGCGCTCATTTGTTCTATTTTCAGCTTGTGAAACTGCGGTTATCTCTCCTCTTCTCTGTCACTCCATCATTTTGGCTCTCTATCTAGTCTCACACTCTCTTTCTCTCTCTCAAAGGTATCTTCATCCCTCCCTCTTTGCTCTGCTGAAATATCTTCATTTACTTTGTGAACAGCATTCAAAACATGAGCACCTGTCCATGGATGCGGTTGCTATGGTAATGGCTATGATAGTACATGTGCTGTCATTCTCAGCCACATTGACGGACTGAGAGAAAGTAGCATCCGTCCATCCAAAAGACGGGCTGGTTTGAGTATTTCTGTAACTGCTGATCTCCTGGGATTTTCACACAAAACAGTCTCTAGAGTTTACTCCGAATGGTGTCGAAAACTAACACATCCAGTGAGGGGCAGTTCTGTGGATGGAAATGCCTCAAACCAGACTGGTTCGACCTGACAAAGTCTACGGCGCTCTCTCATGAGGGCAAGAGATGAAAGGAAAGCAGAGAAAGAGCGCATGTTTCTGGACTCTACAGGTGCTCATATTGTTAATGCCGTTTAATCGAGATATATTTAATAATGATGTTTGAATTACACCACATCTTGTTACAAGCCTCATTATTATTGAGATGCCTATGCCTGGCAGAGACTGAGAAGCTCCCGCCATGAACGATAACAAGGACCATTTCACAGCACGCACTGGTTTCCCTTTGCCTAGTCGCGTAAAATGACAGTACACAGACTTTTCATATTCGCCATACCTCTTCCACTGCATCACTCTTGACGGCTGAATCGAGTTAGTTGTCTTACAACACTATGGTGGTATTCCCCACACTCCGTGATGTCATGACAGAGCTGCTTACGAAAGTAAAATAGTGCCTAAATGATTTGCAATCGTGACAGAAAACTTTGCATGCGCAGAGTAAGATTTGTGAAAGCGTCAATCAAATTGCAAGCGTAAAAATAAGTTGCATGTGCACAGACTGTTTTTTAAAGGTGTAAATCAAGTTGCAATCAGCGATATGCAAGCAAAGAAAGGGTTTAAAGAACTGCACGATGGATTAACCACTGAGAATCAGTCTGTATGTGTAAAACAAACTACTGCAAACGTGGAAATGACTTAAATATTTTCCAGAAATAATATTTTCTGATATACACTGGTCCGTCTTTCCTTTTGTTGTGCACGCACTTTTGGCACAAATTTCTCACTGAAAAGAGTTTTGCAAGTGTGTGGAGGAAGGCGGGTCTACCTGCTTCTAGTAACCAATCAAATGAGGTTTTCCTTGACCAGTTTACTCTGACCTGATTGGTTTAATAACGTGTCAGACAGCTTCTGCTTCAAAAGCTCAGCGTCGTTCCTCCTTCCTTCTTGTTGTTGCTGTTACTATTTACTATTCATTTATGCAATCGGCCAAATTACCTATGACAATTCGAGTACTATGACGTGAATATCGGCCGATACCGATTGGTGGCCGATTCACTGGAGCATCCCTGCCCTCTAGTGACAGTTATGATGAACTTTCTATTTGTTGTAAATGTAGTGTTGTATCTGTTGAAAGGGAGAAGACACTTGTAACAGTTGCTAATGTTAACAAATACAACCTTATTGTAAAGTGAACCCAAATGTCTTTTGCAACGTAAATGGTCTGCAATTATATAGCGCATTTTTTAATCTTAGAGGTTAGCAAAGTGCTTTACACTGTGTGCCAATCAACCATTCACACACACAGTCACACTCACACTTATACACCAATGACGGCAGAGCTGCAATGCAAGGCGTTAGCCTGCCATTGGGAGCAACTTGGGGTTCAATGTCTTGCCCAAGGACACTTCAGCATGTGGAGTTGTGTGGGCCGGGAATTGAACCGCCAACCCTGTGATTAGCAGCTGACCCGCTCTACCACCTCAGCCACAGCCGCCCACAGAATATAGTTTAGAAAAAAAATACAAAAATAATGAATGAACTTTGAAGCTCCAAAAAGCACATAAAGGCTGCATAAAGGTAATCCATAAGACTCCAGTGTTTTAATCCCTATATTCTTAAGACTAGATTTTGGGTGATAACAGACCAAAATGTAACACCTTTTTGACTGTACATCTAGCCACTACGGTCTCTTTTATTTGTTTATGCTGACTAAATCTGCTTTTTGGAGGTTCAAAGGCCTGATCATCATTCACTTGCATTGCATGGACCTACAGAGCCTATTTTCTTCTTAAAATCGGTGTTTGTGTTCTGCAGAAGAAAGTATGAGAGAATTGAACGATGAGAGAATTTTTGGGTGAACTATCCCTTTAAGGCCAAAACATACTTTGGTTTTCCATGTCAATGATTGGAACGCATGCAGTAAACATGATGCAAATTTTGTCATCAGCACAGTTTGTGTGGACTGTCCACATGCGGCCCAGATTTGCTTGATACGTGGCCATTCCTCTTCTGAGCCCATCATCGGTGTCTGCACCTGCCATCGACTGTACTGAAAGAGTATCACAAAGCAGTCATAGCGTGCATCCGTCGAATGTTTTCATATTCGCTTGTGGTCAAATGAGTATACGTTGAAAGGCTAAGCACTCGATCGTGTACGAGACGACCAGGAATGCGGAAAATCGAAGTATACCCGAGCCTTAAACTCTTGCTAAATATTAAATATCGCACAAAGAGTCAATGCCATGACCCTTACAAACTTTTTAGCAACTAGTTCTTCCTTGGAAAGGCTCATAGTAGCAGCCTGAGATCTTTGACAATTGTGTTTCCCAGATGACCGATAAAAACCTTTCAAAAAGTTGTACGTAACTTCCAGACCTCAGCCTAGGATTTTGGCCACTATTTTTCTGTGTCAGACACATTTTGGGGATCATAAAAGATTTTCGGCAGTCTTTGATGTACTGATATAAATAGCACAGTCACAGTCCAATGCTTTTTTATTTTGCCACCAAGATGGCCTGCTACTAAAACATTGTTTACCTTATAAAATCCATACCAGGGCTAGTTTATTTCTCAAGGTAGGTTTATTCCAAGTCAATTTCTGTATAGACACACACCTTAAAGTCTTGTCTACAATCAACCTTCTGAACGTTTCCACCGTTATTGCCCAGAAAAAAACTATTCAGTCCACTGAACACATGTTGACCTTTTGTGACAATTTGCCCCAATAGCAGGACATGTTGTCACACTACATGGGGTAAGCTGTCACAATGGAACCTGCCATTAAACAGCTTATTAAGGGTTTAAACAGTAAAACAATGAAACACAAAGATTAAAATGGTAACATAAAAAAATATCAAACCATTGCTTTGGCCAACAAATATCGAAACTAATAAATTGTATCAAAGTAAAAAATGTCAAACATGCAACAATTTGCCACAATCAAAATATGACATGACGACGTCATCAGTGGAGCTCCCCAGAATGCACGCTAAACACTTACCTAGCATTAGCGCATTTATGATGAAAACAACATGCTAAAAAACTTTTTTATTAATATTTCAACCTGTTTTGAAGCTTCGTTCTCTTATGGTGCGCTCACATACAGCGCAAAGAACATTTTGCCTCCATTGCTTGCGCGAGTTTGACCGCTGGATTTTAAATTTGTGTTTAAACTTGCATTTGCACGAGTAACGCGAACCCGCGAGTATTCCCACTTCTCTTCCGGAAAAGGACAGGAGGAGGAGATCCTACGACTTGGTCCATAGTAAAGGACAACCAATAGCTGGAATCAAGTAGACGCGCATATTTTCAGACCTTACCAGGTAGTCCAACTTCCTCGCTCACTTTCCTCCAAGCGGTGTCTTTTTTTCGTCCGGTCTCTGTACATGTATGACATTGTGTCATACAACACCGGGTGCCAACACACCGCTACAACAATTTTTTCATCCATTTTTCCAGATTTCTTCTGCAACTGCATCAGTGACATCCGGATAATCTCAATGCTGATAGACTTTCGCAATAACGCGTCATGCAAATTTCTCGCTCAAGTTGAACATTTTAACTCGAGCGAATATGCGAATGAAACGAAAGAAGCGATTTTGCGCGTTCGAGTCGCACCATTCGCATCTATTAGCATATATTCGCATCTTTGCATTTCACTTCGCATTGTATGTGAACGCACAATTACACTGTAACAGGAAGTGACCTCATCAGAACAAAAGTGTTTATTTTGGCTCTTAAGTTATAGAAGAATGACACATTTTTTTGTGAATAAATATGTGAAAGCTGCTTTTCTCTGTGCATTAGCAGAGAAAATCTTTAGTGGTCCTTCACCTCCCACGCAAGGACAAGCAAAGGATGAATGACAGTGTTTCTCCAGCATCCTTGAGTCTCAGAACACTCACCAAAAAAGTCAAGAGATAATACAACACCCGCACGTTCAGCACAACATAATAAAGCACATTAACTGCTGGGAAAATGCCAATGTCACCGCTGTGAAAGGAAAACATGTTGTTAGCGGTGTTTGCTAAAGCAGGCAACCCTAATGCGCACACGTAGGTTTAGGGGTGCTCTGAAATCCCTAAACCAAAGTATTAAACTCACTTAATGAGTTCTAGCAAACTTACAGCATATTTGCCACTCATTATTTTCACAAGCAAATGAGCTTACAATTTGCTGGAACCTGGTAACTACCCACACAACGTTCTAGCAACAGGATAACAATCTGCTAAGAAATACTCAGAACAGTTTAGCAACCATGAAGCAATGAGCTGACAACCGCTCACAACACCGACTGGATAGCAGTGTGCTAAAAGACATTTATAATAGAGGAAGACCCATATCTCTCTTTTTTTTTTTTTTTTTTTTTTTTATTAATAAATGCTGATAGTTGCCGATCGTTTTTCATAATTTCCTCATTATATAATAAGAGTCTCTCGGGTGTGTTTTTTGGGTATGTTTATACTTAAAAGTCCTGCGTTAAACACCAACTCTTGGTTTATTCTGGTAATTATTGGGATTTTGGTTTAACAAAAGACTGCATCTGGAATTTTATTCATTTTGGACTGTTTGTCTGTGCCCCCATAGTAAGAAAATAATGAGAATTTTTTATTTGACATTCTATACATTGATTTTAAAAAACTAGCGGCCAATTAATCTGCCTTTTCCACCGATCGATCGACCTCTAATTCACAACACTTTACCAACCACAAAGTAACGCCGAGGCAACCACCCACAACACGCTTCAAACAGGATAGCAATGCGTTTAAAACATTCAGAACACCTTAGCAACCACAAAAAAACACCTTAGCAACATATGCACAGAAAAAAATCAAGTTCCTCCTGAAATTTCATGGTCGTTGCTGATAAGATAGCTCATATATTAGTAAGCATTGAGTCCTGATTCCACAAGATTTTGAGTGCTTAAGTGAAATGATGGATCTTTTTTATTGATTTTGTTATGAGTATGAAGGCTGCACACTGTGAAGAACCATACCGCACACCCGCAAACAGACAAACACTACAGGAAATGTGAACTGCCAATGAACTTTACTCAAAGCAGCATGGTACTCAAAGGTATACCAAGTTCCAAAAGCATGGTATTACTAGAGTAATAATGGGTATCTTTTGTAAGTTCTGACTGCAATAATCCATAAAACGGAGGTACCCTCCTGATGACAGCAGCAAGAGAAACCAGCTCAAGACAAGAAAAAAAAAAAACTTACCAATCAAAGAGAGCGATTAGTAAAAATGACAGAAAGGAAGTGGTTCTCACCAGGTGTAGCATGTCGTAAATGGAGTCAGATGAGCGTTTACTGAGTCTGTTGCGTTTGAGCACAGACATGACTGACTTAACATCACAACCAACAGCCTAAAAGAGAAACACTTGCACTCACACAACCGACCACCACTGATGCTGGATCAGTTACAGGAAATGGCTCACTGATTCTCCACTGCAGCACCAAACAACATCCCTCCGCTTATGACATACAGAACAAACGACAGGGCGAGGAGAGAGAGAGAGAGAGAGAGAGAGAGAGAGAGAGAGAGAGAGAGAGAGAGAGAGAGGGGGTGCTGGAAGCAATAACTGCTGGCTTTCTCTCTCTCTGGTTCTCCCACCTCCTCTTCCAACTCTCCGTTATTCACCCTCCCGTTCTGCTGCGATACCATCTCATTTATCTTTTCTTTTACGCTCTCTCTCTCTCTCTCTCTCTCTCTCTCTCTCTCTCTCTGGCACGTTAAGCTAAACTGCAGCTCCATGATAAGTTGAGTTATGATACTCAACACACACATACAGACAATCAAGGATGAAATTGAGAGGGAGAGGGAGAGATCGAGATCGAGAGAAAGAGATTGAGGGAGATAGAAATCTCCTTTTCAAGGTTGTTGCTGTAGTTCAGGATGGGCTGGGCAAGTTAGACTGCAGCAGCACATAATTGCAGAGAGAACGAGAAAGAAAAAAGACACAGAGAGTTTTAAAATTCAGTCTGATTGAAAGAGTTTGAAATTAGTAAACTGAAATGGAGAGCTTGAACTGATCCATTAAAACAAATCAAACTTATCAACTCTAAAGGGACCAGAAGTCATTCATTTCAATGAACTTGGCGACAGCAGCCTCTGGTACTCTAGGAAATTTGAGCAGAGTTCAACTTAATGCAAATGATGGCGATCATTAATTGGGGTGCAGACAGTTATCTGCCGCCTGGATTTCGCAAACCAGTAGGAACACCTACTATCAACCAACAGTCCGCAATTTAATTGCGTAAACACACCCCTTAATACATGTGCCAACCAGAGAGAAGGGTCTATCTGCATCCTGCAAGACTACTACAAGTCACGTCCATTACAACTCCCCCGCCACCCACTCCCAAATAACCAGCAAAATGCTTGAGTCTTGCAACAGTTTGATGTTACATTCATACACTCTATTTGTTGTGTTTATTTGAGTCCCACAGCAACACAAACACCTATTCCTACCCCTAAAGATTAAAAACTATACAGCACGTTATAAGTTCTATTGAATACAATCATACTGCTGTATCACTAGGTGGCGACAGTGTGGAGAATGTGATGAAAATAAAAGAGGAGAAGCTGCTAATGGTATGCTAAGCTAATTGGCTAACCAGTTAGCTTGTGAGCTAACTGAAGACAACAGAACAGAAAAATTCTTAATTTCACCATTTATATCTTCGGATTAATAATATGATATGTGACATAATTTAAAAGTTATTCTTTGTCATATTTACATAGTCGAGACAACGTGAATCAAAGTGTTCGCATAGGATTTTAAAAGTTCTTTCAGCCAATAGAATTGCTTTGTGATCCAAGGAGGCGTTACTTAGAATGGGCGTGTCATTTAGCGGGTGTTCCTTGTCGTCTTGTGAGACAGACAGATACAATTGCATCTAGATGTATCAGAACAAACAATAAAAACAAATAAAATCTCTTCCATATAAAATCATTTTTGTCCTAGCTAACGGTGACAAATAACAAGCGACATATACCAGGACATTTTGACCACTGCATAGTGACGATTTCTGTGGAGTCATTCTGAATTCACATTCACGATTAATGACAAATTTGACATAGCCCCACCCACTGTGAAATCTCATTGGTCCATATAACTATACATTAAACATAAAATATCTTGATATTGTCTGTGATTTTGCCACATCACGCTACATTTTCATGTTCAGTGTGATAAGACAAATTGTTTGTAGCTGCAAACTTGTCACAACGCAGCGGGTCAGGTTTCCCGCCATTTTTGCTACTGAAGATTAAAAAAAAATAGGCCTGGGTAAGAACTGATGTTCTTAAATAATCACAATATTAACTTTAATTGCTCTTGATATTGATTCATAAAATCCCAAGGTTCAATCATTTACTTATGGTTTAAAATGTACATCAGTTTTGTTTGCGTGGATTATTATTATTACATTATTACATCTGTTAAATAAATAGCGATTGAACTGTATAGTTTGGGCCCTGTTTATTTTTTTAATTCATATTTTTCTTAATGTACCATGTTAGAAGGTTCCCTGTATAATTACAGCATTAGATGAGAGATAATTTATTTCAATTTAAGCAAAATGGCGATTTTAACTGAAAAATACCAAAATGAATCAGAAACTGATCAAATCATTTTGAAATTGGAATCAAATCAAATCGGGAAATCTGAATCGACAACCAGCCCTAAAAACAGAACTTAATGGCCAAATAAAAAGCACATTAAAATCATTGTAGAATTCTCTGCAAAATCACCACAAATATATTGTTAATTATTAATGTAATAAAATATCGATACATAGATTATTGATCGGCAAGTTATTTTCTTGATGCATTATTGAGGCATCGATATATTAACATTAGCCGGCATTTAAATTAAAAGACAAATTTGTGTCCTTTCCAATTCACTGTCAGTTGGCCTTCCGTTTAATGTAGTCTGGTGTAATAGCTTTGGGAGACCACAAGGGGGTGATATAGCATTAGTATTAAGTATACGGTACTAAAGCCAGTAGCAAACCCGACGAGAAGTACCATGTATCACACACAGGACGTGTCGATGCGGTGCAAATGGCAATTCAAAGTTTTGAATCTAGTCACCATACACACAAAACTTACGAAAGTTTTTGTACTTCATCAAGTATGAACAAAATTTATTTTATTATTGCTTTTGAGAGTTTTGAGAGTATTTTATATTATATTAAATACTCACCGATAGTGATACCAATTTTTTTTTTTATTTATGAATACCATATCAACATTTTTTTTAAATAAATGAATGAATTAAAACTTTAATCAAATGAAAAAATTAGAATAATTAATTTTCAACCTTTTATTATATTATCTCAAATAAAGTTATTTTATTCAGAACCTCACAGCACAATCTAAAATATATTATTTTTTAAAAAAGTGCTTCATAACTGAGCACATCAGATGTGCAATAAATAAAATTACAACTACTATTGATTTATTATTATTAATATTATTATTACTAGTAGCATTACAGCGAATATTACATAACTTATGCAGTAGTGATATATTATTGTCATACTTTTTTCAATTTAAACTGAGCTTTTATTTTGGCGGGAGCTTTTATTTTGAAGCCCTTGCACTTTCTGTGTGCTTTTGAAGGTAGCTTCTTGCTTCCAGAAATACAGGTCGCTACATGACTCAATGTGATTAGTAAACCACAAAAGGCTGTTATTTAATTAAATATATATGTAGGTTTCATGTGCCTCACGCTACAAAGTGAACTAGCGCTTTCCTCGCTGTCATCTGCTACAAACAGTGTGCACGATGCTCAAGAAGGTGTTTTTCGCTTAGAAACCAAGGAGCTCTAAAAGATATGAGCAGCCGGTGTGGGCACAACACTTTGAAGCATGCAGCACATGCAAACTATATATTTATCTCATTACATCACAGCCTTTACAGTTGAATAAACACACTTGGACAGAGTGATTTTAATTGGTGCTTTGAATGTTTAAGGAATTCTATTCTTCCGTAAGATGGTATTGGTTTTTAGTGTCTGAGCATTTTTTTGAGCATAACTACAAGTATGTGAGTATGGTATCGGACCCGATTCCGATCTAGTAATCGGTTTAATATCAGTATATGAGTAGAGTGGTGGTGGTGTAGTGGGCTAAAGCACATAACTGGTAATCAGAAGGTTGCTGGTTCGATCCCCACAGCCACAACCATTGTGTCCTTGAGTAAGGCACTTAACTCCAGGTTGCTCCGGGGGGATTGTCCCTGTAATAAGTGCACTGTAAGTCGCTTTGGATAAAAGCGTATTTTTATGTAAATCCCTACATTTTATCACAGTAAAATCATGTCAACAAGTATAATGTTTACGACTTATGGTAATAGGCTACTTTGAAACAATGTGTATTTTAACATTTATGGACTTTAATCACAAAAATGTAATACTTTGGGTTAGGTGCTTAGAACAAACCTTAACCAGAAAGTTTGAGGAATATCAATAGAGTTAAGTCTTTTTAGATTTGAAACTAACAGTCTGAGCAAGAGAGTGAGAGATACTTGCAAAACAAGACCAGCGATGAAGGATGAACTTGCCAAACTTTTAGCATCAAAGTCGTCTCCTGATAGAACATAATCACACACACCGTAAGCTGAACGAGCCACTTCAGCCTGTTAATGGGGAGCTAAGGAAGCAAACAGAAGCACAAATCTGACAGAAAATGTTTTTTCTCTGACAGTAGCTGAATGATGTATGTGCTCAGAATTACTCTGTGGCCCATTTACAGAATAATTTCACACCATATACTGAAGTAAGCACTTCACTAATGTTCCACCAAGAGCACAAAAACAAATGATTGTTCACGCCTGAACTGTTGACAGTCGCTTAAAAAATGGGGTTTGAAATGGGTTTTTATTGTATTGGCTTGACTAGGTTTAGACCATATAATAAATTGTGACCACTCCTAAAGATTTCAAGCTACATCCTCCAAAATTGGCACAGACTTTCAGAATGTTCCGACTTAGATTGGTATATCTTTTCCAGCCAAGTTACAGTTTTCCTGTAAATTCCCCAAAATTCAATCGATTTATACTATATTGACGGAATTAAACAGGCCTAGACTACTCCAACTCCAACTGTCAATCATTCAATTTCCAAAATCCAAAATCTTTAGCCAACCTCACTGAATATCATGATATGAATGGAAGATCATATCATACAAATAGTAAACCACACGTTACACAAAGGTTATATTCGTTAACCTTCGGCCACGTCCACACTAATCCAAACAAAGTTTGAAACCTCCACTTTTAGTCTCCTAATGTCATTGTTTTCCAAAGTATGCAGTAATATGGAGCGTTTTTGAAAGTCTCAGTTTTTGGTAGAGGAAAACTCTGCTCCAGTGTGGACGAGAGGTGAAAACGAAGGAAAATCTTTTTTTTAAACAAAAAATTATTGTGGGCATGTCCTCAGTTAACTACATTAGTTAACATGAAATAACAATGAACAAAACTTTTACAGAAATGATTATACTTGGATAATATTAATTTCAACATATATTCAGAATTGCATTAACATTAAACAAGATTAATAAATGCTGTTAAAAATACTGTTCATTGTTAGTTCATGATAACTAATGCAATTACTAATCTTAAAAAAATCGAACCTTGCATGGCAGCTCTGCCGCCATTGGTGTATGAGTGTGTCTGTGAATGGGTGATTGGGACACAGTGTAAAGCGCTTTGGTAAACTCTAAGGTTAAAAAAAAAGCACTATAGAAGTGCTGACCATTTACCATCAATCCATCCATCTGACAACAGAACATGTTTTCGGCCAAGGAGTAAACTCTACAGTTCAGTGTGTGTGGATGTGTGTGCCCTAAATTTGATCATGGATTCCTTTGCATTCTCGGCCTGACCTCTATGATACTTTCTCCTCTTTTATAGCGGCTGGAGAGAAGGTGCTATGCAGCGAGCCAGACACATGTCAGTGCATGCCAAAACCAATCTTCTCCAATCTCCCAACGAGCCCTGCTGTATCACTGCTGACCCAAAATCCATCATTCTGCATGGGCCTGACAGCCATCCAACACCCTTTAGAGCCAGATCCAACTAATTTAGAACATTAACCCTAATAATAATATTTGGTTTGAATTGGGCGAGCAAAAGAGATTAGGTCAACATACAGATACAATACGCAGATATTTGACAGTGAACTCTGGAAACGGGTTTCCAAAAATAGTTTCTGTATGTAAATATGGAAGAGTCGTGTGGAATTTGATTAGTTCCATCATCTCAACATGTCCTTTCCAATGAAACGCTGTGACTGCCTCCTGCACGATCTTAACTATGTCCCTTATTAAAGCAATTAGGATGGAAAGAAAAAACAAACAATCTCTTACTGACATCCACTTTAACACAAAATAATTATCTCCAGCCTCCCACCCCAAACCCCCTGCCAGTACATGCATACTCTGCAGATAGTTCATTATCATAGATAGATAGATCAAATAAACTGATTAAAGTGTAATGTCCCTCTGTTTAAAAACAGAACAGATGACAGATGGTGAAGCTGAGCTGAAGTGTGATTCTTCACTCTAGGAGTTCAGAGTTTTGAGGGAACACAGTTCTAGATTTGGTGAGTGTGAAAAAACCCACGCACAACAGAGAGAACTGTCCCAAAGTTATGGGCTGAGTTGCACAGAAAATGTGATTACATAAGCAGAACTCTTTACCTTTCCATAGTCGTCAAATTCAGCGAAGAGCTCCGAGTCGTCATCTAAACTGTCTCCTGAAGACTCTACGATAAGGCCAACGCCATCATCAAGAATCTCCTCTGTGGACAGACAATTATCAGAATGATTATGATGACATGAGGCTGTCAAAATCCCAACATAGTCTCATGGAGAAATAATACAGATTCTTATGAGTTGGCTAAATCAAATGAAATCGTACGAGTAAAGTCATATTCATTCGTACATGTCATGGCTCCGGTGAGTTTTTTGTTTGTTCTGTTTGTTTTGTTATTTCTCTCCTCTCCGCGCTGCTGGCATGCATGATCAGTGTTTCCATGGGAACACTGATTGCTCCCAGGGGAATGCTGATCATGCCACTAATTAGCATGCTAGCAGCACCTGGTTCTCTACTGATTGACTCCCTACTTAATCCCTTCGTGTTGTTAGTCTCTTTGCTAGATTGTTGTTTGGTGTGAAGTAATTTACCTCAATCTCTCTGCCTAGTAGGTTCTGTCTCGTGTAGTAATAAGCATGTACACAATGTCTGACACGCAGTACTTTTGCTAACTTCCACAATTCGTGTACGGGTAAATTTACATTTATGCATTTGGCAGATGCTTTTATCCAAAGCGACTTACAGTGCACTTATTACAGGGACAATCCCCCCGGAGCAACCTGGAGTTAAATGCCTTGCTCAAGGACATAATGGTGGTGGCTGTGGGGATCAAACCAGCAACCTTCTGATTACCAGTTATGTGCTTTAGCCCACTACGCCACCACCACTCCCGGTATTTGCACATCTAGAATCCGTACAAATTCAAACGAGCAAACTAGTACGATTTCATACGATTTAGCCAACTTGTACGAATTAGTCCAACTTCTCATGATTGGTTTGCAAAATCCATCACATTGGATCTTTAGCCAATTGAACATTAAGCAACATGATGTGGATGGAGGACCTTATGTTCAATCAAATAAGTTAGGACTCAGAAAACGAATTAGTGTGGACAAGGCCTTAATTTGTTAAAACCACTGAAAAGTCAGCAAACGTGCAAAAAAAAAAGTCAAATTATTACGAAAACAGTCATTTAGCCAATAGTCATTTTTATCCGAAGCAACTTAAATTAAATAAGCAATCCAAGGTAAAGTGATTTGCTCAAGGACACAATGGTGATACTTCATATAATGCTTCTTGTCAGGTTCAAACCTGCAAACTTTCAGTTGGCAGACCAGATATTTAACTACTATGCCACACCAGCTCAATACAGAAACAATATACACAAAAAACTAATTGGCCAATAAAGTGATTTGATATACACAAAAAACTAATTGGCCAAGTATTATTAATGGACAGAAAGACAGATTACTATCTCACCCTGACTCTGAGAGAATATGTCCGTATAGAGGTTGTCCACAACATCAGAGCGTCTCGGAGGCAGGAAGCAGAGCTGTCGGCGGTCAACAGGGGGCATCGTGTTCACCGTGAGAGACAGAGAGACCTGAGCGAATGCCACCTTCATATCAGCAAAGGTCAGAGTGCTGGCGTCCTTCCTGTTCAGCTGAAGAATCTCGTCTCCTGCATTCAGACCTGTGCCCATTCCAATACATATGGTTATATATGAAGAATAATTAAATACTGTAATATTACAATCATATTTCCTTAGATCTTCAAAATGGCTGACCATAAATGGACTGAGCTTGTGCACAGTTAATATGGAGTTTAGAGTTTAGTTTTGCACTTTTATTGTGTGAGCCGGTAATGCGGGGTTAGGAAAATCCTGGGAATGGGGTAGGGATATGATTCAGGCAAGATTTAAACCTGCATCCCCACACATAAGCACCATGTCTCAAATGGAGCATGTGCGCTAACCACTACGCCATGGCTAGAACCTAATGTCTTACAGCTTCATAAATCTGCTCTGGTTGCACTGATCATGACATTGGTCAAGATTTATTCTTCACTCTGCATTTTACTACTTTGTTCACTGGACTGACCGTCAACAGAAAAATAAAGAGATGTAATAAAAAAACAGATTGTTTCTAGCTTTTTCCTTTTTGCATTGTTTTTTTCCCCCAGCTAACAGGTTTGACCCAATTCTCAGTGAGAAGTGAAATGTCACCGTCAGATCTGATCCTGCGGGACTGCTCACAGACGTAGCTCGGAGAGACAAAAATCTTATTCGACACATTAAAATGAGCAATAACCAGTGTTGATGCTAATATAAAAAGGTCAAATTCTACACTATTGTATCATTCCATTTTTTCCCCTGAAGTTTACTTAAAATGATGGACAAGGTTTCTTGCACAAACAAAACCAGTAATTTCTTTGGTTGATTTTCATGACAATTTCCCACTTTTAAAGAGGTTGTTCTTGCCTGTCTACCAACTCTTGTCTATTATGATTGGTTGGTTTACATTGGTGTCTTTCATGGAGGAGGGCTGAATACTGAATAAGCATTCATATGAACAGTAAATGTGAGCATTAGTTTGTTTTGTGCTCTTTGCTGTGACAAAATAGTCATGATGATAAGTGAAAAACAACCGATTTATCGGCCAATTGATTTATAAATAATTATTGAATGTCAAAAAATGTTATTAGTCTTTTCCTTACTATAATGGGTACAAACATAGAGTCATAAATCCGATACATCTGCCTACATCTACTGGGCAGCTTCGATGCATAATTAATCGATAATTGATTAATTGTCATTAATAATTTGATCGATTAAGCTTATCAATCGTCGATTAATTAATTTCATGACATCTCTGTTCAGTAATCATGCCAGATGATGTTGATAAGACGGTCTATACAGTCATCTTCTCGCTAGAGGGCGCTTGTTTGCTGCATGTCATGTCTTGCCCGCATCACAGAAGAAGAACCACAATCAGTGTTGGAGCATTTCTCTATAAATTATGTTTTCTGCATAGAAATAGTATGTTAAAGTACAACATGACAACAAGTGCTTATCAAATATGTATCTTGTATACAAGTTATTATTAACATTCATTTATTAAAAGGTATTAACCTGTGCGCAATTCCCCCGCACATGGTGGTGACGTCACTCTGCTTACATTTAATATATAATTTACAGTCTATAAATGAAATGAATGTTAACAAATTATACATCTTTTCAAAGGGTTCAACATTGATGTCCGATCTCTATTTCACAATAGCAATGCTCCAGAAACAGCAATTTAGTTATTTGTGCCAGGGGTACAAATAAAAACTTGCAATATCCAAACGGGACTTCATATCTTTATTATGAAAATGCGATCGCCAGATGAATCCAGTTCGCCACACTTGAGTCAAATGTCCATGACAAGCGTTCATTGAAAAACCTCCATTAGCACTTTTTGTCCATAAAAGTGATAAATCTGAGAAATATTGATATATTCTCCATTGTTTACATCAGATCTCGCCTGGAAGATTTACCCTTCGTCATCGTTCTTCATTCAAACTATGCAATCTGAGCAGCATTCATGTTGTAAAACTGTATATTATCTTATTTATTAACAAAACAAGCCTGTCTCCAAAGTCTATTTTTAAAAATACATGTAGTTTTATTCAGAATAGCCAAGCAGTGCAGTCAGATTTTGTGTCGTCTTGAAAGGCGGAGCCTTAATTTTACTCTGTATATTTCCAGCGATTTTACAGTGAAAAAAGCTCACAGGAGCCTCATTTTTTGTTAGATCATCTTCAAATCTGGGTTGTCTTGGCACTTTTATTATTGTTTTTTTTACATTATAAAAAAGCACAAAATATTTCCATTACTATAAACTTCAGCTTCTCTAACTTCTGAAACTTGGGAAATAAAGCCCAAAGTGTCTTCTTTCAAAAGATACTACAACTGTGTCCATACTCCAAAGGGTCCCGTAAATACAACCATTTCAGTTCAGGTATGTCATTTTCATGGTTTGTGCTCAAAAAGGGGGTGCGTATCAACGGATTAAACAACTCAATACTATACACACCCTAAATGTATTAAAATACACTGAACCAAGAATACTTTAAGAGGAATATGTCACTACTGGCATTTCTTAAGTGTATTAATTTAAATAATATTTAAACTAGGGCTGTCAACAGATAAATTTTTTTATCAAATTAATTACATGGCGTCCAGATTAATTAATCGCGATTAATCGCATTTAATCGCATATACAAATATTTACTGTGAAAGCCCCGCATATGACAATAATTCAGTATATAATGATGAAATAATTATACATAGTTATCTTTAAATATTTTAAAATGTTATATATATACAATTAAAAAATATTCAGATAATAAAAATGCATTACATTCTTGTGGCAGAAGAGTTCATCATTGATAAGACAATACAAAAAGTGGCTTTAGAATACAATGTATTGTTTACTACCATATTATTGATCATAAGTCAATCATTGTCACACAGTTCACAGCAATCCATTACACAAGTGAATTTGTCAATCAGTTGGAGATTTATTATGAGGGCTTGTTTAAGGACCGTCAATTTACACCTGCATCAGACATGCTTGTGTAGCGTCTCGGGCGCGTTGCATCATAAACATAACATTTATATATATATATATATAGTTTAATACTTAGAACACATCTTGAGATCCCTTAGTTCGAATTTGCGCTCCAAGTGTTTTGAACGCAAGAGCGTAGCGCATGTTTGTGTGTCTGCTGAAGGGTTGTTTTCTTCACTGTATAAACTGCACGTTGCTCATACAGCTGAAGTTTCACTTACTGCCCCCTGGAGTAAACAGGTGGTACTACAAGCTTGCATTTCTCAGGAATCTTCCTTATTACAATCCGGGGGCATTGCGATTAAATGCGTAAATTTTCTTAACTCTTTGTTTTTTATAAAATTAATCGCACGGAATTAACGCGTTAAATTGACAGCCCTAATTTAAACAGATACGTATAATTTGGAGTCCTCCATGTGCATTTTTGCGGCATTAACGTAAAAAAATTATCATTACCAATTAATGCTCCTAACTCTTTAGTATTCCTCAACCTTTCTTTTCTGAATAGTGTAACAAAGCAACAAACACAATTTATATCTGATTAATTACCAAAAGTGTATAGGGTCATTATAGACCTGAGATATGTATCTCCAGTGATTGACTTAATTTACAGTTGACATTGCAATTTGTACAGCACTTGAATGAATCTGACTATAATCGCCTGTCTGTTTTTTTCTTTTGTCATTGTTTATAGTTCAGAGGGGATGAAAATAAATCTACACTCTTGTACACCACAGAACTGACACTATGTTACATAACATCAGGAGCACAGCACTGATATCACAGCGTTAAATTACATCTTAATTCCAAAACAGACACTCAACAGATACAGAAATAGTTTCTGGGAAAGAGTGAGAAAATGATGGACAAACTGAGAGAAAGGGAGGAAAACAGAAAGACAGAAAAGTACTAATGAACCTTTAGCAAACGCTAATCCACCAGCTCTGACGTCAGTGATATAGAGCTGCTGAATGCTATCCTCCTCAACCACTGAGATGGAGAAACCTGTCAGAGAGACAGTAAAAGAGAGACAATTATATAAAACAATTATAGCACAAGCACACATCTCAAGCAAAACATTTCACAAAAGAAGTTGGTTATGTTTTAAATGCTCAAATAGTAGATACGCCCTTCAAAATGAATACAAAGAGTATTTGGACACTTTTCTGATTGCGAAACATTAGTTGGGCATTATAAGTTTTATAAGTCTTTGCAAAAATGGTTCAGAAATGTTTCTACTGAGAAAAGCTCTAGCAGCATTTTTATCGAATAAATTAAAATTCATATTTTTTTGAAGCATGCCTGATGTGTCTAGACACTTTTTGGGACTGTACATTTTTTTTCTGATTTGTACATTAAATAAAAATGCATATTTTGCTTCTATAAATGTGTCAGGAGTAAAACAGAGATGATTTGACGATAAGGAACTTTTTCTGGCTCTTACCATAGCCGATCATGCAGGATTCATCACGATCAAACTGTATAACCTTCCTGATCTTATAGCACAGCTCAATCTCCTTATACAGCTGTGGAGGAGAGAGCATGAGATATTATTAATCCTATTCTGCATTCAGAGTGCAAGTATGTACAACAGGGACACACACGAGACAGTATGAAAGGGCAAGAGTAAAAGAAAACAGAATCGAATTGGCAGAGAACGACTTTTTCCAGTTTAATAAAGTGTATCTGTACTCTTTTATAAAACAATCAATAAAGACTCTAAACAGAAGCTTGACTTGTGAGGTTATGCTTAAATAAAGTATGAAGAATAAAGTAACTCCATAGTAGGTCATTTTTAGTACTTTGGGCTTTTTGCCATTTTACTGAAAGGCCAAGAGATGTCAAGTTTAAATATGCGAAAGCACGGATGAGATTTGAATGATAGCAGACTGCTAAAAACTACATAAAAACTACATACATTTTGGTCTGTTCCTCACACAAAGGTGAAGACTTGGAATATAGCGCACAAGTCATAGGGAATTCTTTTGTGATGTTTTCACAGTGCTTTTTTAAAGTGCACCTATTATGGTTTTTCATGTAGTGTGTTATAAAGCTGTTTGTGAATGTAAAAAAAGTCTGCAAAGTTTCAAAAATCAAAGTGCACGACAAATGGAGTTATTGACTCCCAAAAGAAAGAACCGATTCTGAACACATGAAACGAGTCGCTAGTAATTCCAGACTTACTTCCTGTACTAAACTAAGTAATTTGGTAAAGTAAAAACAGTAAAAAGTAAAACAGCCTCTGGTCTTCATTGGCTGCTCGTGAACAGCTTTGACCCGCCCTCAAACACTACACTAAGTGGTAGACCAATCACAACAGACTGGGTCATCTGACCAATCAGAGCAGATCAGGCTCTCTGAAAGGAGTTTAGAATGAATCCTTTAGAACGGATCATTGAACGAGTCGTTTTTGACACTGGAAAAAAGTAAATGCTGCAATTTAAATTAAGAGCAAATTAAAGTGTTTTTTGACCTTGAATGCATGTAAATCTATTGTATGAGACCTTTAAAACTAAATTAGCCACGTTTAAAAACCATAATAGGTGCTCTTTATATCATTTTTTAACCACCCATCCCCATTTACTTGAATTAAAAGGAAAAGAATGGTCAGAGTCTTCTTCTAAACAACTCTTTTTGTGTTCCACGGAGGAAAGAAAATCAAATGGGGTTGTAAATAAATAATGACAGAATTTTTGGATGAACTCTTCCTTTAATAGGGCCTGAATATACCATCCCAGAAGCATGAAAGTAACACGAGAAGGACGTTCCAGCGGGTATGATCTTCTCCAAACCTACCAGATCATAAATATCCTCTTCTGGTTTAGGGATGTAGAACTGCACTTGGTTGTCAATGAGAAACTTCAGTCGCACATAGTGTTTAGTGGGGTCCAACTGATGAGCCTGTAGAGAGATTAAAGGAGTCCCACATTTAATGGATAAAGGGCACTGCCAAGCCATGTTACTGTTATGTCTTATTCTTAGAGGGCCATGTGAACAGAAATCTCACACAAAAAGACCAAATGCTGATATCAGAGAGAATGCAGCATGTTTTCATGCAGCTCTAAAGCAAGAGTAAAGCAAATAAAGTGTTCCTTTATACAGGAGGGTCAAATGTCTTTAAAATCTCTCTATGGGAAGATTAATGGAATAAAACCTATGGGTTTTCGACAGCATAGACCTTCAAATTGATATGCATTTCAGTTAAGACTGAAGTGACCTTTTACATTTAAAAAACAGGATTAAAACAGGCACAATTTAAATATGTTACAGATACAATAAGCTCTATTTGTTTGGCAATTAAAGACGACATATTCAAGCGTTAAAGGGTCAATATTCAACACAGTCATTATACAAGTCCCTTATAATGTTGATCATGGTTTCTTGCACCAAAAACATAATAATGTTTTTAATGACAATTTTTCACCCTCTCTTGGGCCCGATATACTTCATACGAACTCGAAGAATGGGTATGATGTCATTTAGAACAAAATTTGGCCAAACATTTGTCATTTCGGTGGTTTGTAACAGCTCGTCTGGGCGAAATTTTAGGACAAATTCTAACCAGCTGCTAAACACCTTCTTACTGCTATTGGTCCATGTCATCGGTAGGTGTGACCTGAAGCTCCACCTACTACTTTGTTTACATTGTTCAGCCAGTAGTCAACATGAACACAACGGAGTGCAGAGTTGTTAGGGAGCTGGTGCAAATTTACCTACATCGTCATGCTAATTTTTTTTATTTTATTTGTTTAATTAGTCTACAAAAGGAATCAAATCTACTCAAATACTCTAAAGTGCCCATTCACTCATGTGCCATCTGCAGCGATAGCCATAATAATTGAAATCATCATCGAGTGGTTAAAACAGCATCTTTTACTGACCTCATGTGAATTCTACTCATAGAATGAGGCATAAAGTCATTGATAACACATTTTTAAGGTTTTACACGTAGCATCCTGATATATAAATGCTACTCTAAGCACCTCCCACAGCGGTGTGGCGGGTGTCTGGATGTTTGTAAACAGTATACCGTTGCTCAGGTGTTTAGAAGTTAATTTTCCCCTGATCGAAGGACGAAGAAGAACTTCTCTGGAAGTATATCAGGGCCTTTACAATTAAATGGGCTGTTTTTGCTGCTACTGTACCTTTAAGACTTCTATATGTAAACGATTTCTGATTATAAGTAGGTATAGCTGCAGGCCGGAGACCTCCAAATGGGGGCGGAATCTCCAAAAGGGGGTTGGGAAAGGGTAATGTTAGGGGCTCCCTATATCTTTAATAGCGAATTGAAGCTCACGCCCCTTTTTGGAGCTATGCCTGCAGCTATACCCTTCTCTCTGATTAGCTAACCGCAGCATGATGAAACAATTATACAAAACAACTATGAAATATACAAAAACTATTTCATAACTAGATGTTTTGCAGTTTAGATTGTGTTTATAATGACATTAGAATGCAGTTAAACTAGTTAAGAACTGAAATCTGCTATAAAGAGATAGTGTTCTAGTGTAGTTCTAGTGTTTCCTGCTGTTACCTTGCAGATAGTTTCCAGAATATCAAGAGCTGACTCTCCCGGCTGAATGATGGCTAAAACAGGCTGGTCGTTTGGCAGGCACAGCCATGATGGAGTGAGATGGTCTTTGGACCAGATGTCATGATCCGTGCTGGGTCTTGGCAGAACTTTCACTGGGGTCTTGGAGTCTTTCTGTGGAGTGAGAAATGAACACACAGAGAACCAACAGCTGTGAATGAACCATATAGCAATCATATTTTCATGTGAAATAATGGTTTACTTCATTAAACTATTACAAAAATATTTCTTAACAATTGAAAGTGTAACATAAATATCGTTTCTAGCCACCGAAAACACTAAGTTGTTTGGAATAGCATTCTTTTATTCCCATATTAACATGAAACCTATTGAGGTCATGTGACTACAATGCAAGTATGCTGTCACACTGCATATTGTTTTACATACAATTTATTTAAACAGTATGCAGTTTGCTTGTATCCTATTCCAAACATATAACATCATAATGGCCTTTAAGCCGCCAGGTTGGTTGATTATACTGTAGCAAGTCCATCTATACCAGTCCATCGTAACTGGCTGAGAGATGGTGCCTACACCTCCACCAATGCCAGAGATTAATATACACCCACTCCTCTCCAGAGCATTTCTCTGAACAGAAAACACAAGGAGGTTTGGATTTGGTGCAATGGGCATCGCCCAAATGAGCACCACAGCTTAACTGTGTGGTTGGATGGATAGATTGATGGATGCAGTGGTCAGCTGGCTAAAATTCTCCCTTTTAATTGGTTGCACTCTTAGTTCCCTCTTTATAATTTTATTGATTATTGCCATTGCTACTGCTAGACTTCTTTTGGACTTCAAAGATAACGCAGGCACTGTTGCGTGATGTCATCTTGTTCTAAGATGATCCGTTTTGATTGGTCTGGCATCAATTGTTCCATCTCATGTGATTGGTCATAACTTCTATCTGCTCTGTTGCATCAGAATTTAAAAGTAATTTGTTTCCAAAGTCAAGGCATGAAGATTTGAAGTTGCATTGCCAGATTTGAGAGGTTGCAGACTTGTGGTTTTACTGTGAAACTGAATTAAAGTACAAAAGTAAATATGTAATACAAGTTAGCGTCTGTTGTTGTGTTAATGTGAATGTAATCTTTACCCATTTGTGATTATTTGTCTGCGAGTTTGAATTCAGAACACAAGTTTCTATCTGGGATGCTGACTGCAAAATGGATGGATGGATAGATGGATGGGTGGATGGATGGTTGGATGATTGATGGATGGATGGATGGATGGATTGATGGATGGATTGATGGATGGATGGTTATATGGTTGGATGATTGATGGATGGATGGATGAAATATTGATGGATGGATGGATGGATGGTTATATGGTTGGATGATTGATGGATGGATGGTTATATGGTTGGATGATTGATGGATCGATAGATGAAATATTGATGGATGGATGATTGATGGATGGATGGATGGATGGTTATATGGTTGGATGATTGATGGATGGATGGATGAAATATTGATGGATGGATGATTGATGGATGGATGGATGGTTATATGGTTGGATGATTGATGGATGGATGGATGAAATATTGATGGGTGGATGGATGGATGGTTATATGGTTGGATGATTGATGGATGGATGAACTATTGATGGATGGATGGATGGATGGATGGAGAGAAAAATGGTTCAGTGGATGGATAATAGATAAATTGAGGGATGGAAGGAAAAATGGTTAAAATGAAGGATGATGGATAAATTGATAGATAGATGGATGAATGAATGAATGAATGGATGGATGGATGGATGGATGGATAGATGGAAAATTTGTTAGATGAATGAATTGATGGATGTATGACTAGATGGATGTATGCAAAAAATGTTTGGATGGATGATGGAGAAATCGATGGATGGATGAATGGATGTTTCTTACCGTTGATTCCCTGACAGACCCTTCAAAAAGGCCTTCTAATGGGCTTTTCACAGGGTCCTCACCTTCTGCAAAAACCTGTTAAAGAAAAAAAGCCTCTACATTTCAAAACAGTACAGAAATTATAATACCAGTCTTTAAAACAGAAGTGCTTTAAGACCTTTGTATGCTTGCGCCTGTATGATGTTGCAGTATTTCTTTTGGTCAACCTGTGCACATGTGTATGCAAATAAACTTTACCTGGTTAATACTAGGATGTCCTTTGCTCTTCCTCTTGGAGTGGGTGTCCAGACCCCACAGTGAGGAGAAACGGCTCTTACGTTTGCTGGTTGACCGCGACATCACCTGTGTCCGACGCCTAACTCCGCTCTCGGTGCGAGCCGCCACCTATGGACACAAAACAACTGCATGAACACAGTTAAAACATAACACACTGGGTCAAAGACATATAAAACACAACCAGATTGAATGAACTGTTGAGGTTTCTTAACCTCTTGGTAGAACTTTCCAAACAAAACTACCCTTGATACTTGACAGAACAGAGTGACCTCATTCTCATTGATTTCCACTTACAAATAAATGAATACACACAGATATTCATTCATTTCAAATATGCAAATGAACAAGCACAGAAATAACCTTCAGTGGCCACCTGGGTCTGGATGAATTGAAAGTTCAGGGAAGTGTTCTGGCGAGTTCTTTTCAGTGTCATTCAAAAATTCTACACGCTTGTTGTGTTGAACGCACTGTGGCATTTCTGGGTCTCCTGATGGAGAAATGCACTCCACTCCAAAAGCGCTCCATCAACAAACAGCTCTTCACTCTTCTGAACCAAGCTATTATTTCTGCAGAACAGCACACAGGGCCAAAAGCACTTCATTTGGGATCTATCTGAAGTGAATTATCCTTTCTCTCTCTCTGTCTACATCTTTCAAAATGCCAGAACTGAAGAACTCCTCCACCTAAAAACTGCATTCAAGCCGCCAGGACAAAAATAAAATCTGTATCCCAGTGTCCTGCAGCTCCTACATAGAACACCAGAGCTGGAGGCGAATCTGAGGAGGGATGATATTGATTAGTTGAAGTTCGTGGCCAACATCCGAGAGGAAATTTCCACCACAATCCATTGTCCACATATACACACGGATGAGTGGGAAGGAACCAGGTTACAACATATGAATTGTGGGTAAAAATAGAGTGAAATTGATGCTTTTGATACAAGTGTTATCTCCAGCTTCTGCTCAAAATAAACGTTTACATGGATTTCAAATGTTTTAAAAGTTGCTATCAGTCAAAGACATTGCTTGGCGGTTGTTGGAAAACCTTTAGCTGTGCTGCTCAAAAGGACAAATCCACTTCGCAACCATTTCCAATCCTACTCCACCTCTCTCTATCCACTGCTAACCTTTTATCTGCCACGGCACACTTTTTATGACTAAAACATTCTACGGCACACCACTATCCCACATAGGCTAACCATCGTCCATATTTTTCCTTTTCAAGAACTCGTCCATGTTTTCGGTCCGTATCAGTAGCGTGTTTACTTGTAATGTTTGAAATTCAGCTATGCAAAAAAAAATTAAAACACAAGTCACATAGGTAGGCTACACCACGTGAGGTCACTGGTGGCAAGAACGCTAAATGGGTAATGAAAAAACAACAAATTTGCTTCTTTTCTACTTTATAGATTTGTCCTTGCAATGCCATTGTCACAAAGCACGCGAGGAAAGAGGATCTAAATGCAGCTTTATTAACAGACAAATAAACAAACTAACTCGGAGACACAGGGAACCAAGCACAGAGCATCAACAGTACATGCAAAGACTGACAAAGGAAACAGGGAAAACAAGAGTTTAAATACACAGGGGGCAGACAAGGGAATGAGGAACACCTGTGGAAACAATCCTAAAATGAAACTACAAAGGACTATAAAAACTAACAGGAAACAGGAACTAAACAAGAACATAAACGTCAAGTCAAAAAACAGGGAATATGTGACAGCCACAACAAATTACAGGGATGCAAACTCATGAGGGGCGAAAAAGGCTAGACAAACACTTGTCCACGAAAACATTTTCTAGGGATTATTTTTAATAATGAATAAGCTAAAAGCACCAATTCCAGCTATTTTAGCGATTCAAGTTTATTCAAGTTTACAACTGAGCAGAATTAGCTGCAAAATAAAGAGTATTTTGGTGAGGCTTGCTTCTGTTTCACAAATTTGATTAACTGATTAGTTCAGTGACCCCGTCTGGAAAGGTCACTAATGAGTGAGTCAGTGAATCATTTGAGTTGTTCATCACCGCAATCTACCAAGAGACTTTATAGTGTTTAAGCATTAAAAGAACAAAGCAGATCTATAGTCTTCCTTCAGTCTGAGTATTACTTTTCATCCAAAAAGACAACAATAATAGTGTAATAATAGTGAGTTTCAATAACGTCCTGGTCTCTTTTATTAAATCTTGCATGGCTACAAATCTTCTGACTTCAGTATAAGATTAATAATCACAAAGCAGATCTACGGGATCATTTTCCTACAGTAGCCCATTTAAACTGCTGAGCATGACTTTTATCAGAAAAGACCACAATAACAGACACATAATAATCATTTTGAGTTTCAACAATGTTCTTTCGTCATTGTACTTAATGTGTATAAATATCACTCACTTTTGCACATTAATCATTGGTCTGAAAAATCACAAAAGTGGCAGAATATGGTTTCAAAATGACTTAAAACTATGACGCACAGACTTAGCGGTGATGCACAAATGGGTTAACCGGGTTCGAATCCAGCTCGCAACTATTTCCAATCCTGTTTCCCCTACCTTTGCCTATGCTAAAAGTACAAAGAGTTATTATCAGTCAAAGCCATGACTTAACAGTAAGCACATAGCCTGATGCTCAAATGGGCAATGCCTCGCAACAATCACCGATCCACACTTTCTATCAATCATTTCCTGTCCTCTCTATGCTCTTCTTAGCACATAGGCTTAGCTGTGCTGCTAAACTGGGTATGGTGGGTTCGACTCCAGCTTGCAACTATTACCGATTCATTCCCCACACTCCTTGCCAAACATTTTCTGTCCTCTCTGTGCTCTTCTTAGCACATCGTTTAAATGTAAAATGTGCAACATTTTTTCAATTCCAGCTTGCAACAAATCCCAATCCATTTTCCACACTCTCTACTGATCATTTCCTGTCCTCTCTATGCTCTTCCAAGCACATAGGCTAAGCTGTGCTACTAAAATGGGCGAAGTGGGTTCGAATCCAGCTTGCAAAAATTGACGATTCATTTTCAACACTCTCTACCCATCATTTCCTGTCCTCTCTATGCTCTTCTTAGCACATAGTTTAAGCTGTGATGGTACAATGGGCAAACTGGGTTCGACTCCAGCTTGCAACAATTCCCGATCCATTTTGGACACTCTCCGCTGATCATTTCCTGTCCTCTCTATGCTCTTCTAAGCACACAGGCTAAGCAACAACTCCCCGTCCTGTTCCCTTTCTCTTTACCCTTTATTTCCTGTCCTCTCACTGTCTAAGCTAAGTAAAAAAAGGCCAAAAATACAAAAAAAAGAAGAAATGTGGTTTAAAATGGAATCAATTATTAAATAAATGGAGGAATAATTACCAGAGCATGGAAGGAGGAAACCGAGAAGATGCCTAGACGGCCCATGGCGAGTTTGGTTGGACGGGACGCAAAAGCCAGCAAGCGTTTGGGGTTAGGAAGCTCACCTCCCTGCAGGCTGGACAGGTAACAGCGGAACCGGAATAGATCCATGTGGAACTGCTCTAAATTCTGCTCCCAAAGGAAAATCTGCACAGAAGAGAGAAGGAAATGGTTAGGTAATGGTTAGAAAATGGTTTACATTAGGTTAGCAGCATTGGTAAGACTTTAAAATATGGTTCTATATGTTAACATTAGTAACACATTAGATATCAATAACATATTATAATATTTTTGCATTTTTATTTTCTTGGTTACTGTTAAATAACACTTATATTAGAAATACTGTTCTAAGTTCATGTAAGTTCATAATTCATTGACTTACGATGACTACGTATACAACTTTTAAAGCTAAAAGATTATTAATACATGTACTGTATATATTAACATTAACCAGGATTAATACGTTCTGTAAAAATATTGCTCATTGTCATTAACCAATACAATTTATCTATACAACGTTGTAATAATTACATTACCACAGCATTCGAGAGTTTTCAAAAAACATCAGTTGCTTCTGTTAAAAAAATCCATCATGCTTTGATGAACTAAAAATGAAAAACAAGGTTAAATCTAGTCGTTGGTAAGACCACAGCAGAGGAAGTCTGTTGCCTCGCCAAAATCGCAGCCAAATATTTTTCCGTAAAGGTCATTTCTGCGTATCTGGTAGCTTCCGTCCCTTATGTCTAGTCTGGTTTGATCTGGTGGAGTTTTGGGGGCAGTGGATTGGGATATTTAACTATGCCACCTCTTTCCAGCCACTCTGGGATGGATGTTATTTTGGAAGATGCAGCGGAGGGGGGGCAGTGGTCTGGGCAATGCACAAAGTAGCAAACAAGAGCGCTACACATTCCACTGGCACAGAGGTCTGGAACTCCACAGGAACTTAAGCCTCCTGCCATTCACAGGGGCACAATGCATAACCCGACACTGCCAAATGAAATACACACACAAACACACATGCACAGACAACCGCTTTGATTCTTCCGCTAGGCTGTGGGCCATTTGAGCAGCGCTTTTCACGTAAACATCTACTGGGTAGAACATGAACCTTTGCAATGATTGAATGATGAAATGATGTTCTGTCAACTTTGCGACAGCATCAGAATTACAGTGAGGAAAATCTGCATGAAATAATTCAGCTCACAGTAAACCAAGATCAAATGTTTAAAATACAAAGCATGTTTTATCCGTTCCGCTTTATGATAAAAATACATTCAGCTGTAGTAGACAATGTTGTACACAGGGCTGGACTGGTAATCTGGCATACTGGGCACTTTCCCGGTGGGCCGACACACTTTTGGGCCGATCGGGTGCGGAATGTCCATTGGGAGAACCGAGAGGGCCGGTGGTATGCAGAAAAGTACAGGGAATACAACCCCCCCACCCCCCTCAACAATTGGGCCAGTTGCCATGTACAATCCCGGGCCGATTTCTCTTGCCAGTCCAGCCCTGATGGTAGGCTGCAATTATACGTTTGCGCCGGTACGGCCAAATAATTTTCTGCATTTGCAAGCAGTAAGTTTCACTGGCAAATGCAAGTAAAATGCTTGCACTGTAGAGCCCTGATTCTTGTAAAGAATTTACAAAATGTAATGTATCCTAACTGTGTAAATTAAATGGTATTTGTCATTAATATCTTTACTAAATACAAATATGGGGTTCCGATAACTCACCTGCTCCAGGATGGTCTTTCTCTTTTTGGTGTCTGTGACGGCAGAGAGCTGCATGTCTCCCATTTTCTTCATTTTCTCATCCATATCGATCTTCTGCTCGAGCTTACGGATCTCCGCTCGGAGGAGACGCACCGTGTCTTCACAGTGATGCTGCCGAGCGACGGCTGTGGCACAGGCTGAGTGGATAGCCGTGATCCAGTTTTCCAGCTCAGTTTGACTGCAGGTCTGTGCAAAGAGGTCAAAGGTTAGACAAATATGGGTGCAATGAAAGGCTATGTTTGGAATAGTATACTATAATACTACTTTTAATATTTATGCAGTATGTACTATGTATAATGTACACAGTATGCAAATGTTCTGTATGCAGGGAATATTTGGATGATCTACTAAATTTGTCCAACACTGTGCTGGATTCTGCATCCTACAATGCAATATGCTTGTAATGTATGGGAGAGTCCCATAGCAGCCAGTAGGGGTTGCTAAAGGTGTTCTTGATGTTTACCTTAAAGGGACAGTTCACCCATAAATGAAAATTCTCTCATCATTTACTCACCCTCATGCCATCCCAGATGTCTATGACTTCTGCCGAACACAAATTAAGATTTTAAGGAGAATGCCTCATCTCTGTTTTGGTGGCCAAAACTTTGAAGCTCCAAAAAGCACATAAAAGCAGCTTAAAAGTAATCCATGCATGTCTTTTGAAGTTCTCACAGACCAAAATGTAACTCCTTTTTTACCTGTACACCTTTCCAATATAGTCTCTAGGCACGATCATGATTACAAGCTCGATTACTCTTCTTAGTGCTTGACGTACGTGCGGAGCACTAGATGGCGCTATAGGAAGTGTTATCAAACTTGAAATCATGATCGACAAGGAGACTGCTGATGTCAAGATTTATAGTGAAAAAGGTAGAAATATATATATATATAAAATTGGTCTGTTCTCTCCCAAACTGTCTAAATCGCTTCCGAAGACATGGATTAAACCACTGGAATCTTTTTAATTACTTTTATGCTGACTTTATGTGCTTTATGAGCTGGCGTAATGTGTTTTGGTCACCATTCTGAAGTAAATAATAAACACCTGGTCAGAGCTCGACTGGTAATCTGTCATACCGGGCATTATCCCGGTGGGCCGACACACTTTTTGGGCCATTCAGGGGCGCACTGGTCATTGGGAGAACCGAGCGGGCCGGTGGTTCGGCCGCAAACGTGCCGAATGGGCCGCGATAAGCAACAATGAGCCGCTGCATTATGCAGAACGGACCACAAACGGCGCTGTCATATGCAGAAAAGAACATAAGGCTCTACATCTTTCGTTGTCAATCATTGTCTGATGTTTCTGCTGTTTTGTTAGTTCTTGTAATTGCTCTTGATGGCTTTCTTGTTTATAATATAAGTCTTAAAATTTCTGCACTTCTAGCGACCCCTACTGGCCACTAGGGGGAAGTCCCCCTTCCATTGCCACTCTGATGAATAAACTGGAAGTAACCTGTGCAGTATTTAATTCACTTTGGATTTTATTTCTGAGATGAAACATGAAGTTATGTGACAATAATGTAGCATACTACTTGAGACAATTCTTTGTGCATAATACACACCGTTGACAATAACCTGTTTTGCATGTATGCTGGAAATATACCAACATTTAGTGAGGTTTATGCTTAACCGGATAATTATTAAGATAATTATATGTGTTTGGAATGACATTAACTATCCATTTATGGATGTTTAGATATTTTTACTGGAAAACAAGACACAAATACTGATTAAGAAAATACTTTTTTTGTCGTGCATCATTAATATTTTAATGAATATCATTAAATGGAAAGGAGCATGAATAAGGTTTTCCATATTTACATTTACATTTATGCATTTGGCAGACGCTTTTATCCAAAGCGACTTACAGTGCACTTATTACAGGGACAATCCCCCCGGAGAACCTGGAGTTAAGTGCCTTGCTCAAGGACACAATGGCGGTGGCTGTGGGGATCGAACCAGCAACCTTCTGATTACCACTTATGTGCTTTAGCCCACTATGCCACAACCATATGATCTTTGGTCTTTACCTGAAAAAGAAACGAGTCTCCGAGTGAGTTACTCAAGCAGAAGACGAAATCTTTTTTGGGGTGTTCTGGGACAGCCTGGACGATGCTGTTCTCAGCCCACACGCCGTGTTTAGGAATGCTGCTGTGGTCAATCCCCGACCGCCCATCCGTCTCGTAGAAAAACAGAGTGCATCCTGAAAGAACAAATTAGGACAGTCACTCAAGCATCAGAAATTCAAAGTTATTCGTGGCGAGTTCAATTAGCATAACCGCCTGTCGCTCACTTGCTGTTTCCAGGGGAACAGAAAGAGGCAGGAAATCCAATACATTGGAGTTTTTACTGGTTTATTGATTGAAATCTGCTCTCCTGTGGCCAAAATAAGAAGTGCAGCGCTGCTTTCTTAAAGAGATTTCAACATAATGCACACACACTTATTGCCTTGCTTGTTCAGCTTTGATATTGATCAGTTTTCATACTGCTGCAAAGACACAGAGCTTTAGAACATGTCAAATAGTCTTACGTTATCGGTACCAAGTTAAAGGGAACATATAAACAGTTGTGTGCTTGACAAATAAGAGCCTCGAGTTTCAAATCTCCCAAGCAGAAGTTAAATACAGCTATAGGATAATCTATTATTCTTTACCCAAATGGTACAACAAAACAAACAAACTGTCAGCCTTTTTCTTCCCTTTCAAAAGGTTTTATAGGAAGTTGTAAAACCGGTGTGAAGTTAACACCTGCCACAGGCCAGCCAAATGTGGGAATTTTTTGTGAAACCAGAAACAAGTCTCAGATTGACATTTGACATTAAAAGCAACAACGCAAGCTTGAGGAACTGAGTTAAAGAACTGTTCTTGTTTTAGTCCACATTTGTTCAACTTCACATATAGAGAGAGTTATTTTATTGGAACAAATCAAAATGGCTGGTAAAATTAGCCATTAACTCTAGCTGGCCATGAAAAAGTTAGAAACCATGAAGTAAATTAAAATTAGAAGTAAATTAAAGTCCCCATGCAATAATTTTTTTTTTTACGGTTTTTAGTCCATGTCTTATCATTTTGTGGTTATCAATATGATAATGTACACTTAAAAGTGAACTTTTAGCATATATACACACTTAAAAATGTACACTTTCTCTTCAGGAAAAACAGACCAAAAATACTGATGACTCATCTTGCACACAAGGGTGTGGCCAAATTTTTGTCCAATCAAGAATGAGAACGCTCCTCCCTCTAATACCCCCTGACTCTGGCTAGCAATAACAAGTAGCTATTTATAATTCATGGCTGTGTTGTAAACTAAAGGCTACTAGCTATTTTTTTAAAAAAGTGACTAGCCCTTTAATAACTAACCATTTTAACAATATACACGTCAACATAGGAAATAAAACTGTGCAAATCAATAAACTGATATCAATATTTTCAGAAGTATCAAGCACACACCTTTGAGAGACACCCAGTAGCTCTTCCACTTGCGGCGAGGTGCAAGTTCCACCTTCTTATTTTTTTTGTGTACCAGGAAGTTTTTGACGCTGAGGCGTCCGGCTTTACGTACGGTTCCCTGTACGGCGGTCACGTTCAGCAGAGGATCGGTGTGGTAGGCGGAGCTCAGAGTGACGTTGCTCTGCTCATCGCTGAATGCCAAACTCCTCTCCTCGGGTACCTCCGCTGGACTCACGTTCTGCTCCAGCTCCTGACGGAAGTTCTCATAGACTCCCTGTACAGAGAGAGGAAAACATCACACAAGTCCAGCATGTATGCTTCTGCCGTATAAATTCTAAACTGCACCATAAACGCACAAATTGCTCTTTAGCTTCTGATCATATTACTATAAAATCATTTTGATAATAAAGTTTATTTAAATCAAAATTGAACTTATTTATTTTAAATGTCCGTGGTCTTACGATTCATGTGTGACGATTCAAATAAATTAATAACTTTTTCTGCCTCTGAATTTACTTTTCCTTTCTGCAGACATCACTAAGGCTGTGTGGGTGGGGCTAAAAATATTAACCAATAATATCATCAGCTTACATGTTTCAATCCAATCAAATCCCTATGGATAAAATCAAGTCCAGCCCCACATTATTTCCCTGAATAGTCTGTTTCAATCAGAAATGTTGAATATCACAAAAGTTAAATGCATTTTTTTAAACATTTATTTATTCATTAATATCTGAGCATTCATTCAGGGATCCAGACCAAAAAAAAAATAAAATAAATAAAATGAGACATTAAGTTGCAAAATTAGAGAATTTCTCGATTTAGATGGTTGTTCAGAAACCAGACAGAAAGCTGAAAAGTCAAAAAATGATTAATTAGCAATTAACAGTTTTTAAAATTGACGATATATATATAAAAGTTTTCGGAGGCAGAACGTTCCAGACACAGAGGATTTAAGAGTCCAAATTGAATTAAATCCCAGATGCAGTTTATTGTGCTACCAAAACACCAATAAAACCAACAACAAAAAATTGGTGCATAACGTGGGGCTTGTAAACTTTTATCAAGCCAATACACCTTGAGCTCTTATTTTGAAATGTCTGCACTTCCACGCGCGCTTGCAAACAGTAGGGAAGTAGGGAAATATGCACTCTTACAATCATCTACAATATATTACAATATCAGCTGTCAAGCACAGCAGTAAAAAGTCACCTTGCCCACCTGTGTGCCTTCTGAGGGTCCCGCCCCAGCCCCACTGCTGCTGCCACTGTCACTCCCAGTGAAGGCGCCCCCTGCTGACGTGGAGTAGGCAGAGAAAGACGCTGACATGGTCTTGTAGCGTCGAGCCTGATGAGACGCCTCGTTGTCTCCTGTCAGCCCATCGATTCCGCTGTCCTCATAATCACTGGCGTCCCCCGCCGTGACATCCTGAACACATACATACACACAGGTTAAAGGTCAGCGTGAGATATGGTACATCTTTAAGTCAATTATAGAGATGATAGTTAAGATGATAACCAGCTATTATTAGTGTTAATAGTCAACCGAGTTTGACCGAAGTGGATAACAATATCTACTAGTGATGTGTATGAGTACTCGATTAATCGAGTACTCATACTGCACCAGCTAGTCAGCTATTAAAAACGCTAATCGGTTATCGCAAATTGATTTTGTGAAATGCTAAAATGTTTCACAAGCTATTAAATGTGATAGCCTTTATGTAGACTCAGAGTTTGCATACTATGTGCATTACCTTAAAGCTGTCGGTATTGGTTTCTATGTAAGCTCCATGTGAGTGCAAATGACTTTTACTGTTATTTAAAAATAATATATATTAAAATAGATATACATAATTTTTTATGCACATTTTCTTCCCCAAAAAGAGTTTAAAGTTAGCTTATTTTTAAACTGTTCTTAGTATTTTCTGAATTGAATTTTATTATATATATTTCACTTGCATATTTGTTATTTTTAAGTTACATTTTCATTTACAAGTAATCAATTACTTTTTTGTGTGTGTGTGGGTTAGAGTACTCGACCACAAAATTACTTGATATACAGGATGAAAGCAAGTCAACCGAAATAATGTTGATATGGATAATACAATCTAACGACAGTAAATGAGATTTACACAAAGTTGCTAAAATGTAGCCAAGACTGAATCTGCATTGCGCCCTATTTCCTTTTTTTAATTTTTTTATATCTTTTATATCACTGAAAATCTGCAGAATTTGTTTAAATGTATTTAAATATTTCAGATGGAGCTGAGAACAATATTTAACAAACAAACACGGAAAAAATAGGAGATGTAGAAAAATATTTACTCAAAATTTCTAGAAAAAAAATTAAATTGTTTATTATCCATTGACAAGATGTAGAGTTTGGTACAATGGAGGTGGTAACACTGTTGGTCCATAGTGTGCAAACGTGCCTGGCCACTTTTATCAGCGTCTTAGTTTCGGAAGAATTTTTCCCACAAATTTTTTCCATAGTGTTAATAGCACTGGCAATTATGTAATCAAAATATAATCAAATTATGTTCATATTAGAATTTGAACAATGTATATTTATTTTATTGCAAAATATTCCAATATTTGCAAATATATAAGTAGTTTGAGGGTGTAGGGAGACCAACTCGATTGCATCAATCACAGTGTATATGTGCTTGATGCACTTTGTTTGTTGTGATTCTCTGATTGGTGGATGTTTCTCTTTAGGATCATGGGTAGTGTAGTTCTTCACCAGGAATTCTGCTAGTAAACATAACATTTTTTAAATGTAGTTGTGACAGGACGGAGGGTGGGGCCGGGTCAATTTTACCCTCCCGGTCACTTATCAGGCTAATCAAGCCTCCGAGAGGGATAAAGTCTGCGTACTGCGGCAGCAGAGAGAGAGCGATTACGGGCAGCTGTCTGTCCTATGTGTGTGTGTGTGTTTGTGTCTTTTGATTTTAATTCTTTATTAAAACTATTATTTATATTGTCAAGCCGGTTCTCACCTCCTCCTTTCCATTAATCACCTTACATTCATTTTTAAGCATACACCATCGATTAACAACCTCTAAACTCGAGGGCTTGGGTAGCTCAGCAAGTAAAGATGCTGACTACCACACCTGGTGTCGCAAGTTCAAATCCAGGGCGCGCTGACTGACTCCAGTCAGGCTTCATAAGCAACCATTTGGCACGGTTGCTAGGGAGGGTAGAGTCACATTGGGTTAACCTCCTCGTGGTTGCTATAAAGTGGTTCTCGCTCTCGGTGGGGCACGTGGTGAGTTGTGCGTGGATGCCGTGGAGAATAGCGTGAAGCCTCCACACGCGCTAGGTGCTAAGGGGGAGAAAATCCCCCCAAACAAACAACAAAAGAAAAACAACCTCTAAACTCACAGTAGGTCTGTCTTTAAATATTTATGAGTTATCCTTATAAAATCAATTCCCCTCGGAGAAAATAAATGGGATTTTTCTTCCAGAACCAAACTGTTGGCTTCTATTGCGGAAGGAGACATAATTACCGGTTTAAAATATAAAAATGGCCAAATATTAGAAGATTATTCACAAATCAGGGCCAATTCTGCCTAAAACTGAGCAACAAAACTGATTTAAAGAATGCTCTGATATAAAGTGTAAATACAGCTTTATCTGTACTAACCAAACAAAACAAAAAAAACTGGATCTAGAAAGAGAGAAAGAGGGCTGGAACCCGCAATCTCATGTAACGAAGACAGTTTTACACTTCACTACTCTAATTAACATGACAAACCAATGTCATATCTCTCCTACCTGTTGGCCGAAGCATGTTGTGTCTTCAGAAGAGGACATGTTGTAGGTTGTGTAGTAAGCATTTTACACACAGTGACACAGGTCTGAGAGAGTTATATGCCGGCGTACAGTAAAGCTGAATGTACAATACCACTCTGTGTTCCTGGCAGAGAATGATGGGATATTATCCACCAAACTCTGTATCTAGTGGGTCACATGACTGAACCGTGCAACCAGCATGCCATTCATCTTCACGGATGGTGCCTCACGGGGAGGGAGTGTCACACAGTTACTTTCTGTGTTTTTCTTTCTTTCTTAAACAGACCGGCTACATTTAACAGACATACTCTCAATTAATTACAGTATATGCTTTTCTCTCTCACACGCGCGCACACACACACACACACACACACACACACACACACACACACACACACACACACACACACAAATATATATGCAAGAAATATAGTCTTAAACTAGCATACCCAAACCTGAACACTGCAAAATAAATCATTGTTTTAATCAATATTTTTGTCTTGTTTTCCAGTAAAAATGTCTAAACATCCTTAAAATCATATAAATTTACATGCAACGCAAAATTGCATGATATACTAAGACTTTCTTTCTCTTTTCATTATGTTTTAAGCATACATATGACCAAAGTTAGTGGGGTTTATGCTTAAACCAAATCACAATTTTACGCAATTGCAAAATTACAAAAGTCTGCTTTAATGTGTATTGTGTTCTAAGGATGTTACTGGAAAACAAACTTTATTTTATCTTCAGTTTACTACCTCTCTCTCTCTCTCACATGCACTTACTATTGTGTTCCTCTGTCAGTTACAGCTCATTAGCATGACAAAAGAAGCTAGTTGTTCTCACAGAAGTCTGACTCCAGGGATCATGCGGAATGAACAGCAGAAAACATGTTAGCACACTGACAGAACAGAACGAACTACTCGTTCATTCACTGGACCCAGTCAAATAATACTGGCCAAAGTTTGTGCAAATTTATGCAAAGTTGAGTCATTCATATGTACAATCTCTATTCATGCGGAGAAGTATTATGGATTCTGTGGGATGAACCACAGCGAGCATTCGTAGCAAAACTAGCATTGTCCTCTGCACACCTACACTAACACAGAATTATTTGCATGTACGTGTTGCATGTTCTTTGTAACAGTAGCTGTCTAAGCTACAAGATATTCATATTATAAAGCAGTTCAAGTACAGTCAAGTTACTTTTTTTGAAAAAGAAGTTAGCTACACTACAAGCTACTAAACAACACTGGCTACACTGTAGCTAAGGAGACAATTAGCTTCTTTTAATTTAGCTTCTTTCAAAAAACAGTGGAGTATTTGTCTTTCACTGGCACAATAACAATCTCAATTAAGATAATAGTGTGATTAATCTTAAACAGCGACATACATTTACATTATCTGCAACTAATTAAACTAAAAAACACAGTCAAATCAATCAATGATAAACAGCAGTATTTAACCAATATTTAGCGACAAAGATAGTACCACAAGTACAATAATTGAGAGATGACTTATATGAGTTGGCAAATGTATTTGTGTAACTAATGAATTTAAGTCCATTCAAGTCAACCGATAAACTGAAATACATTTCTGACTTCGCAACGCTACCTGAGAGAAGAAAATCGCTCTGTTATAAGGCCTAACAATACAATGTGATATCAAAATGAATAGCTAGTTACTGACAAAGCTAAACTGTTAAAGTTAGTGGTGTTGCTGCTTTTACTTAGTAACTTCCCTACACTGACTTGCACATCTTACAGTATACTCACATATTTACAGTACAATCACACACTTACTATACACTTAAAGGAATATTCTGGGTTCAATACAAATGAAGTTCAATCGCCAGCATTTTTGGAATTATGTTGTTTACCACAAAAATGGATTTTGAATTGGCCCTTCTGTCTTAAAAAAATAAAAATAAAAATAAAAAACAAGGTTACAGTGAGGCACTTAAAATGGAAGTGAATGGGGCAAATCTGTAAACGTTAAAATACTAACTTTTTCAAAGTATAGCCACAAGACATTTCCTTCTCCTAAATTCCGTGTACTAATTACTGGACCAAGAACCTCTAAAAATAATGTCCCAAAAAGGACTAGCCTTTAAAAAATAGGTTAAATTTCTGTTCTGTTCTCACCTGTGTGGTTTGTGCCCGCCTCCCTTGCATAAGTCCTTGATGATTGGTCAGTCCCTCTGACAAACAGTGTGAGCGGCGACATGGCAGAGTGTATGCTCCGAAAACAGCGCCATCGTCCTCGCACGGTGACATAATTTTATCGACCACAATTTCTCGATTCGTGGCGGCGCCCTTGTGCCATTTTGCATAGCGGCCGTGTGGCGGCCTGCAGGTGGAGCTCTTTGGTCCGTACAGTTCATCTAAAGAATTGCCATGGTTTGAGTCCAGCAACTCCAGTCCGTGAGTGGACAACTGTAAATGGTGTTCGTAATCGTTGGGCACGTCTCCAATCTCCTCCGTGCTGGTCATGTGCTCCTGGCTGAGGTCGGACAAAGACACCTCGAGTGAATCTTCTCGCCACATGTCTGCAGACTTTGAGCGCTTCTTCTTAAAACTAGCCCCCTCTTGGGCACCGTCCCACGTCTGTTGGATGGTCGTGTCAATAGGTGGCTTGTCAACTTCTTGTGGGACTTGCTTGGTGGTGACGGTATGAGTTGCAGCTGGCGAATGAGCCGGATGGTTGTGGAACGACATTGGCCTGAGATTCATAGCCAAACGGTCCACCCAAATGGGACCGCTGAATTCTGGGAGCATGTCAGATTCATTGAAAGGCTCCAGGCCGTGGTCGGCTAGTGACTGCGGGATACTGGGAGTGCTGCTCGAGCGTGTGCTCGTTTCAGAGTTGCGGTGTTCCGGTTTTCCAGATGGAGTTTGGCGGGAAGAGTATGTCTGCTTGCTGGACAGACGTAGCGAGCGGGACATGTGCTTACGGGAGAGGTGGCGCTGAACATCTCCATAGTAACCATGGCTGCCGCTATGACTTTCTGAGTTACCCATGGCTCAGTGTCGCAGTCGTGAAAACACACTCAGAGGTCAAGGTTCCTGCAGAAATAAAAGAAATGGAATAGTATCTCAATTCTGTAGTACAGTGGTTCTCAAATGGTGGGCCGCAACAGATCGTGTCTAGAAGGGAGACCCCTGGCTGTAAAAGTCTTGCAAAAGCTGCATTTGCTGTCGCTAAGGTAAGGTTTAAAGGCCAAGTATACTTCCTTTTAGTGCATTCTGGATCGGATCATGGCCGGTTAACTGCATTGCCTTTTAAATTATACTATTTTGACCATATGCTCACTACAACTGCTTTGTGATACTCTTTTAGTAAAGTCAACAGCAGGCACAAGTGCCAACGATGCGCACAGATGAGGACCATCCATGTGGAGAGAAAATCTATGTCATGTGCGAACAGTTGATGCAGAATGTGCTGATGATGCTTCACACATACTGTTCGATCAGCAAAGCAGACAACCGAAATACACTTTGGCCTTTAGGGGTGGGGATAGGATTAGGGATTCTGTGGGACTCCAACTAAACATAATAAACACAGTGTATGACTATCAACAGCCAGAGGGTTCCCTTCTAGACATGATTGCCATGACTCAAAAGTGGGTTGCAGATCTATTCTGACATGCAGGGAAAACATTATGCTAAAAGCAAATAATAAAATAAAACTAACAACATAACCATGCATAGTTAGAATAGCAAAATAAATAAACGTATCAACTTTTAGGGGGTCTGGGAAGCTCGGCGAGTATTGACGCTGACTACCACCCCTGGATTCTTGAGTTCGAATCCAGGGTGTGCTGAGTGACTCCAGCCAGGTCTCCTATGCAACCAAATTGGCCCGGTTGCTAGGGAGGGTAGAGTCACATGGGGTAACATCTTCGTGGTCGCAATTAGGTGGTTTTCACTCTCAGTGGGGCACGTGGTAAATTGTGAGTGGATTGTGGAGAGTAGCATGAGCCTCCACGTGCTGTCGCATGTCACACACAACAAGCCACGTAATAAAATGCACGGATTGACGGTCTCAGAAGCGGAGGCAACTGAGACTTGTCCTCCCCCACCCAGATTGAGGTGAGTAATTGCGCAACCACGAGGACCTAGTAAGTAGTGGGATTTGGACATTCCAAAATTGAGGAGAAAAAATAAATAATAATAATACAAAAATCTTAAAAGGGAAGAGAAAACGCTTCCCATATTTTGTTGTTGTTGATGTTAAAGACATCAGTGCACCTAATCAAACCATCAATTGGTGATAGGGTAAAGTACAATGGTTCTCAGCTTGAGGGTTGCGATCCAAAAATTTGTCACAGCTCTGTTTTGATAGGGTCGCAGGTATCAGGTTAAAAAACAATGCTGAAAGCAAAAAAATTATGCCACTGACAATATAATCGTGTATATTTGGGTTAGCAAATTTTTTCAGCATTTATTAATCATGGTTAATGTCGGTTCATAAAAATGCAATCGTTGATTGTTTGCTAAAAGGTATCAGTTCATTGTTAGTTCATGTCAACTAACGTAGTTTAATAATGTTTTCGAATACAACCGTGTTACCCATTTCTTACTTCATTGACTTCCCAGTGAAATCACATTCACTAATACTCTAGATTTGTTCGAAACGTATATTTGCATAACGTCATCCGCTGAGCCATGAATGTGTTTGATATTACCTGCGATTTGGCAATGACATCACAGTCATGATCGATTTCACTCAGCATACAGCTCAACTCCAACAACCATGCCATTTGTGGTGTTACAGATGACTTCCAAATTCTGAAAGAGAGAGAGAGACAGAGAGAAAGAGTCATAAATAAGCTAGTCGAAAGAATACAAACACAGCCGTTTCCAAGGTAGAAAAGGGGTGATGCTGTTTGGAGGTAAAATTAGAGTAACCACAGAGAAATCTCTGACAGAATGAGAACTGAAAGAGCGATTGAAGGGATTTGCTGCTGTGGTTGGAGACCACACATGTTCAAACGCTCTGGATAACTTCAACAAACGCATGATGATGGAGTTCACTTCCAAACGACACATAAGAGGCTGAGAGTGTTTGTGTGAGTGTGTGTGGTCGCAGATTTATCAACCTGTGGTAACTGCTGCTTAAAATATATGGCAGCATTAATGGAAAATGGGTACACAATAAAATAAAAAAGCCCCATTTTTGTTTTCTTACAGTATGAGAGGGAGGTCAGTGAGCACAAATTGAAGAGTAATCTAATGAATACCATACACTCTACTAAAATTACTCAACCAAAGACAAACTCCCAAGGCCTAGACATTAATATGCTGAGGAGTGATTTATACACTCTAAATTTCCAGGTACATACTAACCCAGACGGATTAATTTCTCATGAACCACAAGGAACTCACACCATTGAGGTTATTTTCATAATTTTAACGATGTCATGAAGTCAGTCTAGTGGTATTTCTGAATATGCACATTTGGGAATAAAGTGATATTTCACCGGATATGCTGGTATTGCGAGTCTTCTTTCCTACTTCTTGTATCACTCTGCAATACTATCAACACATTACGGATTAGTTGTAGTGTTTATGGAGGACTTTATATTCAGTTATGTCCTGCTCTGCGGGAAACAAAGCGATCAGCTCAGAACTGATAAAGATTCTCTCCTCGACTGCCTTCATCCAGTCAAAGCGAGAAATCTTTGTCTTGCTAACCGCTGGAGCAGACCTAGGGTCTGTGTAACTGGCAGAAAAAACTCATGTCAGGGCTGCCAACTCATGCGTAAAGTGTATTGAAGCATCAGGAGTGAGACTCAGAGTTCTTGTTTGGCACATAAAGAGCTGTGGCCCGCACAGATAGAGCTGACAGGAGACGTAAGCATCTGACGAAAGTACAAACTCTCAGGATCTCGGATCTGTGGTCAACTGCAGTATATAACTTGTTCAGGATGAACTCAAGTAAACATAGACAAAGAAAATTACTGTCAAAGTGATAAGCAAAGCTGTCTCTGTGATATTCTACATATATCTGAAAGGAATCAGGCCAAGCGTGCAGCCTCATTTGTGACGTAAACTGATTATTCCTGCGTCAATAACTCTGTATTTATTTATTTGTTTTAAAAAAAGAATTTTTGCATTGCTAAGGCAAGCATCACTATAACTTTTACTAACCTCCTTCCACCTATGTATCACTCTCACAGTTCCCATGTCTTGCTTCTACACTGATCATTTGTTTGGAGAGTCAATGCACTTTAAGAATAATTCCATCCTGTTGCACGTTGGCGCATAACTCCAGGAAACTGCAAACACAGGGAAATTCTCACGTGTCTCTGTGGAAACCAGGCCAGTTCTTTGATGGTGGGGTGGGGTATAAATATGTAAGCGTAAACCATCAGGAAAATACTAAAATAGAAACCACTTCAGCATTGGGGCTGCAATATTCCAAAGTGCTAGATCAAAGTTCTCCCACAACAACTCTGGAAAGAGCTACTGCTTATGGGTAAAATATATTTCAGAGTTCATCAGCTCAACATGCCCAATGGCAACAAGCTGTGTTTTAAAGAGCTGCCTACATCCTCTGCCCTATATATTCATAAATGAATGTAAAAGGTCTAAAAGGAGTACAAAAATGATGTTCAGCCATGATTTAAAATCTGCTTGGCTTGACATTAACATGGAGAAATTCCTCAACATGCATCTGAGCCAGCTTAAAGTAATGAGATTGTTTGGCTATATTGTATTAATACAGCTTCAACAAACTGGATGGATGGATGGTTGGAGGGATGGATGGATGGAGGAATGGACAGCTAGAAATGGACGGATGCAGAGGTGCAAAAACCATATATGCAAGGTATGCAATGCATAGGTGTGCCATGTAAAGGGGGGGTGCAAGCGGTTTACTCAACTCCTCCAACACCCCCCCACCCAACGCTTATAATGGATAACACTCATCATTGTTTTATACACGCTGGATGGATGGATGGAAGGAAGGATGGACAGTTAGAAATGGATGGATGGATGGACACATGTTGATGTTACAGACAGACAGACAGACAGACAGACAGATAGACAGATAGACAGATAGATAGGAGCAACATCATTCCTTGGCTACTGTCCTCTGACACAGTATCTCCTCTAAGTGAAGATATAAACTATCCCATGAGGCAGTTTAGCTGTAACTAATAGTGGTGTCATACCTCAACCAACACAAATCAAAACACACTAACTCCTTTGACATGGGAAATAACTGCTCTATATCACGAGACCATCAGGACATTCATTCATATGCTCTCAGAGGGGAGCAGCTGGGCATGAACCAAAATATTTGCAGAAGAAGGCTCTCAAATAACAATTATTCAATTTTGCAATTGAATTTGTCAGTCTGTCTGAGATAGATTTATTATAAGGGATTTTCTAAGGAGAAGTCAGTGTACATATGCGTCAGATGGAAGCTTTTGGAGCGTCTCACTTTGGTTGCGTCGCTTCATAAACAAGGCGTTTTAAGTCGCTGTCTCAGGTTAAAGATAGTTTCAAACTTCGAAAAACACCTCTCGAGATCTCCGCTTAGTCCAGCTGTGTTTGAACGCCAGAACGCGTTCTCTTCTTGTGCTGTCGCTAGTGGTTTGAACTTTACGGTTCAGGGACATTATTAATTTTTTTCTACGATTTATTTTTATAGAAGTATTCACACTGATTTAATGCATTAAATCAAAAGCCCTCATAATTATAAACCCTTGTGGAGACAAAACAAGTGCAGCATCAGACAAAGTTGTTTATAAAGTCCAATAATGACATCAGGCAAATAACCGACAGCTGTAAACATCCAGGAATGAGTGCCTGTCATTCCGAATCCCATTCAGAGTGGTGTGCAAACAAACACACCCATGAAATCCATCATGCAATCCTAAAAAAAACACTTCACACCTCTCTGTGACAGGTGCATTTTAGAGTCCTTTGTTATTAGAGTCGTCTGGAGGCGCAGTCACTTTTAGACACATACCATGACCTGTTGAGACAGGACAAGAGAGAGCTGCCCATGGACAGCAGAAGTCAAGAAGGAGCTAAACTTTAAGATGTGAACAGGTGAAAACACCACTTTATCCCCAAAGCTGAAACATGACATGCCTTCACAGTGAGAGAGCTTGAGAATGCTCAGAGGCACATGGAAACAAAAGCTGCAGGGTGGGAAAGAATATTTTTTCCTGCCAAGCAAACCAGCGAGGGGCCATTTTTACTGATGTTGATGCTGGGAAATTAATTCATAGCATTTTTACAAAGTATTATGATGGCTTTATTGAATTGTGTAAGACAGGGCTGAACTTAGCACCTAAATTATAAATACAATATAGTTTTTTGTGCTTTGCAAAGACAAGCATCACTATAAATTTTACTCATACTTTGGTTTAGGGATTTCAAAACCAAACTCAGAAAATTACATTTCAGTGCATAACTCATCCAAGACTAATGTATACTTCATTTTATCAACTAATTTTCACCTGGCTGACTATAAAATGGACAAATAAATACCCAAAGCTCAATTTGAAGGAGGGACCAGAGCCATATCTATATCAGAATATCACAGAGACTTGGGTTGACTTGGGTAACTAAGAAACCACATAGCAACCAGCAGGAACACATTAGAAACCATCCAAAACATCTATTAAATCACATGGCAACACCCTATGAACCAAGATCACATTAACAACCATCAAGCAACATCCCAGAACACCTCATAAATCACATAGCATCACCCTGGAAACCAAGACCGCCTTAGCAACCATCCAGCGACCAACTAGAACACCTCAGAAATTGCTTGGCAACATCTTGGCAACCAAGAACACCTTAGCAACCATCCAGCAACCACCATAACTTCTTAGAAATTGCATTGCAACCCCCCTGGCAACCACAAACACCATAGCAACCATCCAACAAGAACTCCTTAGAAATCGCTTAGCAACACTCTGGCAACCAAGAACACCTTAGCAACCATCCAGCAATCACCAGAAATTATTAGAAATTGCATAGCAACCCCCTGGCAACCACGAACACCATAGCAACCACCCAGAACACCTTGGAAATCACATAGAAACACCCTGGCAACCAAGAACACCATAGCAACAACTCAGATCACCTTGGAAATCACATAGCAACACTCTGGCAACCAAAAACATATTAGCAACCATCCACCAACCTCCCAGAACTCCTTAGAAATTGCATAGCAACCCGCTGGCACCCAAGAACACCTCAAAAAAACACCCAGAAACCCTCTAGAACGCATTAGAAATAGTTTATCAATGCCTTGGCAACAAAGAACACCTAAGCAACGATCCAGCAACCACCCAGAACACCTTTAAATAAAATTACATAGAAAGACCATAGCAACCACTCACGTCACACTAGTATCATGTCAGTGTGTTTTGCACATGCAAGCACAACTGAAATGTTCATCAGAAAATAAAATTGATTTTCTTACAGCTGTTTCAAGAAGATCAAGTTTTCTGATTTCAAAAGCCAATTTACAAACAAAAACAACAAAAGCAAGGAGTTTAATATGCGTCTTCAACCACCCAAAGCCCTGACCCCTGCCAGATTACAAAACATAACAAGGACAGATAGTAGCACATGATTGGGGAAGAGATTAAAACAAATTGAAATTAAATCATCCTCAAAGATGATTTTGCATGTCTAGTTAGATGAGTAGAATCTTTGATAAACCAAACTGTGTTCTGATAAATGGATGGATGAACATCTTTAATTATCACTATCATTTTCTCTATTATTTTTTTAAATCAAATTCTTCATCAAGGTCCCATCATGAAGCTGCTTTGGCTGTCTTAATTAGTTTAGAAACAGTAGAAATGTTTAATTGGAAAACTCTGTGAAGGGCATTGTGAGATAATGAAAACAACACAAATTTACCATCTGCCAGATAGAGACACTGAATGAAACATGAAGCACACTGTCAGTGTGACTGTGATACAGAAATAAAAGAATGTGTTGTGATATTCAATAATGTGCCTATTGCGAAACTGTTCAGGGAGGTCACACAGGTGTCCTTTGCCTAATATAAATCATTCTATAGATGTGATGAATGATTGACAGGCTTTATTACATAGGATACCCTCAGGGACAGGTCAACTCAATATCTAGTCAGTTAGAGAACATGAGACAATAAAATAAATCCTTTCTGTTCAAGCTACTATGCCTGTAATATTTTCACACACAGAGCACAAAATGCAAAGCAAAACATACATAAAAGATGCATTCCAGAGCTTTGTCTGAAATACAAAAACTAGATATACAGAAGGTATTGTATAAGAGGAACCATATGTCACTTATTCTTAATAATAGACCATTAGACCTAATAAAAAGTCGACCATTGAAAATGGGTAAAGTGTAACAAGAGCCCCATATCTTGGGAATTTAACCATAAAGGGCCTTAAAAATACATGATTGATTTGTATACGTAAGGTACAAAAAGGAAAGTTTGTTCTGAACTAGAATCATAAAGGTGCATTCAGTCATTTTTTCCTCATTAAAAAGTTTAACTCAAGACATGAGTTGTAATTTTGCAATATATGTATGAAATCAGGAGCACTCTTTTGTTTGTTATAAAAACAAATGGTAAAACAGATATGGGTCTATAGTAATTAAAACAATATGGATCATCTGTCTTATGTAGTGGAATAATGTTGGCACAGTGCCTGTTTTCATAGAGAGTGAAAAGGTAAGCAAGTGTTTGACAATGCTGAAATATTGTCATGACCAGCTGAAGATGTTTTTAATTAATCAATTACATCACTTATTTCTTGGATATCAGGAGGCTCAAACGTGGAAATGATAGGACATTTCTTGGTATATAATCCAAGCATAACCAATATTAAGTATTCATTTAATATTTGAGCTATATCAAATGGATTGTTTAGAGTATTTTCCCCATCCAAAAAGACTGAGGGTAGCTCTGGGGCATTTTTTTCTCTTTGCAACAACTGATTCATTACATTCCACGTGGTTTTAATATCATTTGAACACCTCTCGCTCGAGCTGCCTTCGTTGCTGGGAGTAGTTTTTTCCTGTTTTGCCGGGCAATTTCAGGGAAGTCCTCATAGATAAAGATACCTGAGCCCTTCAAATTTTTTGCTTTATCCAGAACAGCAAGTTTGTCCTTCAGCTGCAGAAATCTGACAATGGGTCGGGGCTTTCTGATGATATCATTGGCTTCCCAGTCCTACGAGCCCAATCCAACTTTATCTTCAAATGATCTAGATGGCATTTTTCACTAAATATTTCCTCATTTTTTCTCCAGATTCAGACACCTTTTCTCTCCCAGACAATTTAACGCCATCTACAAACAATATTATGGCATCTTGACTGGCCCTCCAGATGTTCTGTCTTGTCTGAGATTGAGATCAGGCGTTTGCAAATCATGTCCAATTCTGTCCTAGTTTCACTGTAATTCTTGGACCGAGATTTACATGAGATTTTAAAATCGTCAAATTCTTTTTGAGTCATTTCTAGACCTTGAAATCATAGACTTGCTTTGACAGATCATCAATGCTCCTGTTTGAAGAATCAACTATGATCTGTACACAAGCGTTTTTCCTGTTGTTCAAGTTCTCTAGTCTAGAAGTCTTTTTGCTGGTTCAACAATTCACACACTTAAGCCATGGTGATCTATTCCTCAATTGTGCTGTTTGAAGCTTTGGATGGCATGTTTGGACATCAAGGCCTTCTAAGCCCAAATTTCAACTGAATAGAGCCAAAAACCTCCACAGGATACAATTAATGTCCAGTTTTTCTGTAGAGAGTTGGTTAAACTCTTCATAATTAATTCCACAACAGAAATGTTAATTTATAGGTACGATTCCTTAGATTATTGTTGGATAGAAAACCAGTCATAAATTCAGAGAAACACGACAGAAGCCACTCATTGCAATGGACATTACATCTCTTAAACTATCATCCTCCACAATATTAATCTGCTGGTAGACTGTTAGAGCAATTGTGAAGCTGCGTCATGATTCGTTTTAGGGGGTTTAGTGCCAATTTTCACTTCACGTGAAAAGCGTTTGCAGACAAAAACATCTAATTCTACATTTTGGTGATAGTTAGGACTTGACGTGCTTCTGTAGTAATTAAAATTCACCTTACATAGGTTGAAAAATAAATGTGTGTTATTCGCGATTAAGAAAAATTAACCCGTTAAACGTTTTAAATTCCTCACATGAGTTTACACGTTAATTTTTAAAACTCTACTAAATATATACATTTAGTACAGAACTCTGAAATCAAAATGTAGCATCAAACGTAAGCCATAACTGATATTGTCAAAGAAAACCAAATGCAAAATGATAATAAACAATGTTTATTGCCCCTAAAATTGCACGTCCATTTCCTGAGCTTACAAGGGTCAGAGAAAATGCTGCATCCTACCCTTCTCTGGCGTCATTGAAGACTGTGAAAGACATGTTGATGGGAGGCTCGGGCATGCCCTAGCACCTCCAGAGACATGTGGTGAGAAGCATTCGTGATCCCCCTGCCCCCCAACCTTAAACAGGTAGAAGCAAAACAGAAGGGGGTTGGGATGTGGGGTAGGTAGTTGTACCGGAGACCACTGACGACACCCACCCTACCCCGAGAGAAAGAATGTTTGTGAACTGCATTGAGAAAGACGCACTAGGGAGTAAAGGACTTAAGTGTGTTGTCTTCAAAAAATCACAAGAAGTGAGGATGAAAGTAAAGATGTTAATAACATTTCAAGAAAATGTCCCTGAGATCTTTCTTGCCTGGCTGAGACAAATATCTCTTTGAAATTGTGGAGAATGACGCCATAGTTTTGTTCGAAAACCAAGACATGACGCGGTGACGGCCTATTCCTTATCTCAAAACATTCTTAAATCATATACAGACCTCAGATCATTCTTATATATAAGCCATTTGAGAATACAGCCTCTAAGCAAACAGTCAAATTCAGAATACATTTTTCTACTTTGTAATTTTTTGCAGTTAATACATACCAGGTCTATAATACCATATACACTGAATGGCCAAAAAAAAGTCACCATTTGGATTTAAATAAGCAGATACTTAACAACCTATGATTGGATCATTATTGCAGTGATTAATATGTTTCAGCTGGCAATAATTATTTTAACCCTAACTGATGCAGTGTGTAGCTTCTCATTTCTTAAACAACCATGTCAGACATTTACATTTATGCATTTGGCAGATGCTTTTATCCAAAGTGACTTACAGAGCACTTATTACAGGGACAATCCCCCCCGGAGCAACCTGGAGTTAAGTGCCTTGCTCAAGGACACAATGGTGGTGGCTGTGGGGTTCAAACCAGTGACCTTCTGATTACCAGATTACCAGTTATGTGGTTTAGACCACTACACCACCACCATTCCTACAACATATTCTGTGGTCGTGGAAAAGATTTTATTGTGTTTAAGAAGGCAAATTATTAGCCTAAATCAAGCAAAGAAAACAACTGGGATTGGTGAAATCACTGTAATTGGGTTAAGAACTGTCCAACGCATTATTTAAATCTGGAAGGATAGTGGTGAACCGCCAGCTTCGCGGAAGAAATGTGGTCGGAAGCTCAGCAGCATTATGTGGCAATAAAACAAAGTCAGCTGACTACCTGAATGTACTGAATGACCAGGATATCCCATCAATGGATTTTTTTCCCCCTGGTGGGATGGGAATATTTCAGGACGACAATGCCATGATTCATCGGGCCCAAATTGTGAAAGAGGGAGCATGAGGAATCATTTTAACACATGAATTGGCCACTACAGTCTCCTGACCTTAACCCCATTGAAAGTCTTTGGGATGTGCTCTCCTGTCATCAATACAAGATCTCGGCCAATAATGAGCCTATTGCAACTCTGGATGGAAATATATGTTGTGACGTTGCATAAGGTTGTCGAAACAATGCCGCGAGGAATGCACGCCGAAATCAAAGCTAAAGTCTGTCCAATGAAATATGCAACTTTTTTTGCCAGGCAGTGTAGTTCAGGAAATGCAAATCTTGCTTATTGTGACTTCACTTTTAGGTCACTATGGAGGCCAAAGTTTGCTACCTATACAAAAATTGTATAAACAATTATGTTTTATAGTTCCCATCATCACCAATAAGCCAAATAATCACAAAAGTTTGCCTCTATATTTAGTCAAATGTACAAGACTTAACATCACTTAAAGACAAACATTAGCATCCATGTTGCTACATTCTAAAGGCCCAACTAACCAGTTCACAGTGTTTACTTGTGTCTTTACTTGAAAACCGCAAACAAAAGATGATAAAGTACAGCTGAAAGCTAAGCAGACACAGACACATTTAAAGAGGAGGTCGTTTGACTGACCTTTAAGGAATTCTGCATGTGATGAAAACAAGTTGTGTCTGTTAGCATTAGCTATAATAATTGTAAAAGCTTAAATGGCTCTACATTACAAGTTTACACATGTAATGGGTGTAAACAGAGACCAAAACAAGCAAAAGAAAGGGCAGGGAAGCTAAGGCTAGCCCTTATAAAAACATACTGTGGCGGTATATGGTGCAGTGATATACTGTAGATACCATGGTACTGCATGATTAGCATGCTCAGATAAGGTACTTCAAAAAATACCATGGAATAAATACATGTGTAAAAAAATAAATATATAGCTTACACTACGTCATATGCTGGAACTCGACTCTTAAGGGTTAGTTCACCTAAAAATTTTAATCTTCTCATGATTTATTTACCTTAAAGCCATCCCAGATGAATGATTTTCCTTCTTCAGCAAAGCCAAAGTGAAGATTTTTATAAGCACATTTCAGCTCTTCTTGTCAACACAATGCAAGTACATGCGTGCCATTAGACTGCCTATTTAGGCAGCATACAAGTAATCCACATGACTCCAGTTGATCAATTAATGTCTTCTGAAGCAATTCGATAGGTTTGTGTAAAAAATAAATCGATAATTAAAACTTTATTAATTTTATAAAACTGCTTCCTGCCAGCAGTCGTTGCATCAGTGACGTAAACGCAATGGCGTGTTAACGCGAGAAGTCGGAAGCACACGCTTTGTATACAACAGAGGAACAGACATCACATGAGAGTTAGGCCATTTAAAACAACAAGCGTAGAGGTGGAAGGAAGCAATGATTTAAAGTTTTAAAAAGTTTTAATTATCGAGTCGTGTGTATTAGTTTTAGCTGCCAAAATAGGACTTTTGAACCGTCAAGTAGCCAGCAGTCTAATGGCACCCATTATCTTGCATTGTATGGATAAAAAGAGCTAAAATCTTCACTTCGGTTCTACTGAAGAAGGAAAGTGATATACATCTGGGAAGTCTTAAAGGTATGTAAATCACAGGAGGATTTTTGGATGAACTAACCCTTTATGGTTCTAAAATATAAGCTGTAAAAACTTAAGTGCTCGACCGCAGTTTAGAAACAGATGTTCCTGCTATTTTACCTTTACTTTGCTAGGGTAAAATATAACATTTGGCAAACTACCTCTCTCTGCAATTTCTTGATGGTTCAGCTGATATTTTCTCTGCACTGCCACCTGTTGTTTCCTCAAATAGTGCAATGGAGAGCGTGTGAAGTGTAAATGCATCTAGAGGCTGTGAGGCGCAGACGCCGTCTGTGGTAGCTCGCAACATAAACAGTTACAGAAAAACATGATTTGCTAAGTTAAAAATGAAAAATATTCTGGAAACTACCCGATTGTGCTGAGGTTTCTTCTGTAGAAAACACTAAAGACAAAGTCAATGACCCCTTTTCCCGAATGTTTTAGTTTCCTTTCTTCGCAATGTCCTACGGTCAATACAGGGATTAACACAGCCTTGAGAAGTCTAACACAACAATTCCTCCCCAACAAACCACAAACTTTCACAAATCTTAATGGGATAGTGCAACCAAAAACTACAATTCCACAATTTTCCTTTTTGGGTTAACTATTGGTTTAAAGCAACAAGAAAAGAGGAGATAAAACCTCTTTGGGGGTCAGGCAAAGAAACTTTTCCAGCTCAGAGAAATACTTTCCAAAGGACACACGTTTGTAACCAGCGGCATGTTTCTCTGATTACCTGAGCCACCAGGAGATACGCCGAACACAGATTATCCAAATCCAGTTCCCAGAAAACCTCCTGCACATTATCTCTCTTTTCCTATGCGTAGAAGCCTTCACCAAACCCAAGGGCCTCCCCTCCCCTCTTCCTCGTGCTGTGCAGTCAAGTGTAACGAGACGGGACTCGAACACACATGACTACACAAAGCTGCATTGAAATAAGTTAACTTGCTCTGAGCTCTGATCACAGGCCTTTAATTTCCACAGGACTCTAATACAATAACGGTCACTTGTTTCTCTGGCCAAACCACGATAGAGCACAGAAATCACAAACACACAAACCGTGTGACAATTCTGTCTACATAAACCACCTGTCATTGAGTAAAACCTCACAGTTGACCTCTTCAAAACTGCTGCGTTCCACCTCAGAGATAATAACCCTCACATTAAAAACACTCATCAAAACAGAGGACGGGAACAGGATATGAATGCCGCTTTTGATCCATTCTGAGTAAGCGGAATTATAGGCTACATTAAGACAAGCATAACACAGTGACTCGAAATCTAAAATCTAGTGAGCTGCCTACCTAGACAGCACTTAAGACATCATATGTGCACTACTGCTGTTGTATTTTGTGCACGGTCGAGCGCTCAGCTTTTCAAAGTATACTCTTTTTATCACGAGCCCTATGACTGCTTTGTGATACCCTTTTAGCACAGTCAACACCAGGCACATGCAGCAATGACGTGCAAGGTGCAAGAAAAACTAGGCTGCATGCGCAAACTGTGCTAATGCTAATGTGCTGTGCTAATACATTTACGCAGACAGACTGCAGAAACTGTGCTAATGCTAATGTACTATGCTAATAAATTTGCATCAAGCGCACTATGCGCAATACATAGCAGTATGTAGAAAATGATGTTTACTCCATCCAGGTCTCCAAAGCAACCAAATTGGCCCAGTTGCTAGGGAGGGTAGACTCAATTTGGTGGATACAGGCGCAGACAGAGCTCCAAAAAGGGGCGGGAGCTCCAAACTGACATAAAAGATATAGGGAGCCCCTTATCTAACCCTTTCCCTAATCTTAACTGTGAGTGGAAGTGATGTCTCCTTTTGGAGATTCTGCACCCATTTGAAGGTCTCTGGCCTGCATCTATACCTAATTGAATTTGGGCAGATTCTAATGGGGCTTTTCCACTGCACGGTACAGCTCAACTCAACCCAACTCAGCTTGCTTTTTTGAGGTTTTCCACTGTGGATAGTACCTGGTACCTGATACTTTTTTTTAGTACCACCTCGGTCGAGGTTCCAAGCGAGCCGAGTTGATACTAAATGTGACATCCAAATCCTGCAGATCACTGATTGGTCAGGGAGAATCGTCACTACCAGCGTCACTGGATTTCCGACACGCGACATAAACCTGCTAGTTTTAAAGTTAGCAACAGCGATAACAGTATCATTTGTTCTAATGTTTTTTTAAAAAGAAAGTTAGCGATGCGCGAAACGAAAAAGTCTCTCAGGAAGTGTCTAAGCTTCTGGCCACACACGCTACCACCGGACATACCAACAGTGTAGGGAAAAGTTAAAAAAAAAACTTAAGTGACTGCAGAACCATCAAGGAAAAGTGGAAGTGGTTCGACTAAATGGACGCTATCTAAACCGGCGAGCAATGGGATGGAGAGTGCCCTGGACTGGCGTTGATCCACGATGGAGGATGGGACGTTTTGTTACGCTAACTCTATACTCTGCTTGAAAGCTTCACTTTATTTAGTTGACCAGCTACTGGAAGCTTCTAAAACAACCAGACCAATTTAACGGTTACACTTGTGTAAAATCACCATGCAACAACTGCTTTATGCAGCACAATGAGCTAGTAGCTAACAGCTAGCAGTCGTGTTATTGTTTTGGTCAGTTTGTGTCGTGTTTAAGATGATGTCACGGCAGTAAAGGCGGCGCAAATATGACGATCATCCTATAATCCCACCCACGTTGCGGCGGCACTAAACTGCAGTGGAAAGCTCAGAAAAGTAAAGCGAGTAGAGTTGAGGCGAGTCAAACCATAACGTGCCATGGAAAAGTGCCATATGAGAGCATTGCACGTATCCTTTGTAGAGACGACAATCTTATAAATATAGTCCAAATAAAGCCAATAGTAAAAAATACATTCAGACAAAGTGAGAGAGATGTTGATTAGAAATATACAAAAATTTCATTAAATACTGAAAGGTTGTAGTAGAGCTATATATATTGACCAGACTTATTAATTGGCTGATATATGGCTATTTTGAGATTATATTATTAATCATCAACTGTGTCCGCTTGACCACTTGTGTTAGTTCCACGATAAGCCTTGTCAATGGATAATAACTATTTCTGTTTTACATTTTTTCAGTGAATTTTGAATATTTTTTTTATAAAACAAGTTAATTTGGTGTTATTAAATTGTATTATGCATATATTGGCAGTGTATGGCCATTCTTAAGTTTAGATATTAGTATCCGTCAACTAAAATGCCACAACGGTAAACCACTTCATAAAATATATATTTTTAAGTCTGTCTAATTAAAAAAGGACCATTTTATCCAATATTTTGGTACGCTGTGTATTTTCATGCTCATTACGACCAAAGTGTACATTGTTTTCCAATATAGGAAAGTGCACAGTGCACATGATGCAAATTTTGACATCAGCATTATACACGCGGACTGACCGCGCGCAACCAAGTTTGTCGGTGGTGTATCCGCCTGTCGTTGATGGTGCTATGGGTATCACAGAGCAGTCGTAATTTAAAAAAAATTAAGTATAATGTAGCCTTTAGAGTACTACATTGTAAGCTTACCAACATGTTAATGGCTAGCCCTATTGAAATCATTTGTGAGTTGAGTCTCCTGTGTGCCTCATGTAACAAACCCTATTTGTTTGCCGTATGGAGATGCTACTATGTACAATGTTCCTAATCAGTCACTTTTGAGATTCCATTTCGGTTAAGGTTCCTTATAAAGCAGATAAAAGGATTCCCCATGTTTAAATGCTACTATCTCTCTCTACATAACCACAATCTCTAGTGTAAACACATCACTCAGTCCTGTTGACAAGCAAGTATTCCTGGTATGGCATGCAAATCATAAACCTCTTAAAGATCTGTTTTGGAAAACAACGTGCAAGTGCAGGAAGAGATAGAATCTCATGGTTACGACGGTTTTGAATCCCTTCCAGCTCCCCAAAACAAAAAAGAAATCCAGGACAGTTCATTAACAAAGCTAAGTACAGGAAACACAACCCAGCACGCAAAGACCACATCAAAGCACAATGAAAGTAATCGTTATTTATGAGCCTCATTTTTAATTAGCAAAGTCAGTGTGTCACCTGAGAGAAGAGGGAAACTATTGCAATCCACTGTATTAGGCCTACTTTCAAAGAGAGAGAAAATGTTGGGTTGGTTTCAAATGTGTTCAGTTCTCCACTCGTGTGCAACTAATAACAATTAAGCCTTTGTTGACATGATTGTTGGTTCCCGTTAGATGGAGATTACGAATGCAGAATTGCACTCTGATCAAACAACATGTTAGTTTCTCAAAGAGGACATTCTTTCAAATAGTTCTCCTTTACTCTCCTTTTGACCAGTTTAGCTAAAAAAAAATATTGCAATCTTTCCTCACTGTTTTAATCCAAATATGTGTCTTTGTACATTATCTTTCACATTTTTTCTGTTTTATGAATTTCTTTGTGTTTTATAACTGTTTAACTATTTACATTTAGCTGAAATGCCTATGATAGGCCACTTAATAGCAGTTTCTGATTGGGTGTATACCTGTTCTTGGGGCATGTTGTCACAAATGGTCAATGTGATTAATTAACTGTATCTTTTTTTCTTGGCAATAAAGGTGGAAATGTTTAATAGCTTTTATTTTTTTGTTTGTAGCAAAGACTTTGAAAATGATCCTGGCAAAATGTAAGTTTAATGCAAATGGTTTAAATGACATATACTTTTGTTTAACTTTGCTTAGCGAAGTGTAAGGGGTTTCACCACCGGGGCATTTTAGCTCTATGTTTTAATGCTATCTAGAGCATTTTTGTCACTTTTGATGGCATTTTTGCCCCGAGCTCTGGTTAAAGGCATATTCTGGGTTTAATACAAGCTAAACTCAACCGACAGCATTTGCTGCATTATGTTGATTACCACAAAAATGACTTTTGACTCAAAAATTGAGGCTACAGCGAGGCACTTGTAATGGAAGTGAATGGGGTCAATCCCTAATATAATCAGAAGAAACCTCAGCACAGTATAGACACAAGATGTGAACAATATGCATGTTTATGTGATTTTTAGTATGATAAATTAACTTACTGACCTTTTATGTTATGTTATGTAACTTATGTTAAGTTATGTTACTTCGCTGCCATCATGAAGTATCCCTCTAAATCCATATTTAAACTCTAAACCTCAACAAGAGTTTTAACTGAAAAATGTATGTAAGTGCATAATTATAAACTTCACATTTCTACCTTTAAAACTCCCCATTCACTTCCATTGTAAGTGCCTCATTTCTAAAAAGAAAAGGACGGATAAGACGAAATAATTGTTGTGGTAATCGACATAATGCCACAAATGCTGTCGATTGAGCTTAAGTTGTATTGAGCCTGGACTAATCTTTTCATTTCTGACTTAATGAGTAAAACCAAATATATTTTGTTCACATGAGCTAACTTTCCCATAACTCCTCATATGTGTTCACTATTGGCTCTCTGGATCATGCAAGACTCCACAGCTGCATCCACCAGCAGCGCTGACCTCCTGTCCTGCTTGACTCGGAAGGCTGATTCATTTCCATCTGTACATCAACAGATGAGTGAGTCCCGTGTCTCTCTGTCTCCCTTTTCTCAGCCCATTCACAGCGAATGAACTCAGACCAGCTACATTCCTTCACACCAGGTCACACTCTCAGGGGGACTCTCCTTGACTCTGACCGACTCGCACAGTTGCAATTCATCATCTCCCTCACAATAGCAGTACTTGAGCTTTGCCATTATACCGACGCATGTATGGACTGTCTGACACCGAGAGGATGGCTGTGTTTGCGTGTTGATGTGCAGTCATTAACCAGCAGCTCAATTAGCACTTAAAACCACAGGTGGAAGACAATTATAATGTTTAAATTAGCTTTGTTCTTTCAGGATGTATCTATTGATATGCTTGAGGAAGACAGTTTAGATTTAGATTAAGACGCGCAAACTTTCACGTCAACAATTCAAAGACACTTTTGAATTATATTCATTTGCAAAATATTGAAATATTGCCAAAACAAACTCCTATATGCCTAGTCATGAAATACTATAGGAACAATCGAATTTAAGTCTGAACATGTAACCAGATCCTAATGGAAATGTAATATAGCACAAAACAACAAGTAGATCTTTCAGAACATACAGTTCCCCATAGGATCTACTGTTTCAGGAGAACATTTCAAAAATTCATAGACAATCTTCGGGATGTTAAAACACCTGTAGATTTCCTACGACTTTCATTAACTGTCTAGTTGCAAGACAGATTTCCAGTATGAGGTTAGACTTTATTTTTCAATGTTCTTGTTACCATGTAATTACACAAGTAATTACTGATTATTACCAATTAACAACATGTACTTACTATAAGTTAAGGGTTAGAGGAAGGGTTTGGTTTGTTGTTTTTATGCATAATTGACTGTTCTTACTATAGTCGATACATGTAATATGTGTAATAAAGACACTGTAAAATAAAGTGTTACCCAATATAATACAAGTAGTGTTCTGATAAAGACTTTACAATATCCAATAGCACTCTACAGCATTCCCGTTTTGAATTTTCACAAATTCTCCAGTATTCAGAACACACTTTCCAATAAGACTCCATACGTTGACATTAGTTAATGCATTATGTATCATGAACAATATATTTTTACTGCATTTACTCATAATGATTCATGTTAATTTTTAACATACTAATATATTTAACAAAAATCATATAGTTGTATTAGTTAACATTAGTTAATGCACTATAAACTAACATGTTCATTGTTAGTTCGTGTTAACTAAGTGTTGTTAACTAATTTTAATACATTTAACCTTATTGTAAAGTGTTACCAGTATTTGTGATAACTGTATTTAAAAAAAATATTTTATAGCACTTGAACAATTTCTAGCAACAATGAAACAAAATGTACAATTAAAAAAAATTGTATTTACTACAAAAATTCCCATGACTTTTCCAGGCCTGGTAATGACAATTGTACAATTTCCTTATATATATATCCAGTTTTTTCCATGACTGTGAAAAGCCTGACTTTAAGGATCATTGAGGATCAAGTAATAATTTCACTTTATCCAGTAGGATCTATGCGATTCCATTAGGGACCTTTCCACTTAGGATCAAATTAAGCTTTCAACAGGAATCCTGTAAACATTCCTTTGGGATTTTTAACTTGGCACACCTGCTAAAACCCTAGGAAGTGCAAATGAGTGAGACACAAACACCAAACAGAAAGCGACCAGCACATTTTACACAAAAGTCTATAAACTTGAATGTACATAATGTTCGGAATAATTGAATGATAATACCTTTCCTATGCGTGTTAACATGCATTGTTTATTAATTTTTTGCCAATGCAAACCCTTGTTTATCATGACAATATGCTTCTTTGAATCTAAAAACGACTCTCTCAGAGAGAGAGAGAGAGAGAGAGACAGACAGAGCTGTTCAGATGTGGGAAATCCCTGTCATCTGTTTCCCCCGCCGCTCTCCAGATCTTCACTCTTTTGAAGTCGTCAGACTGTAGCACCTCTCATACCAAAACGCATCGACACAAAGCAGCACAAATTCAACAAGACTACAATGGCTGAGCAAATGTCTTACCTTCCTAAAACATACTGACTCCCACATGACTGAATGAGAACTGAAGCAGCTTGGGATGAGGGGTTGTGCCCATTCAGAGATCTCCCTCCTCCTCTTTTTCTCTCGAACTCTTTTTACCTTCTTCCCTTCCCCCTTTCCTTCTGTCTTGGGATCACTCTAAAATGGCAGTGGGAATGTTTGTGGTTCTTGGTCTGTCAGAACAGCTCTGGCGTGACCCTGCGGAGAGCATCAAATTTACACAAGAATTCAAACCCTCCTCTCACACACACTGGCTCCGCCCACTCTTAACACCTTTCCTAAAGAGCTCCACCCCCTTAGCACAACCAACCCACAAACTCCTGCTGATATAAACTGACAAAATCTGTTAAATATATGTATGAGTCTCAAGAAAACATGTCTAGGCACATTTCACTCCAAAATCAAGAGAAACAATAAGAAATTATATATTTTTTTTAAACCAAATTTTGGACCATTGAGATGTTTTTTTTTTTTTTGCATTGCGGCATTATTTTCAGGCACAATATCCCCCAAATTCTCATTACTGTGATGAGTCCAGACAATTTTACTCAGTAGATTCTTATAACTCTAATACAGTAATTTTTAGCTAAACTGGAACAAATTAAATGAAGTACAACAAATACTACCATGATTCATAAATACTTTACAGTGTAAATAATGTATCATTACAGAAATGAGAATGGGATGTAATTGTCTTGTAAATATCATGTCACATATTCAAAAATGATTCAAGGTCATACAAATAGGCTAGAAAGAATAATATTTTGAAAAAAATTAACCTTCAACAAAACATAATTTCTTATTTCTTTCTTTTGACTTTGTGGAGCTAGACTTTGTATCACCTGGATTTGTCACTGACTGTAAGATTCCCCCATAGACTTATCCCACCCTTACGTTATATCTTAACTTAGTCTTGAAGCCTACACGCATCTGTCATACTCTTTATACAATACCTCATTGAACAGGTTATCTAAACATGTTGAACATGTACATGAAAAGCATGTAGGCTATGTGTGTGATTTTGCAGATAGACGTGCGATTGGTGGGAAGGCAGCAGTGTTGTTGTCATAGCACCAGAGCTGTAGGAGGAGAGAGACTCAGACGTCAATGATGACGACCCTGCCTGAATTAATTTTCAACACACACACACAAACAAACACACACACACATATGTGTAGGTATTCTGAAGTGCTATGCAGTGGACGCAGTGCCTGGGTGCATGAAAGCTCTTCAGTCACTATGATCATTTGACCTGCGAGCTGCTTTGCATATACAGCAGTGCAAACGCCGGGGCTGGATTGAGACCGGTGCAGGCTGGCTGATATAACTCGGGGGGGGGGGGGGAGACAGCTGAACTGGACTGTTTTGAGTGTAACCTCTCGTCTACATGTTTGTGATTAAACAATCTAATGTAAGAACCTCAAGTCGGACTGCATGTAAAAATGACTACACTTTTGTCCAAGGTTACGACCCCCAACAACAGAGTGAGAAATAGAAATGTAAATATAGTGAGAGAAACCGAAAGAGAAACCGAAAGAAAGAAAGAAAAAGGAAAAAGACAAAGGAAGAAAGGAAAGCAGTGAAAGAAGAAAGGAAGGAAGGAAAAAGATAGGCAAGAAAGAAAATAAAAAGAATGGAAGAAAGGAAGCAAAGAAGGGAAGGGAGAAATGAAAGAAAGAAAGAAATGAACAAAGAAAGAAGGGAAGGAAGAAGAAAGGATGGAATGAAAGGAAGAAAAGAAGTGAAGGAAGTCAAGTCATTTTAATTTGTATAGCGCTTTTCACAACACGCATCTTTTCAAAGCAACTTTACAGAAAATCATGCATTAACAAAAAATGAAACTGTAATATCTATATAGTCTTAAGAGTCATCATTGTGTAGTTAAATTAAGTATAACTGTACAGCATGAATGTAATGCCAATATTAATTATTTATGTGCAGTACAAGTCACTATAAGATTCATGACTAATGTCTGTGAAGTTCATCCTGGATTAACTGCAGAAGTTTGAATAGATGCATTGATCTTTGTTAGTTGGCTGGTGAAGGCTTTTGTTGGCAATTAATTGATAGCCTATGTATACCAAGGTGATGCAGGCAGAGATGAGTGAGGTGCATCGCAGTTCAACCGGCCATTCATTTTGGTGAGGTCTATTCTAAGTCCAAGGTTCAGGTAGTGGCATATGAAGTATCCCATGTCTTATGGTTGGAGTTGGCATCAGTTCATCCTCTGAAGTCCATCGTAATAGACTGAAGTGATGTCTGGCTGGCACCTGCTGCATTTAGTTGTCATCACTCAGAGACACGTAGCAGTGGAATCCGGTCACTCTCCCTGGTCTGGCGTTCCACCGGCCTTTAAAGCCTGTCTCCACTGTCACTGAAATGAGACACAGGTGTTTAGAGTCAGAAATCGCCAGGTGATTGCGTAGTCACGGCCCCGCACTGCCCTCCTCCTCATCACAATCTCCAAGAGGAGGCATATATAAGGAGAAAAGCTCTTTAGCTACAGACACTATCCATCCATGCACTGCAAAATACCTCTAATTTTGTATTCTTCCACATGTGCTCCATTTTTCGAGCTACTCTCTTGAGAGCATGAGTGTGATCATTGTACCATGGTTCTGGGCTTTTTTCTTTAATTTGTTTTAATCTAAGGGGTAATACTGCCCAGGTGATCTATATAATGTAGCAAGGGTTTTTATTTGTATATGGTGTGTCACATTATACATTATTAGTTCAAAAGATTTAAACTTATATCCTGTCCTCTCAGTAGCACCAAAAACTTCACTGTAAATTATAGCAACACCTCCTCATCGACCCTTCAGAAGAGGCTCATGTTTATAACAATAACATGGGGGAGTAGATTAATTTAACTAATATATTCATCCGGTTTAAGCAGGGTTTCAGTCAAACAGAGAACATCCAATCTATTATTTGTAATAATTTAATTTACAATTAGTGCTTTGGTTGAAAGAGATCTAATGTTTAACAGTCCTAACTTTACAGTATATGATGTTTATCTTAATTTTTTTGTTATTTTCAAGTTTACCGTAAAAGTTTTGTGTTTGGTAGTTCAGGGAAAAGACACAGTCTCTACATGATATCTAGGTGATACAGTCCCTATATGTTTTAGTTTATGTGACCTGTGTGACATCTCAAGGCAGCTAGCAGACGTTCTAGTTAACCAGTTTGTCTGCTTCTTGACCTGAGCCAAATTACTATATATATATATATATATATATATATATATATATATATATATATATATATATATATATATATATATATATATATATATATATATATATATATATTAGTATATCTATATACATAAATATATATTATGTTAATCCTATGCTATTCTCTGGACACAACTTCGACATTCAGCCATTCAGTGACACTAATCTACTATAAGATTAGCAGGGAGGAGGACAGAGGATATTACAGTGTCTGACATTGTTTTTGCAAGTTCACACACCTCTTTAAAATGATCTCTAGTGATCTCCAACTGGCAAAGCCGGTTATCATTAGTGCCAACATGAATAACAGTTTTAGAGTCTCTATTTACATGTTCCTTACATTAGAATCTCCTATAACCAGGGTGCTTTCCATAACAGGAATGGGAGTGTGATGTCGCTTTGCTGAGCGAGTATGCTGCCGAAACTTCACTCAAATGCCCTGCTGCAAGGGCTCCAAAGATGGAACCAAAGTGTGTGTGTTGCTCGCTGTACTTCACGCATCCAAAACAGTATCTACTGGCTTCTCTTTCTCACCAACCTCCACTAGCATTCAGATGTGTGTCTCTAACTCATTAACTTTCTCCGTCAGCTTAACTAATTCCTTAAATTTTCACATGTATATCCCTCACTGCTGATGGAAGAAGCTATTGAAAACATGTGGCATGTAATGCAGGAAGCAATAACATGAGCGGATGCAATGACTTACCGCAATTGTTTGTTGTTGTTGGTTGTTCCCGAGCGGCGAGGGTTTGAGATCGATGCGAATCCCTCATGCAATCTTTTGTTGTTATGGTTGTTCTTGATAAGAAGTGCTTTGAGATCGCTGCAATAATCCGTGTAACACAGAGGAGAAAACGTGTGCGCGTGATAAAATGCACAGAGTTTAACTGCGATAAAAATAGAAAATTGATGCACTCACGAAGGAAGGTAGGAAAGAAGTGAAGGAAAGTAAGAAGGAAAGGAAAAAAGGAAATAAAAAAAAAATGGAAGGGAGAAGGGAAGGATGACAGGAGGATGGTAGGGAAGAAGAAAAGCAAGTGAAGAAAAAGAAATAAGGAAGTGAAGGAACTTACGAAAGGAAGGAAGGAAAATAACAAAGAAAGAACAGAAAGAAGAGAAGGAAGAAAGGAAGGTGGGAAGAAAGAAAGGAAAGAAAAATAATGGAAGGAAGAAGGAAGGAAAGAAAGAAAAAAGAAAGAAGGGAGGGAAAAGAAATAAGGAAGTGAAAGAAAGAAAGGAAGGAAGGAACAGGAAGGAAAGAAAGAAAAGAAAAAAGAGAGACCAGAAGGTAGGAAGGAATGAGAGATGTGAAGAAGGCAATGAAGAAGAAAGTGGGACTAGTCCATACCTTCCTCGACTGGCATGTTTGTATTAGCTAATGTCCTTTCTAATGTCTGCCACAGAGGAATTAAATAAAGTGTCCCTGACTGAGAGGAAAAACATATTGATGTTCCCACAAGCTGTTTTACATTTAGCTGTGTTCTCCAGTGTTTACTATTACTGAATTCACAATATTTCACAATGACCCAGGAGAGAGGCTTATGCTAAATGCTAAAGCTAGCAGCCAAACTGGGATTTTAATGTTAAATTCATCTCCACACCAGCTGCATCAAAACAGACTACAAATTTGCTCACAGCTATTTGGAATCACGTTCAAACACAATGCATATTCATAACACTGCAAACAATGCCTTGGCTTAGCATAAAGGTACAAAGAAACATGACGCGACTAGGGAATTGCACTTCATCTGTTTGTTAAACATGACAGAGATGAGACATACTGCAACGCACATGTGAACATAAGTCCAAACAGCACTTGTTGAGTTTAGATGATGTATGTGGGAAAATGAAAAGAAGAAAGACCCCTTTGCCTTATGTCAAGATAAAAAAACGTAGTTGGATAGCATTGTAATACGTTCATTTTGCTCTTCTATGGCAACATTGCTTAAAAGTCATGAAAACATATTTAACTAATTCCTCTGGTTGTGAGGTGTTAAATACATTTTAAGGCATCCTCTACACAAGGACGTAAATGCAGATGCATTGCATTGGTGCACTCCAAAATGTGTCAGACTGCAATTCATAACACAACGCAAATACATGTTGCGTTCTGAGAGTTGCCACAAGGGGTACTATAGTGGACATTAGTGGGAAATGTCCACTTCTACGGTGAGTTTTCTCTTTCAGCACAGCTGCTGTCATGGTGGAGCAACAGTTTGTAGAAAATAATGCATAGCAACTTACAAGAGTAGTAACATCCAGTTCAATGGCAAAGACTTTTGAGGGTAACTCTGTCACCCCTTTGAGTCCTGAGGTCTGTTACTGCCACAGTAATGCAAGAATGCACGTTTAGCATGTTTAACCGAACCATGCATTGGCAATATGTTGGCCAAACACTTGCTTCTACGCATGTAGCTGAAATTCCTGATGCCGTGGATTCCAATTGAGATTAAAGTGTTTTTCCCATGGAATTTTGTTGTGTAAAGGTAAATGTGACAGAGCCTTTATAATTGGTTGACAGATTTCTTCTGGTTTGGCATTTTAACCGGGATATCACCCAATTTCTCTACAATTTCTGCACACATACAACTATATTTGTCTAACATGAGGTGAAATCCCAGAAAATATATTTTAAAAAAAATAAAGCATGTGAACATCAAAAAATGCCTGTAGTCAACTGGAATACAAATGACCATTACTGTTTAACAAAACTAATGTGTTTTTGTTTTATAGACATCTAATGCAAATCAGGATTTTGAATGTCCAGAAACCCTAGACTGAACCTATAAGATACTTGTTAGTACACTTGTTATAACAGTTGGAACCTACAACGGTATCTGAGTTAGTGAGTTTCTGATTCAAATCCCAAAAGGCCCCAATATACTTCCAGAGAAGTTCTTCTTCATTATTCGTTCAGGGGTAAAAAGAAGTTCTAAACAGCTGAGCAACGGTATACTGTTTGCGAACATGCAGATACCCGCCACACCGCTGTGGGAGGTGCTTAGAGGAGCATTTAAATATGAGGATGCTACATGTAAAACCTTACAAATGTGTTTTTAATGACTTCATGCTTCATTCTATGAGTAGAATTCACATGAGGTCAGTAAAAGATGCTGTTTTAACCACTCGATGATGATTTCAAGTGAAATATGAGGTAGTAAATGTTTGTCTTGTTTACATTGTGAATTCATGACACTAATGTGCTAATACGATATAGGCGGCCATAATATGCACCAATTACACTCTGTTATTGTAATTTATGATGACACTGATCCTACTGCAAAGATAGGTTTATAAAAGAGTGTAAATGTTCAGAATACAGACAAACGAATGATGAGGTATAACTTACTTTAGAGAGTGCCATCTTTCGCTGCAGATGGCATGAGTGAATGGGCACTTGAGAGGATTTGCGTAATGCGATTACTTTTGTAGACCAATTAAACAAAAACTAAAAAAAAAAAATCACATGACATGGTCTTGCACGCTGGTGTGTTCATGTTGAACACTGACTGAAAAACATAAACAAAGTAGTAGGTGGAGCTTCAGGTCACATCTGTCGATGACGTGGACCAATAGCAGTAAGAAGGCGTTTAGCAGCTGGTTAGAAGTTGTCCTAAAATTTTGCCCAGACGAGCTGTTACGAACCACCGAAACAAATGCAAAAACACCTTCTTTATGGCCAGATTTTGTTCTAAATGATGTCACACCCTTTCGTTTTTCGATTTCGTATAAAGTACATCTGGGCCTTATTACTCCAATATCTGATCTTTACACTTTTCCTCTGTGGTACAACAACAGACCACGTGATCACTGAGCAGAGGCCAATTATTGGCCATACCTTCATTCAATTAAAGCATAAGAAGAAACAGAAATATTTATCACAGTACTGCTTGACTTAATTTGAAACAACAAAGATGAGAGAAGAGTTAGCCTCGGTGTTACAGAACAGATAAAAGGGATTGGCCGAAGCATATCATTAGTACAGATCCTCAGCAGATTACATCACCGTCTCCATCACTCTCTCTCATATACATCAAAGAAACCCGTCGCTCTGAATGCAAACCAGCCAGAACATGTCAACTGTCATGGAACCTGGTTATGAAGGTATGTAGGCATTCAGAGGTGGGCTGATGTTCTCCCACAGTCTGAATGAACAAGACAGCACGCATTTCATTATCTCCACAAACATGCACCACAGGCAGGGGCGTTCCACAGAGGTCATATGACAGTGGGCTGCATGACTGCACACTGATTTCTGCACAGTGTGGCGGGACAAGGGTGAAGTTGTTCTGGTGAGCTGTTTTGAAATACTGCATGTCTAGCGTTGCTTCTGGGCAGAGCATAAGAGCGGTGAACTGTGCAGAGAGAATCCTGTGCGGATGAGACATTGTGTATCTTAAGCCTGTTTAAGTTTGAAACCTCCATTTTCCGTTTTCTAACATCATCGCTTTCCAAGGGTTCAAAGTATGTGGTTATGAAGAGATTTCAAATGAAAATGTCTTAGTGTGGACGTGAAGTAGTAGCCCATATGAGGCTATATTCTAAATACAATAAATACTGTAGATTTGTGTGTAGAACGGGATGTAATTAAAGTCATTATTCACTGAAAATCTTGACTTCTGCTGAAAACTTTGCGATTTAATTTTTCATTCTGCATATTTAATCTCCAGCATCACGCATAAGACAATGGCATTAATGATATCAAAACTAATGTTATGTCATTGTGGCATTTTTTCATTTGAACTCGTACACTAATGAAATTTCAGAGCTTCTCAGTAGGAGACGATTATCAGTGAATAACAAAATCGTTTGTTGACAAATTTCTGGCATGCGAATACCGGACGCTTTGACATATTGAGCGCTTCAATCTTTCCCCGCATCTGTTGCAGGGCTCCCTGTTCTTCTGTTCCAATCTTTTCTATTTGCAAAAAGTATTTCCTATTAATACACTAAAGCTGAAGATATAAATAACCATATTAAGACAAATGCTTTAGTGAAACATCTCATGTGCCATTTGCACAGTACGGTATCCTGCAAATACTCATTTAAAAATATCATTAACAATATAAACATTACGGTCACTTTTACTTTATTAAAATCAGCCAAGACATAGATACTGAATAACAGTATCAGGTTTGGAACAACATGAGGGTGTGTACATAATGAAAGAATCTTAAAAAATAAAATAAACACACAGCTTTGTTTTGCTAAGACGGAACAATCAAACGGTCCCACATAAGCAATGATGCGCTTCCATGTTTGTGTCAAATGTCTCTATGGCGTCAATCCCACTGACAATCTGACTCCTTCTAAAGATGAAGACAGTCATTTCTGTGCCTCTACTGTCACCACACAAAATTGCAAAAATAAACACTTGTCAAATTCATTGCATTTGGGAGCATTACTTTGCTTTCACGTACAGTGACATCTGAAACACAAGCCATTACAATCGCATAAAGATGACAATGACATTTGCTCATGTATTACGTCAGATCTGATCCAAGACTGTGCTGATCTGGTTAACTGGAGCTCTTTGTGTTTTCACCCTGACGTCTGACATTTCTCCCCAGTATCAGTCCGCTGTCATGCTAATGTTACTGGGATCATTTATCTCCTGCATAATTAAATGCACGTTGAACAGTTGATGGATAATAGCCCTGGTTTATAAGTTTACTCTGAATGCCCTGCTGCAGATAAGAACTAACAGACACCCACTTTCCCTTTTCCCATAATTTCCTTGCAGGTTCATCTGCCGTAGTGGCGTAGTAACGGGGATAGGGGATGCTGAGTCATTCCAGGTCTCAAAGCCATGAGCAAGAGTCACTTCGACATGCACACAAACCTGATGCAGCTCAAATGTATCGAATATTGACGATACTATCTCGATGATTTTGCTGGTGACACAAAATAAAGCAATATTGGGAATATCCAGATAAATGAAGGTTACTTTTTTGGCAGAGTGCATCATTAGACTCATTTCATGATCCTTCTGGGCTGGAAACATATTAAATAACCTCAAAATCGAAATATTGTCATGTGTTATTATTAAACCGCTAAATAATTAAATGATTACATGGTATGTGTGAACAGGTGAAACGCAGTTTTGCATGTGTAGTGATTATGATACAGTCTTTTAAACGGTCTCATGGCAGTTTGCTTGCATTGTGAAAGCAAAGCGCTGCAGTTTCACACATTTACATGATTCCAAACATTTGTAACCACTAAAAGTTATTATACAAATATAATAATGGGACAAAGTATCACAGAAAAGGAGGTGACAGCGTTTCACCAGATTTGTAGAGAGCAACATTGCAAACTGTCGAATACACACTTTACTTCCTGTGTTCCGCCAAAATAAAAGCTCCAGGTTAAGATCAAGTACATTTTATTACTGTATTGTATTGGTGCATCTAAATGGAAATTATTACATATTGTTCTTCTTTATGTTCATTTTGAGAAAATTTGTTGGAAACGTCTTCATTATTTTTAGATTTTTATTTCATGCATTAAATATTTTAAATATACTTGGCTATAATGGCTGTTTGGTTGAAACGGTTCCATGATTCAATGGCCAGCATTTAATCTGCTGATCAGAGATAGACGCATGTGGCCGCGTTGCATGTGTGTCTGTTTATGTTTGTTAAAGTTCAGTGTTTAAAGTTAATTTATGCATTAAAAATGTATGTTGATTGTTTAGCCGGTTCCCGCCTCTTTGCTCGTCCTTTATACTGTTACAGTGGTGCCAAAACCCAGGAGGGAGGAGGGATGTGCTGTACCAAATCCTCTCCGCTGCCATCCGCCGAGAGCTGGAGGAACCGCGGCCGTCTGCCGAGAAGGGGAGGAGCGGTTCCGTCCGCCAGGGGACGGAGGACTCGCTGCCATCCGCTAGTGGAGGAGCGTCTGTCGTCCGCAAGAGGGCAGAGGAGTGGTTGAGGACCAGGCGACGCTCGTCTTTTCCCTCTCTCCACGCCTCCCATCGTTTCTCCCCCAGGTTCACAGGAGGCGGGGTGGACCACTGGCTGACAGAATGGCCGGAAGGGCAGCGTCTCCCCCCAGAGATGGGTAAGGGGGGAGTTAGTCAGACCGGTGGCACCCTGGCCTGAATAAGGCGGGGAAGGAGTGTGATGAGGAGGAGGGTGTGGCTGATCCGTGATGCAGCACAGCCAGCATTGAATCAGCTAATCAGCGGGAGAGCGAGATAAGGGGCAGCTGGAGACGCCGGTTCGAGAGAGAGACGCATGCGGCTGCGTTGCATCTGTGTCTGTTTATGTTTGTTTAAGTTCCATGTTTAACTGAAAAGTTATTAATAGTTTATGTTGAATGATCAGCTGGTTACCACCTCCTCCTTGCTCATCCTTGAACTGTTACAATTTGGTTGATAATGTGGGACTTTTAACAAAAAACAAGCCTGAAACACAACAAGCAATTTCTTATTTTGAAATCTCCATTGCAATGCTCTATATTTAAGATCAAACTATCATATAAATTAGGCTTATTAGAGATTGCTCTAATAAAATGAAAACTCTGAGCACTATTACCGCTTAGTTAAAGCAGTTGACAAATGAAATGTGTAAATTGTTTAGCGATCATTAATCAACAGTAATTCAACAAATGATTATCAAATGATGTAGAAAAGCATTACAACCAATATATCCAGATACAAATGTAAACACATGCACCTGCTGCATTGTCTACAACCTGTAAGATGGAAATTGTATCATGAAAATGTGTTGGGTATGTTTGTGCCGTTACCTGATTTGCATAATTGCTTTAGTTAATTGGGTGCTAAAACAACGCAGACAGCGCATGCAAATAAATGATGCTATCTGAGGGCACAAATGATTATTAATGAATTCCCCCAGTGTGTACATGTGTACATGTCTTTAATCAGCCACACTGGTCCAGTGACCCTCCTCTCTCTTCCCAGCAGCCATTACTGGAAAAATTAAGATACATGGTCAATTACGCAGGACCAACTTCACAACTGTCCAGTCCTGTGCTAAGGAGAGGCCTGACAGGAGATTAATCTTTTAGAACAGAAATCAAAGCGATTACAGCTTAAAACAGATAGATTTAGCATGACAAGATGCTTCAACCAATCAGAGATGCCGTGTAGAGAAAAGGCCAATGAAGTGAAGTTTCACAATCACCCTAGTTTACCCTGGCTGCTGAATATGAAATCAATACACTGTACAGTGAAATATGAGTGCGAGTGTATTGTTATACATATTTCTGGTGTTGTGTTGTTGCACATTTGAAAATACAATGAGAAAAAACATCTAAGTAGGTCATCTGGAGCCTAAAGTATCTAGGACAAGCCAACCAAATACAATTAATGACGGGCATAATACCAGAGCACAAACTATTGTAAATGACGAGAAACACTTCCTAAAAGTTAAAGGGATAGTTCACCATTATGCCATCCCAGATGTGTATGACTTTCAGGTCCATACAATGCAAGTGAATTGTGGACAGATCTTTGAAAGTCCAAAAAAAAGCACACAAATGCAGAATAAAATAGTCCTTATGACTCCAGTGGTTAAAGCCAAGTCTTCAGAAGTGATATGTTATGTGTGGTTGAGAAACAGATCAATATTAAAATCCTTTTTTATTAATCTTGGTAATCTTGAGATCTCATGTACAGAGCTTCCGTATCAATAAATCAAATATCCAAATAAAACCCTCCAAAACACACTGTAGCACATCCATGTACGGTATAGACAAGCATGAAACCCCCCACAACTCAATCACAAATAAACAAACTACACACTATATTTAGTTAGAATAGCCCACAATAATCTAATAAACAAATAAGTTGCTGCAAAGCATGCACATTGGATTATTCTCACCGTGCATGAGGATGAGGGAGAAATTTCTTGTTCTTCATGGAAGATGCAAATACAGTAACCCTCACGAGACAATTCTGGCTACCAGCCAGTGATTAAGGCAATACAGATGAGTTACGCACAAAGAGGGACATTTAAAGCAACAAAAACAATCTTAAGCAGTTTGTTTATCTCTCTCAAGTGGGCATGTTGTCTGGAATTCATCCATGGAAAGTAGCAAGTATATCAAATTAATTTAAGCTTGGACTCACTCCAGTATTTAACTTGAGAAATTATCGCTTCATTTCCTGAGCAAACACAACAGAACTACAGACCTCCAGTACTTCACTCCAGTAAATCACAGTCAACAGTGATTGAAGACGACAAAAGAATGATTCAAAACTAGATTTTACAGTGGTGCATCACTGCTGGTTGCCAAGGCATTGCTATGTGGTTGCTTAGTCAAAAGAGTCCATCCCCAAGTCTTTATGACATTCTGGTTTCTATAACTTGGGTCCCTCCTTCAGTGAATGTCTATGGGATTTATCATCCATCTGGCGAAGATTTTGAAGACTTAAAGGAATGTTCCGGGTTCAATCCAAGCTCAGTCGACATCATTTGTGGCATAATGTTGATTAAAAAATATTTTAATACATCCCTCATTTATTAAAATAAATAAATGCGGTTATGGGGTTACAATGGAAGTTAATGAGGACAGTTCATAAACATTAAAATACACACTGTAAGATGTAAACATAATGTGTAAACATGATTTTAGTGTGAAAAAAAATTATTTAAGTTATTTCCAATATTACAAGGTAAAGCTGGTGAACCCTGTAATCTGGTAAACATCGTAATGTGGGTAAATCTCTGATTTGATCATAATAAAATCATGTTAGCATATAAAATGTTCGCATCTTGTGGCTATACTTTTGAAACAGTGTGTTTTAATGTTTATGGACCGTTCCCATTCACTTCCATTGAAAGTGCCTTACTGTTGTTTAACAGAACAACAATACTCCAAAATTCAGTGTTCAGTTAAACCCAGAATAATTCAAATTGCAGCCTCTGAATTTGTGTCGTCAAGGAGTCGACACAAAAAGTGAACGTTTGCGGTTTGTAAATCCAGCTGACCTTATTATAAACAAACACAAAATAACAGTCTCAGCAAAAACAGTACCCCATTTATACTGGTCCATTTTTGGAATGAATGAACAATTCTGTGGATGTGGGTATCATATGAATAATACACGTTGGGAAGATTTAAAATATGCATATTTGGAGGCCTTACACTTGGCATGTTTCATCACGGCATAAGAACAAACATCAAGATCTGTGCAAACAGCCCAGCTATTAATACACAAATCAAACAACAGGCCCACACAAAAGGAGACAGTTTGAATAATGTCCACAGATAAAGAACATACAGATGACAGCTGGAAAGTACCAACAGACAGGGGTGAATTCAGGGCATTATATTAAAATGTAAAAGCTTGCAAATTTCAACCTTACCTATAAAACACATTTGAAAAATCTGAATGAGCTAAATGGCCATTTCATATTAAAAATGAATATATATTACTACTGAGCAAATACAGAATGAAGACGGATTATAAAGTAGATTACAGATTGGTGCATAACAATGCATTCCAATGGTTGAGTCTTGAAGCATCAGAGATGTATATCTGCTATCTTATAAAGGCATGGAGGTGAGTGAGAGAGGTTCAGTGGTATTCTCTTTCGACCCTAGGGACACATCACCTTACAATTGAAAGGCCTAAATGCTAAACACTTTTGCTTTGGTTCAGTTGAGTGCTTTCTTCAAATATAATCTAGACTGTGTGTATATAAATATATATATATTAGGGTGACCATATGTCCTCATTTTCCCAGACATGTCCTCTTTTACGGACCTTAAAAAAGCATCCGGCTGGGATTTCTACATTTGCAGGATTCGGCTTTATTTGCATTATGATGTGCATCTAATACTTAATTGTGTGTGCGCCCCTCTTTTAAGTCCCGCCTTCTCGCACACCAATTGGTCTATTCTAAGAGGCTGTCTCCATGAATGCACAAAGCGCTGTTGCGTTTGGCATCAAACAGTTGCTTGACAGTGGCAACAATACCCACACAAAAGTGCAAATTTACAGAATATACAGTTCATAATGCATTAACTATATACAACTTTATATTTTACAAATGTATTAATATACACTACCTGGCCAAAAAAAAAAAAGTTGCATTCTCTAATATTTCGTTGGACCGCCTTTAGCTTTGAATATGGCTTGCACTCTTTGTGGCATTGTTTTGACAACCTATGCAACATCACAACATTTATTTTGTCCTGAGTTGCATTGATTTTTGGTCAAGATCTTGTACTGATGACGGGAGAGACGAACCACCCCATAAAGTCCTCTCCAGAACATCCCAAAGACTTTCAATTGGGTTAAGGTCAGGACTCTGTGGTGGCCAATTCATGTGTGAAAATGATTCCTCATGCTCCCTGAACCACTCTTTCACAATTTGGAATATGCCCGTGCCATCAGGGAAGAAAAAATCCATTGATTGGATAACCTGGTCATCCTGTACATTCAGGTATTCAGCTGACTTTATTTTATAGCCGCCCATCGCTTTGAAATAGGGTAAATCTGGACTCATCAGACAACGTGACATTTTTCCATTGCTCCACAGTCTAATCTTTATGCTCCCAAGCAAACTGAAGTATTTTTTCAGATTATCCTGACTAACAAGTGCCTTTCTTGTGGCCACACAGCGGTTTAGTCCAATCCTGTGAGTTCTAGTCGCATTTTGCTCAGGTGGTAGAGCGGGTTGTCCACTAATCACAGGGTTGGTGGTTCGATTCCCGGCCCACACGACTCCATGTGCCGAAGTGTACTCGGGCAAGACACTGAACCCCAAGTTGCTCCCAAAGGCAGGCTAGCGCCTTGCATGGCATCTCTGCCGTCAATGGTGTATGAGTGTGTGTGTGTGTGTAAATGAGACGCAGTGTAAAGCGCTTTGAATACCGCTAAGGTTAAAAATGTGCTATATAAGTGCAGACCATTTACCATTATTTCATGTTTACCAATATAGTTAACAAATCCAAACTTATAGCAAACTGTTACAATTTTTGTTTAGGCTATATAATATAAATTAATAAAAGCCACTGAGGTGCACACAAAATTGCTGAAATGAAATGAACACAGAATTGATGAATGAACAATTGAATTTTACACAATAGTTCACAAAAATAGCTCTTTGGCTGAACTTGATTCAATCATGGACTGTGGTTCAACGTGTTAGAAATTCATTTTCTTAACTCAAAATTACTATGTAATCTCAACACAATTAGCTGTGTCAATGCAACTCAAATAAATCTATTCTGAGCAATCAATTTAATGTACGATATCAACCGGTCCTCATCTTAGCTCAAGCTCCACTTTTCACCACTATGATAATCCCCAAAACTCCAAAGTAACAGAAAATCTTCTAAATATCAACATAACCAAAAATGAAACACTAAGTATCACACTTTATATTCATCTAGCACAATTTTTTATAAAATAACACTTGACCAAGCCATACGATCATACCAGATTATCATAGACACTTGAGGGTGGACAAGGGCCGGTAAACAACACCCTAGCAAACAAACCTACATACAAATGATGTAAACAAATCACTCCTTAGAAACATTAGCAACTACATAGCAACCTTTAGCATCCTTGTTATGCCGGTCTCCCACACTGGGAGGGGGAGGGGGGGGTGGGGGGGGTTGAGCAGGACCGGTTACATTGGTGCCATGACCCAGATGGGTTTGAGGTTTAGGGGGTGAGTGAAACGGTAGGCAGCTGTGCGGTGTATAAACTTCACTCCCCAGACGTCAAGAGGCACGCTAGCGACTGATACTAGAGGTTGTAGCCTTTAGCCTCCTTGTTAGCTCTCCTGCCTCCCACACTGGTTCGAATCCTGGACATTCAATATTTTCAGCACACAATATAAAACTGTAGTCATTAAAGTAGCTACTGTCTTTTCGACTGTAACCATTTGACATGTCATAACAAATGGCAATTCAAATCTTTTTTTTTACACGAACGGCATAATTTAATATTTTTTAATGGAAATGCAGCCCAAAAATAAATTTTTAATGAAGAGAGATCTAGTGCAGGTCTCCATGTGGCACATATTCCGGGCATCAGTGCACCAGATGCTAGACAGCAGGGGTCAGGGCATCACACACAGAGATGAGGCAATCATCATCATTCATTTAAACCAGAGAAAAACCCCAACTTATATGAGCGATGAATACATTCAAGAGCTGTTTAAAACCTTATGAGAGCTGTATAGTGTGCACTGGGGTGTAAGCACATTCAGGGTCACGCGGGAGCTGATGCCCTTGGCACTGACGGCGCATGTTGCAGACGCTAGTGACAGGTGCGCGTTGTCAGAACGCACGCGAAACGCCTGATGAATTTCTAAACCCGAATGCTTTTAAACAGTGCACTTAAACAGCTGACAAGAAAACACCTATCCCCAATAAAAAACTGGCAAAACTCACGGTTCTCAGTTATGTCACTGCCAAATGCGGCTTTCAGACGGTCAATATCTAAATAGGCAAACAAACGCAATTACCACGAGTCAATTAACACTGCGCGTGCAGCACGTGTGGTCTCTAGTGATGCCGCAGTCACGCGCATCATCATTCACATTTAAAGCGATCCAGTCAAAACAAATACCATACGTTTATACATGCGTGTTATTATGCATACATACCTGTCATCATCCCGTATGCTCTGCTGTGATGTGAGACATCATGGCATCCGCGCGTCTCTGCTGTCAGACGCGGCGCTCGCGCCTGGCGGTAGGGTGCGCGCGCATGTGAGCGCGCTGTGCCCGTGGATCACAAGAGAGAACCGAGTTCAAGCGCAAAAACACTTGTTGGCATCATGCTGATCCGTGAACCACTAGACAATATTAATGCTAAAACATATTCGATTTTTGCTCTCAATTCATTTAGTCCAAAAGTTTGGACGCCCACTTACGCAATATATATTACTACTACTTTACATATTTTAGAAGATGTATGTTGTTTTTGTCTTCCCCCCCCCTCTGAAATCATGGAAATTCCCACCAGAAGTGTCTTTTCTAATTTCTGTATTGTGTTTAACTCTTTAATGCATACCTCAGGTATATATATATATATACACACACACACACATGTATACCTCAGTTAGTTTTATATATTATATATAAATGCTTAATATCCAAAAGCGTATAGGGTGATTTAAGACCCGAGATATGTAATAGTGTCACTTTAAAAAATATTTGCACTTCCATAAATCATATTTGTATGATTATTTCATATCCAAATAATGTTTACTATATATGTTGTTTATTACAATACAAATCAGCACTTGACAAAGAAGCAACATGAAAGTGAACTATAGCAAGTGTAACACATGAACAGTAGGGCTGGACTGGGAAGAGAAATCGGCCCGGGATTTTATATGTCAAATGGCCCAAAAGTTGTTGAGTCTGCATATCGTGGCAGCGTTTTGTGGTCCGTTCTGCATAACGCGACGGCTCATTTTTGCTTATCATGGCCCATTCGGCACGTTTCGTGGACGCACCACCGGCCCGCACGGTTCTCCCTCTGGCCAGTCAGCCCACGATCAGCCCCAAATGCCCGGTGTGCCAGATTGCCAGTCCAGCCCTGACTGTATGATTTGGCTATTGTCATGTCTGTGTGAATTATGTAAATTACATAATGAAAATACATACAGTATGTGTAACTTTTGTGTCGATTATGTGTTAAGTGTAGCTCAATATGTGTATGACTGTTGGGTCACATGACATTTCAGAGTGGAAGTGATGAATCCTGTTCTATATTTGTTGCATCATCTCTTTGATAAATGAAAAATTAAACATCTAAATATATCATAATATATTTCATCTGATTATTTTCTAATGGTCTTAAATTGTTTTTACAAAAAAATTTTACTCTGTCTGTGCCTTTTGTAGCTCCATTTATTATAGATATACATGCCAAGTCGCTAAAGACCTATGTATGTTATGATGTCTGGTGAAACATCCAGATTTACAAGGGTTTTTGATGGTGTTTGCTGTCCTTTTCTGCATATTACGCCGCCGTTTTGTGGTTCATTCTGCATTATAGCGGCCCATTTGGCATGTTTCGCAGCCGAACAACCGGCCCACTCGGTTCTCTCGGTGGCCATTCCGCCCCTGAACGGCCCAAAAGTGCGTTGGCCCACCAGGAAAATGCCCGGTATGCCAGATTACCAGTCCAGCTCTGGTACCATTCAAGATCGTACGATTTCGCCATCTTGTACAATTTATTTATTTATTGTCATGATTCTTCTTGTTGAAAGGAAATGACTTGAATGAGCTGTATTGTGTTGAACACATTTTTTAGTATCCCATTACCTGGCTTTACTCTTACCGTTTCATGTTAAGTAACTCATATGTAAACATAGCCTATTATTTAATTCAGTGGTTCTCAACTCTGTTCCTGGAGGCCCCCAACATTACACATTTTGGATATCTACCTAATCAAACACACCTGATTCAACTCATCAGCTCATTGTGGAGACTCCAAGAACTGAATTGGGTGTGTTGGGGGGTAAATGCAGTACTACACAAAAGTCTTAGGAGCAAAAGATGTTTCACAAAAACATTTGCCTTTAGATGGTTTTATATCTTCAGCTTCAGTGTGTCAATAGTAAATATACATTTTAAACTCCCAAATGTTGCTTTTGCAAATAAAATAGAAGAGCAAGGAGCATTGCAACAGATGACATGGCCCCTCCCACTGAACATCGAGTTAGTCTGGGACTACATGAAGAAACTGAAGCAATTGAGATGAACTGTGGTGAATTCTCCAAGAAGTTTGGAACATCCTCTCTTCAAACAACAACAACAGAAAACCCATGTCCAGGTGTACCAAGGAGAATTGGTGCTGTTTTGAAGGCAAAGGTGCTCACAACAAATATTGGTTTGGCTTGTTTTCAGTTTGCTGGACTTTTTATGACATTCATTTATAAATGAATACTTTTTATGGCACTATTTTTGCACAGTACTGTAACGCCTGTGAGTGTGTAGGGTTGACGAATGGCAACCACTACTGAGATAACTTCACACATCATGTCATCATAAGAAAATGAACAGGAACTCGGTTTATTAAGTGGCCATAACATTTACTTGTTTTTCTTTTAACATGTTAATATAAACGCAAAGAAAATGAAATCAAGAACGATAAAAAATTATTTTCGTAAAATGAAACACCAACAGATGATGTTCTACAGCAGAACTATGTACGTGTAACCTCCAGTGTGTATCATTTTCATCACAGTACACAATAGTTACTCTCTTCTTTATCGTTGAAAGGGTACAGAAGCTTTAAACTAAATATTACCACCAAATAAACTTATGGAAATGTGGGCAGAACCTTTTTCAGAGTTGATTTCTTCATGGTAGAACTTCCAAAAGTATCTAAGCTGGACTATTTACATTTAACGTATCACACTAGACCCCTCATTCTTTGCACGTATGTTTCCGTTTACACTAGAGGTAATGAATCAAAGTCTGAAAAGCTGAGGACCCCTTCAAAGAGAGAGATAGAAAGAGCTTATTCTTACAATGGGAATTTCATAATTGAAGGATCCCCTGGTTCTGTCTCTCCTATTCAGATGAATATTAACGTATAGAAAGGTCAGCACCATCACTCGTCTTCAGAAACATGTTTGAACATGAACTTCTGAAACAATGTCTGTGATTTTCGTGTAGGTTAAGAACTTTAGAAACAGCGTCCGTTCCTTTCCGGAGGACTTTCTCTTTAATCCTGTTCCGTGTCTTCCGCGGTTCAGAACTTCATTTCAATCAAAATCCTTGAATTCGCTCCGATTCACATTCAGTTCCCAAAGTTACCTCGGCCACGATGGCCACCCCTACCCCTTACCCATCCACCCCGCTGGAACGGCGGCCCATTTCCAAACCTCTCCGGCCCTCTTTCGGGTCCATGTTCCTGCCAGTCATTCCAGTATGGTTTCTCTTCCCACTGTTCTTCTTCTATGGGGCCCCTAGGCGGGCCCTGATGGGGGACTTCTTCTCTGGGTGGAGGGAAATTCTCTACTGGGTGGCGCATCATGGGCATACGGAATCGACTGGCATGAGGCTCTCGGAATATGGGGTTGGGACCCCTGTGGGGCATCATTTGGGGTTGCACCATATGTGGGGACATCATCTGACGTGGCATATTTGGTGGTGGCATGTTCGTGCGCGGCATATCATTGGGGAAGGGTGGCATAAATGGCGGACGGGGTCCCACAGGGTTTTGTGGTGGTAGAAATCCAGGCCTGGGCCCAAGAAAGCGCGCAGGAGGAGGGGAATTCAGTGGTTGACCTCCTGTTGGGTCTGTGTGACTTTTAGGGCCCTCTGGAGAGTGTTTTGAAGGTTCTTCCAATGGGTTTTCTGATATTAGGAAAAAGGGAAATTACATTACGTACAGTACAGTATCAACAGCTTTTGTGTATTGAAGACACTCGCCCTAGTTCTCAAAATTCAATTAAATTTGTTGTGGTGACAACAAATCAAAGAACCAATGAAGTTTGTGTGCAAATTTTTCATCCCTTATTCTCTTGATATGGTGTCAGGTGCGCTCACTGCACTGCGCTTATGTAAATAAAGACGTTCTTGTGTGCGCGCCAGATTCATTTGGAAGAAGGGGAATATTTTCAGTTAATTATGACTTAAATTTCAGTCAATTCCTCACACAACACTTATTGTATGGTTTCAGAAGACTTTAATATATAGCACACTAGTGATACGGATGACTTTTATGGTGCTTTTATGCTCCTTGAAAGGCCAAATCATGATCTTTTCATCCCTCATCCTTTTGTTGGAAACAACTTGAGGGTGAGAAGCCTAAATTTGCTCCTGAAAAGCAAAATTACTTTTTTACTTGAACTATTTTTGGATATTTTGAAAATATCTGCAATTAAAATGATCTATTTTTGGAATTATAGAAATTATCCAAATTAAATAATACAAAAAAAAAAAAAATTTTTGGTTAGATATTAATGAAAATTCTGTTATCATTTATTCACCCTCATTGGTGTTGCGTCAAACACATTTTAATCATTCACTTTCATTGTATCGAAACTTGGGTTTGTATAGATTTTTGGGTGACTGTGTTTTTCAGTCCTGCCGAGCAGCTGTACGTACCTGATGGTATGGTTGGACGAGGACCAGAAGGTTTCATCTGGGCCATTGGGGCAACATGAGTGAATCCTGTGTTTAAAAACAAGGTAAAAATGTACAATAAGTTAACTTCATGTAAATATTTCATGCTTGAACTGCCTCAAATTAACATTATTTGTCAAAGCCTTCAAAAACAATGAGAACTCGAGTTTGTTTATTTGTTAAATCTGTGCTTCTATCATGCATATTATACCCACTGTGTTGTGTACAGGTGCTGTACATGTCTTTCCTTAACATTAAAAACAATAATAAGGGTTAAAGTTAAACAGCAGCAATAATAGTTCTATGATTCCTAAAGCCTGGCCTTAATTTACATAAGGGCTCTATGCAAACCCTGATTTGATTTCAATATCCATCTGTCTTTCTATCTAGGTGTTTTTTTGTTGTTGTTTAGTTTTTTTATATAAAAGGTCTGTGAAGACTAGGGCTGTGAATTTAACACGTTAATTCATTGCTATTAATTATATAAATATATTGCTTTAAAAAAAATTCTGCAATTATAAATGTCCCTGGACCGTAATAAAGAATATTCTTGCCATTGGAGTAATTCAAGCTTGAAGTACCACCTGTTTTCACTAGGGGGCAGTAAGCAAAACTCCAGCTGTAAGGGCAACGCGCAGCTGTACAGAGAACAAACCACACTCAGACTTGCTTGACACCAGAACAAGTTGAGAACGGGTTGTTGAGTTGTTGACCTAAAAAGCAACCAAAATGTGACGCTCCAAAAGTGTGTACATTGACGAGTCCTTAGAAAAGACCTTATATTAAATCCATCACGGACAGATTGATGAATTAATTTACAAAAATTGGACTGTCGGCCAGTGATTCAACAGTATCGAAATAAACAACATATTACCTTCTAAAGCCACTTTTTATCAATGCTTTACTCATCTGCCCTATAATTGTAATTAACATTATTATTTTATAATATACATTATATTTATAATAATTTATCATTTGAATAATTATATATTGAGTTATTGTTATTTGAGGGGCTTTCTCAGCAATTATTTATATATGTGAATAATTGCAATTAATTAATTTGCATATCATGTAATTAATTCGCTAAAAAAAATATTTTTTTGCCCTAATTCAGACTCAAGCGGTCAGGATCAGAAGAGAGCAGTTTTGTGCTGGTACCTGCTGGCATCTGTGGCAGATTGAATCCTGGAGGTGGGAATGTCGAAAGGGGCAGTGAGGTCCTCATGGCTGGGGGAGGCAGACCCATGTTGGAAGGAACTGGAAGAACATTCTCTGCTGCCACAGGATGAAGTACAGGACTCTATAATGCAGAGAGGCAACCGATGGGCATTACAGCAAAGGAAGCAGAGGTGTGACAGCTCAATAACGCTTATGGATTATTGGTATTGATTTGCCGCCATAGTTACAAAAATGGACATTTCCAAGAAAAGGTTTTGAGAGACTGAGATTCAAAAAACATTTATAAAGACACGAGGAGGCCAAGAGTGTTTCTGCTGTGCTCTTATTTGGGGGACAAAAGGCACAAACAGATATTTGCTTTTGATGCATTATCTTAAAAACATATTTAATATATAAATATAACATTTGCACCCACATATCTGTAAAATACCAGATGATGTAAAATTACCAGAGGGGTTGACCAATTGGACAAATTGCTTGTGATGCTTCTCATTTGAGCATCTGCTCATTAATTGAATGAAATTATTATAAAGATAAAAAAAATGCAAAAAATAAAAATACTACTGTTATAAAGCTGTGCACCCTGTTTCCAGGAACTTGGATAGTAAACCTTGCAAAATACTAAAAGAATTCACTGGTAAAATAATTCAGAGCTGCAAATCTGCTTTAAACATAAGACATAATCTCACAAGCGAGACAATTTGATGATTGTTTAGAAGAGTTCATGACTCTTGAAGGCACAACGCCATAGACCTCTGAAGTCGGATAAATCAAGCAACTATTGGACAGCTCAAGTGGTCAAAATGATTGTACACATGGCATTTTAAAATCCGTACATTAATACAAATATTCAAAAAACCTAGAACTTTTTGGCCATCTCTGAGGCTGAGACTATAAGGTTAGTAGGACATGTCCAATAATATACAAAGAATTGCATTTTAAAGTGTGTCACATTACTATATTACATCAAGGATGTATTCATTAACAGAGGCTGAACTCTGCACATCCACTGACCCTAGAGCTGCTCTTGGTCCAAAAGGGTGAGATCAGTACAAACCTGATAAAACACGTCCATGCACAGAAATATATGGCACTTATGCTGAACATCACCATCTAGTGACAGATGTTTATTATGACTGTGGTAAAATGATGTCAGTTCCCAAACTTAAAAGGAATAGTTCACCCAGTAATTGTAATTCTCTCATCATTTACTCGATGTATATGACAATCTATATGAGAACCCAAACAAAGTCTTTTAGAAGAATATCTCAGCTCTGTTGGTCCATACAATGCATGTGAATGGTGACCAAAACATTGAAGCTCCATAAAGCACATAAATGCAGCATAAAAGTAATCCATATGACCCCAGTAGTTAATCCATGTCTTCAGAAGCGATCCGGTCATTTTTAGGTGAGAACAGACCAAAATATCTAGCACTTTGAGTATGCGTCAAGCACTAAGAAGTGTAAATGAACTTGAAATCCTGGTAGTGCCTCGAGACTACAATGGCATAGTTATAGTGAAAAAGCAGTTACATTTTGGTCTGTTTCTCCTCCAAAATCACTTAGATCACTTCAGAAGACATGGGTTAAACCACTTGAGTCTTATGGATTACTTATATGCTGCTTTATTGTGCTTTTTGGTGCTTCAAAGTTATGGTCACCATTCACTTGCATTGCATGGACCAACAGATCCGAGATATTATTTTAAAAATCTTAATTTGTGTTCAGCAGAATAAAGTCATAAACATCTGGGAAAAATATTTTTTTTTGTACTTTACCCTTTAAATGGATAGTTTACCCCAACAATTATAATTCTGTCAGCATTTACTAAACCTTATTTGTCCCCTTTCTATCTTCTGTGAGATGCAAAAGGTGACATTTGCCTCACTTATTATGCATTTTCATTGTGTGGACAAAAGATGCAATGAAAGTGAGTGGTGACTGAGACTGAACATCCTGCCTTACATCTCCTTTTGAGGTAGTTTGGTGCATTACATTCTGAGACACCAGACTCCCCTATTACTAAACACAATCAAAAAGAGTTTAATAAATAAGATATTGGTCTAGCATCTGGCTAGGTTCAATGTAAGAGACCACCACAATGTTCAACAAGGACCACGCTGAACTCTACTGGCCTAACAATTTGATGTCATTAATCCTGCATTAATCTTTGTGTATGATGATTCACAATATTTCACTGGCTGAAGTCCAGTGGTCGAGCAGAATGGTTGAGTTGGATCAAGCCATCTTTATGTTTGTGATTATATTATTATTAGCAAGCAATTTTACAAGGAAAAACTGTGAGTGGTTCTTATGTCTAATGAAGTAATAGTACTTGTTATATAAATGTGTGTTGTCCTTTTGGGAATTTAAAATAACTAGGTTTAGGTATCTAAAAATATAAGATCAGTTTATACATTCACACATTAATTCTACAATTTTTAATTTGCATGACTTGACATATCATGCATGGCCATATGTGCATATTTTCATGAAATATTAAATGGCTCCCTCAAAGTAGGACACTTAAATCACACATACAAATGTCTGAATGCTGTTGCATTAGGTAGAAATACACCACATAACAAACCTATCAAAAAAAAAAGTGGTCTCTGCACACAAATAGTTTCTCAGAACTAACTTACACTTATCTGAGCAATATCTGCAAATCATTTTAATCAAGTGGCATCAAGGTGATTTTTGAGTCACATTCACACAAGTGTCCTAACAGAGTAACCACAGGTGAAGTCCAGCACATGAACTATTACTATATCTATTATAATCTACAGTACTGTTATGTAATTTGTAACCTAAACTTATTTTTGTTAAATGTTTTCCCTGGAAAGTGTGCTTATACTGCTTTTATTTAAGGGTGCAGTCAGTCATTTATTTCCTTATTAAAAAAGTTTAGCTCCTAAAGTCATGAACTGTAATTTTGCAATATATGTATGAAATCATGAGCACTCACATTAAAATGAAGGCTCAGTATATCAGTAACCTTATAAAAGCTGTTTTATTCTACATGGAGAGGGTCCACACACGGGGGCGGCCATGTTAGAATCACATGACCATCCGAATACTACTCGCTTCATCTCAGTAACCGTCCTGTTATTGGACACTTTCACTAACTGAATAAAGCAATCATGGCTGACTGTGAATAATACATTTCTACAATGGCATTTGAAACTTTAAACGATGCTGCCTCCAAGCCACTAGGTGTCAGTGTAACTCCAAGATGTCACAAAGACAAAAGTTAATGAGTGCATCTTTAAAATACAGTAAATGTCCACTTGATTTAGAATGTTGTTATCTAATGGCATTCATTAAAATGTAAGTGTCCAAATACTTTTTAAGGCCACTGGTTATTTGTACAGGAAGTTGTACAAGCTTTCAGCTTTCATTTTTATATTCAAGGAAACTGTATCGTCACACAAGAAGTAACACTGAATTATTCATACTTAATATTCATGTGTCTATACAGGTCAATACAGCTCGGTACAGACCTATAAAACCCTATTGAAGTAAAAACTAAGTGTAATTAAATGTAAAAATTAAGTTGTTATCGGTGGGTCTCCAGAAGAAAAAAAAATAGCTTGTTTTGGTCAACGATTGGACAAGCATATTTCAGTTTATCCAGAGTTTTTATTTAGCAGACACTTTCATCCAGAGGTCTTACAGAAAACATACCACTGCACAGTGAGTCCCTGAAGCAGGGTTGATCTCTGTATCCAAACAGTTCCTGGATCAGCACTTCTTGAAACTGAACCTTTAGTTAGCATTCGGGATCCTAAACTATCAGACTAACACCACTGTTAACAATAACATCCATGGTGGGAAAAATTATGGTTTGCAGAGTACAAACACCTGCAGCAAAGTCCCTCTGACAGGACACAGTGCATTTACATAGTAATATGTATGAGTAATAAAGCATGATGGGACTTTTTTAGCCTTTCAAAACCCCATGAAACCGCTTGACAAGCCAAGTTTATTTCCTTTGTTGATATACTTCCTGTTGAAAGAGGAAGTTTGAGCGCAACAGTCTGAATCCAGAAATAGAAATCACATACATTTTTTCCCAGGGGAATTGAGTTTTAACGATAAATTGCAAACCTTTAAAGACAGAAGTGCTGTGAGCTCTGAGGTTGTTAATGGTTTTATATTTTTTACATTTTGTATTTTATCCCATTTTTCTCCCTAATTTGGAATGCCCAATTCGCACAACTTAGTAGGTCCTCGTGGTGGCGAGGTTACTCACCTCAATCTGGGTGGCGGAGGACAAGACTCAGTTGCCTCCGCTTCTGAGACAGTCAATCTGTGCATCTTATCACGTAGCTCGTTGTGCATGACACCGCGGAGACTCACAGCATGTGGAGGCTCATATTACTCTCTGCGATCCATGCACAGCTTACCACACGCCCCATTGAGAGCGAGGACTCGAGAAGGTTACCGCATGTGACACTACCTTCCCTAGCAACCGGGCCAATTTGGTTGATAAGGAGACCTGGCTGGAGTCACTCAGCACACCCTGGATTCAAACTCACGACTCCAGGTGTGGTAGTCAGCGTCAATACTCACTGAGCTACCCAGGCCCACCGTGAGGTTGTTAACTGATTATTTAGCACTTCTGTGGAAGCCATCAGCCCACGTTTATTCAACTTAATTTAAAAACAATTGTATTCAGTAGTTGATTTCCTGCTAAAGAACTACATTACCCATGAATCCTGAAGAGAAATATCCACCAGTCAGAGAATCACGCCAACCGAGCCCTGAAGTAACAGTCATGGGCGTAGAATACGCGAGAGATGTGTCCCCCTCACTTTGAATAAAACCAAAGATCACCCCCCACATTTTTCTCCAGGCAAATATGTTTCAGTTGTGTATTTCATACAGCAAATATGTATATGTGTAAAAGCAAGATACCTGAACAACCACGTGCATGAGCTCGTTATGTACCGTCGTTTCCGTGAAAGAAATACCCTCCATTTATGTTTTTACTGTGATCAAGTAATGCAAGTTGCCTTAGGGTATCTGTTGATGTTTATTGATTATGATCTTTGATATTATTATGATATTACAGCTCACATTGTAGAGCAGTAAATCTTAAAGCTTTCTTTAACTACACAACATTCAGCCCTCGAGATTATGCGCAAATCAGTGGGCGACAACTGTCCCAAAGCATACCAGTTCATTTGCCCACTTTGACAAATGTGTGAGTTGTTAATGCCAATAATGACGAAATGGACATTGGACAGGTACATGTTAAAATATTAGGGGTTAAAAAAAAACTCTCTACAGTGCAGAATTAATGCTGTCTCCACTATTCATTCTGAATCTTTGCTGTTAGTTTGACTGAGTAGTAGTTCTGTAATGTTATCTCGATATCGCTTCTTAAATCCCAAGATCGATCTTTTACTCTATGTGCAACCTTCCACTATACGAGAGGAAATAACTCGCATTTGCAACCAAATCTCGCACTATGCGACTATAAATGTATAAGTTTGGCAACTGGCTGGTATATGCTTAGATTTCACTCACCAGTAATTGTGTAGTAAGAGGTGTAATATTCAGCGGCGAGATCCTTTCACAGTGCGTTGACAGTAAAAGTTGTTCATTTGAATGTGTGTCCAAAGACGAGATCCACGTGACCCATTTGTCAATGAATAATGTCCCTTTTAATACCCTTTCTGTTCTTTACAGTCAGACGATGATCATTAACAACAAAAAAATAAACATTTAATTCTAATCAAGCATAGCACAGATGCGATAAAGCCATTGGAGTCTCTCTCATTAACATGTGCTTATTTAAAATGGCTGTTTACAGATAAGCCATGTTTCCTTAAAGAGACAGTACCGGTTTTAGCGTGAGCGCAACAAATCAATGTAAATACCTGTAAATAGTACATATTATTACATATTAAACAATACAAATGTAACAAAATATAACATATGCAATATAATATTATATTTATTGATTAAATACATTGATTTGTTCATTTTTAAAATGTAACCAAAATGATGAAAAACTAATAAAACCATTAATCAAATTAATATTTTCATATTGTACCTAGTTAGAAGGTCCCCTGTATAATTATTACAGTATATAATTCTGTATGAACGGAATTATCTGGGAGAGAATTTATTTCATATGTCAGAAAAAGGGACATTATAACTGAAATATATATATATTATATATAGAGCCCAATTACCAATTCGCTCTAAGTCCTCGTGGTGGCGTAGTGACTCGCCTCAAACTGAGTGATGGAGGACGAATCTCAGTTTCCTCCGCGTCTGAGACCGTCAACCCACGCATCATATCACGTGGCTTGTAGAGCACATTACTGCAGAGATATAAAGCATGTGGAGGCGTCACGCCGTCCACGCGGCATCCACACACAACTCACAACGAGCCCCACCGAAAGTGAACCACATTACAGCAATCACAAGGAGGTTACCCCATGTGACTCTACCCTCCCTAGCAACCGGGCCTAGCGCTGGTAGTCAGCGTCTTTACCACTGAGCTACCCAGGCCCCCCTGCTTTTTTTAAAATCAAAAATTCCAATTAGTATGACAGAATCAACCTGATTACTTTGGGTTAAACAAATGAATCAACAAAGTATCTTTAAGGTTATTAAGGTAGAAATAGATCCTCAACGAAAAATGACACATTACCCTTTTTACACAGGATAGCCTTTATGTAATTCTAATGGCTTAATATGTAAAGCCTTATGGTAAATGAAAGTAAATTCCATGTGCTCCCTTTTGTTTCACCCCAATATTGGTTATTAAAGTTGATTCTGAACTTTATTCATATATAATATACTGTATCTATATAACAAAAAGGTATATATCTATATACAAAAAGTTCCCATTCATTAACATTAGTTAATGCATTAGATATCATGAACTAACAATGAACAATATTTGTTAGTTGATTTATTCATATTTGTTAATGTATGTTAATACAAATACAATTGTTCATTGTTAGTGCATGTAGCTCATAGTGCATTAATGCAACACATTTTTTTTTGCAACTAAAACATTTATTACTATATGCTGAAATTAACATTAACCAGCACTGTTTCTAAAATGCTGTAAAAGTATTGTTTATTGTTAGTTCATATTAACTAATGTTAACAAATGGAACCTTATTGTAAAGTGTTACCAAGTAAATACATCAAATACACAACAGAAAACTTGGCTATTTGGTCTATTTGTTCTATTCTGATGCTGGACATTTTGGCCCCCTTCACTTCTGAAATAATTGCTAAGCCCCTGGCAAAAGTCCATCCCATGACGCACTGTGAATGATGCAATCAAGTCTCCCTGCACTCTCAAAATACTTCTATATTTGTATATACTGCATATCTGAGTATTTTGCGACATAAATATATTGTGAAATATCTCACTGGGGGACATTTTGGTGGCAGTATATTTTACAGTTCACTACCGTATATACCATTAAATCACATAATGTTAATACAGCAACCAACTGGGACTACAGTAATCTGCTTTGCACTTTTAAATCTCCTGTTAAACACCACAGTAACGCAAGTTCTAAAAAAAAGGCCAGATGATGAGTTCAATGAGTTCATCAATTTTGGCCCTTCTAGGAGCAATGGCCAATAAATGTGTAGACAGTGCCCAGTGTCACTCACACAAACCATCATTAAAATGTTGACCTTTATATATAGAGTTGGGGTACTTGATTTCGGACTTGGTCACCGAGTCCAATTTGAATATACTTGTACTTGTCACAGACTCGGATGCATTTTAACTTGGACTTGACTGGGACTCGAGCCTTTTGGACTTGGGATTTATTTCAGAGTCCGGCCGAGTCCATGGCATTTGTGATGCAATGAAAAACAAACAAGCAAACACAAAAATAAAGTAACATAGGATGACCATACGTCCTCTTTTTCAGACCTGAAAAAAGCATGCTCTCTAAAGTTAGTGCTATCATACATTCAGTTTTCACACGTATATGTCCTAACGTGTCCTGGCTGAGAGCAGCAGCGCTCACTCTTTCAAAGCACTTTTTTTTAACTCTCTTGCCCGCGTGCCCGTGCTGTATGTGTGTGCCTTAAAAGAGACCGCCATTCGCCAAAGGAACTCTGCTGCTCTCATACAGAAATATCAATAATGTAAGTACACTTCAAAAAGGATGTTCCCCAACTCTGCAAATTATTAAATAGAACATGTTTTATCAGACTCACGCTTACGACACAAAGCCATTACTAAATGAAAAGGTTGACTATATCGATACAAATAAAATTGACTACGTATCAGGAACATTTAAACTAATATGACGGATAAAATAGACCATGATGGAAATTGTACAACTCAGTCCTCACATATTTGTAGCACAACCTCTGTGTGTTAGCTGTAAAGCTGCTGGCACTTACATTTCAATGGCAATAAGTCAGAAAATATACTGAACACAAGCGAGGGGAGACGTCTCTGTTCACCCATTATCCATCCTCAATATAATGTGAAAAGTATGAAACGTCAGCCCAAGATGAGTTTGTCAAAAACATTATATTTGACTTTAGGGAAGTAGGCTTCACCTGGACACAGCAGGACCAAAAAAAAATTAAAATTAAAATTTTAAATAAATATTTTATTTTAATCATACCATAAAATTACATGTATTCACTTGCTAATATATTATTTATCCCTTGTAATGGTACAGTTACTACCAGTTAACCATTTAACACTTTTTTTTACTGTAGAATTTTTACAATATTTTACATTAAAATAATAAAAGATATTAGGAATTACAAATATTTTCTAACTCAAAACTTACAAATTGTTTTATAATTTTTCATCATATTTATTTAGATTATGCCATTTACAAGACTCCATAGGACTGTGGTTCGTTCCTTAATTAAGGACGTTGAGTACACACTCTTGAAATAATTCACTCTTGTGCAATTTTCAAATCCTTAATTTGCTACAAAAAAAAATGTATAATGTTGTGATTTACCTTGGAGCTGCATGGTTTTGTTCATTAACTCCTTTAAGAAGGATTTTATAAAATCCCTATGAAAAAATGTGAACAGGAAAAACACTACCAGAACCAAGACGGCTGAAGAAGTGGGTGGGCACTGTGTCTCTATAGACATGGACTAAAAGCCACAAAACTCCAGTTTTCATTTCATGGGGTAAAATGCAACTATTTGTAAAGTCTTCATAATACCTTGACTTACATGACACATAACATGTTGCTTATTTCTTTAAAATTCAGTACATAAATACTTTCTTAATAAGTTCTTCTACTCTCTTTAAATTCTTCTCGTAAAGAGTAGGGGTGTAACCCTGGTGTCCTGGCCAAATTCCCCCCATTGTCCCCTATCTATCATGCCTCGTATTAATCTCCATCCCTGAATTGGCTACATCACTCTACTCTCTCCTCTCCACTAATAGCTGGTGTGTGGTGGGAGTTCTGGCACACTATGGCTACCGTCGCATCATCCAGGTGGATCCTGCACACTGGTGGCGGTTGAGGAGATTCCCCCTATACTATGTAAAGCGCTTTGAGTGCCTAAAAAAGCACTATAAAAATGTAAGGAATTATTATTATTATTATGTTAAAGTTTTATTTCAAGCAACAGACCCTTCACTAGTAACTGCCTTAAAAACATTACAGACCAATCCTAACTTAGTAACAGATGCCGTACGCCATACTGTTTGTAACAATTTTATTATTTTAATAAATGTTACATTTTGCTATGTAGATGATATGCAGCTCTACCTGTCATTCCAGCTTGATGACCCTACTGTCTCAGCTCGTATCTCTGCCTGCCTCTTGGACATTTCGGCCTGGATGAAGGAACGACACCTTCAGCTCAAACTTGTCAAGACAGTACTCCTCGTGATCCCAGCCAACCCATCAGTTGACCACAAACTCACTATTCAACTTAGTTCAACTATACACCAAAACCAACCAGAACAGCCCGGAACCTGGGAGTGTTGTTAGATGACCATCTTAGTTTCACTGCACACATCTCATCAACCACCCAGTCTTGCGGATTCACGCTTTACAACATCAAAATCAGACCTTTCCTGTCTGAATATGCTACACAGCTCCTGGTCCAAGCTCTGGTAATTTCAAGACTGGACTACTGCAATGCTCTGTTGGCTGGCCTTCCAGCTAACCCCATTAAGCCACTGCAAATAGTCCAGAATGCTGCAGCACATCTGGTCTTCACTCCTACAGGCTACCTGTAGCTGCCCGCATCAAATTCAAGGCTTTGACTCGGGCTTTCAGGACAGCCAATGGAACCGCACCCTCTTACTTCAATTCACTTCTTCAGGTCTATGCTCCAACTCGCTCTCTGTGGTCTATGAACGAGTGACCCATCACGATCGTATACTTTCTCTGTATATTCAAATGAATATTCAAATGTATATTCCTCTGTGGTGGAATGAACTTCCAGCCTTCACATGATCTGCTGTTACATTCTCAACATTCAAGAACCAGCTGAAAACACATCTGTTCGGAGAGCACTTAACCAATCCACACTAATTGTGCTTACTATTGCACTTAACCTGCACTTAATGTACAAGAATGTGCTACCATTTTTACTACTCCAGCCACTGTGAGAACTTGGCAGTCCTATACTGCAGATGTTGTTAAACTTCGTATGAAAAACTGCTTGCTGTGTCTCATTGCTTTGGATAAAAGCGTAGGCTATCAAATGCATTTATCTTCCCCTGTGGCGCAACAGTAAGTGCAATGCGTCAGCAGCATGGGAGACCAGGTTTAGATCCCACTCTGAAACCACAGTGCATGCATTTGCAATCAAAAGTAGCATTTTAAAAGTAGCATTACATTTTTACTTCTCTGATGGTCTTTGGTGTTTGGTTGGGGATTTTGGTTTATAAAATATACATTCCTCTTCTCTATATTACATCCTGCACAGCTGAAAACAACCGTGTTGTTTTATATTGTAAAAAATAGTTTTAATTAAGCAGCAATTATTCTCCAAATCCTAAAGTTGTCATTAAAAACATTTAAGTGGTCCTAATTAAACAATACTTGAAATGTCACATTTTGGAATCATAACTCAAACATACAGTGCATCCGGAAAGTAATCACAGCGCTTCAGTTTTTCCACATTTTGTTATGTTACAGCCTTATTCCAAAATTTATTTAATTAATTATTTTCCTCAAATTTCTACAAACAATACCCCATAATGAAAACGTGAAAGAAGTTTGTTTGAAATCTTTGCAAATTTATTAAAAATAAAAAACGAAAAAAAAAAAAAAACGAAATTTGCACATGTACACAAGTATTCACAGCCTTTGCTCAATACTTTGTTGAAGCACCTTTGGCACCAATTACAGCCTCGAGTCTTTTTGTCTATGATGCTACAAGCTTGGCACACCTATTTTTGGGCAGTTTCTCCCATTCTTCTTCGCAGGACCTCTCAAGCTCCATCAGGTTGGATGGGGAGTTGTCCCGTAGCCACTCCTTTGTTATCTTAGCTGTGTGCTTAGGGTTGTTGTCCTGTTGGAAGATGAACCTTCGACCCGGTTTGAGGTTCAGAGCGCTCTAGAGCAGATTTTCATCAAGGATGTCTCTGTACATTGCTGCATTCATCTTTCTCTCGATCCTGACTAGTCTCCCAGTTCCTGGGATGATGCTGCCACCACCATGCTTCACTGAAGGGATGGTATTGACCAGGTGATGAGGTTTCCTCCAGACATGACGCTTGCCATTCAGGCCAAAGAGTTCAATCTTTGTTTCATCAGACCAGAGAATTTTGTTTCTCATGGTCCGAGAGTCCTTCAGGTGCCTTTTGGCAAACTCCTGTCAGGCTGTCATGTGCCTTTTAATGAGGAGTGGCTTCCGTCTGGCCACTCTACCATACAGGCCTGATTGGTGGAGTGCTGCAGAGATGGTTGTTCTTCTGGAAGATTCTCCTCTCTCCACAGAGAAACACTGGAGCACTGTCAGAGTGACCATCAGGTTTTTGGTCACCTCCCTGACTTAGGCCCTTCTCCCCCGATCGCTCAGTTTGGCGGCCGGCTCTAGGAAGATTCCTGGTGATTCCAAACTTCTTCCATTTATGGATGATGTATGTGGAACATTGTGTCACAGTGTCCATTGTGCTCATTGGGACCTTCAATGCTGCAGAAATATTTCTGTACCCTTCCCCAGATCTGTGCCTCGATACAATCCTGTCTCTGAGGTCTACAGACAATTCCTTGGACTTCATGGCTTGGTTTGTGCTCTGACATGCACCGTTACCTGTGGGACCTTATATAGACAGGTGTTTGCCTTTCCAAATCATGTCCAATCAACTGAATTTACCACAGGTGGACTCCAATCAAGTTATAGAAACATCTCAAGGATGATCAGTGGAAACAGGAAGCACTTGAGCTCAATTTTGAGTGTCATGGCAAAGGCTGTGAATACTTATGTACATGTGATTTTTTTTTTAATTGTTTCACTTGGGTCAAACTTTTTGAGTAGCCTTCCACAAGCTTCTCACAATAAGTTTCTGGAATTTTCTCTCATTCCTCCAGACAGAACTGGTGTAACTGAGTCAGGTTTGTAGGCCTCCTTGCTCGAACACGATTTTTCAGTTCTGCCAACAAATTGAGTGTCGTATTGAGGTCAGGGCTTTGTGATGGCCACTCCAATACCTTGACTTTGTTGTCCTTTATACCATTTTGCCACAACTTTGGAGGTATGGTTGGGTTCATTGTCCATTTGGAAGACCCATTTGTGACCAAGCTTTAACTTCATGGCTGATGTCTTGAGATGCTGCTACAATACATCCACATAATTTTCCTACCTCAAGTGAAGTGCACCAGTCCTGCAACAAAGCACCCCCACAACATTATACTGCCACCCCCTTACTTCATGGTTGGGATGGTGTTCTTTGGCTTGCAAGCCTCATCCTTTTTCCTCCAAATATTCAATGGTCATTATGGCCAAACAGTTACATTTTTGTTTCATCAGACCAGAGGACATTTCTTTAGACAAAAGATCTTTGTCCCCCTGTACACTTGCAAACTGTAGTCTGGCTTTTTTTATGGTGGTTTTGGAGCAGTGGCTTCTTCCTTGCTGAGCAGCCTTTCAGGTTATATTGATATAGGACTCATTTTACTGTGGATATAGATACTTGTCTACCTGTTTCCTCCAGCATCTTCACAAGGTCTTTTTGCGGTTTTTCGGAATTGATTTGCACTTTTTGCACCAAACTACATTCATCTCTAGGAGACAGAATGCATCTCCGTCCTGAGTGGTATGATGGCTGCGTGGTCCCATGGTGTTTATACTTGCATGCTATTGTTTGTACAGATGAATGGGGTACCTTCAGTTGTTTGGAAATTGCTCCCAAGGATGAACCAGACTTGTGGAGGTCCACAATTTTTTGGATGATTTCTTTTGTTCTTCCCATGATGTCAAGCAAAGAGGCTCTGAGATTAAAGATTTGCCTTAAAATACATCCACAGGTACACCTCCAAATCAGTACACCTCCTATCAGAAGCTAATGTTTAAAGGCTTAACGTAATTTCTGGAATTTTCCAAGCTGCTTAAAGGCACAGTTAACTTGGGAGTATGTAAATTTCAGACCCACTGGAATTGTGATATAGTCAATTAAACGGAAACAATCTCTGAACAACTGTTGGAAAAATTACTCGTGTCATGCACAAAGTAGATGTCCTAATCGACTTGTCAAAACAATAGTTTGCTAATATTAAATCTGTGGAGTTTTAATGACTTCAACTGTACGCTCATGACTACTTTATTACATACACTTTTACACCTACTTATTCATGCGATTATCTAATCAGCCAATCACGTGGCAGCAGTGCAATGCATAAAATCATGCAGATATGGGTCAGGAGTTTCAGTTAATGTTCACATCAACCTCAGAATGGGATAAAAATTTGATCTTAGTGATTGTTGGTGCCAGACAGGCTGGTTTGAATATTTCTGTAACTTCTGATCTCCTGGGATTTTCACACACAACAGTCTCTATAATTTACTCAGAATAGTTCCACTTCTATCAGCCAAGAACCTAAAGCTGAGGCTGCAGCGGGCATACCATCTGTGTACCTCGAGAATCATCAGACCAGGCTATGTTTTTCCGGTCATTAACCGTCCAGTTTTGGTGAGCCTTTTGCACAATGCAGCCTCAGCTCTGTTTTTTTTGTTTTGTTTTTGGCATCATTCTGAGAAAATTCTAGAGACTGTTGTGTGTGAAAATCCCAGGAGATCAACAATTACAAAAATACTCAAACCAGCCTGTCTGGCACCAACAATCATGCCATGCTCAAAACCACTGAGATCACATTTTTTTTCCCCCATTCTGATGGTTGATGTGAACATTATCAGAAGCTCCTGACCCATATCTGCTTGATTTTATGTATTGCACTGATGTCACACGATTGGCTGACTAGATAAATTGCATGAATAAGTAGGTGTACCTAATAAAATGGTTGGTGAGTGTGTGCGTGTGTGTTTAATATATATATATATATATATATATATATATATATATATATATATTAGGGCTGTCGATTTAACGCATTAATTCAGTGTGATTAATTTGACAAAAAATAATGCGTTAAAAAATTAATTCCATTAATCGCAATGCCCCCCTGAGCATAATATGGATGATTCCTGAGAGATGCAAGCTTGTAGTACCACCTGTTACTCCAGAGGGCAGTAAGTGAAACTTCAGCTGTATGAGCAACTTGCAGTTTATACAGTGAAGAGAAACACCCTTGAGCAGCAGAACAACACAGATGTGGGTTACGTTCTTGCATTCAAAACACTTGGAGCACAAATCCGAACTAAGGGATCTCAAGATGTGTTCTAAGTATTAAACTATATTTAACTTGACACAGTGACCTAAAAATGTATGTTTATGATGCAACACATTTTATTTATATATATTTTATATTTAAAAATATATAATTTAAATATTTCAAGATAACTATGTATCATTATTTCATCATTATATATTGAGTTATTGTTATAGGATGGGCTTTCTCAGCAAATATTTGTATATGCGATTAATCGCGATTAATTAATTGGAACACCATGTAATTAATGTGATTAAAAATTAAATATCGATTGACAGCCCTAATATATATGCGCACATACACACACACACACACAGTATTTCACAAAAGTGAGTACAGCCCTCCAATTTTTGTAAATATTTGATTACATCTTTTCATGTGACAACACTGAAGAAATGACACTTTGCTACAATGTAAAGTAGTGTCTACAGCTTGTATAACAGTGTGAATTTGCTAAATAACTCAACACACAGCCATTAATGTCTAAACCGCTGGCAACAAAAGTGAGTACACCCCTGAGTGAAAATGTCCAAATTGGGCTCAAAGTGTCAATATTTTGTGTGGCCACCATTATTTTCCAGCACTGCTTTAACCCTCTTGGGCATGGAGTTCACCAGAGCTTCACAGGTTGCCACTGGAGTCCTCTTCCACTCCTCCATGATGACATCATGGAGCTGGTGGATGTTAGAGACCTTGTGCTCCACCACCTTCCATTTGAGGATGCCCCACAGCTGCTCAATAGGGTTTAGGTCTGGAGACATGCTTGGCCAGTCCATCACCTTCACCCTCAGCTTATTTAGCACAGCAGTGGTCGTCTTGGAGGTGTGTTTGGGGTCGTTATCATGCTGGAATACTGCCCTGCAGCCCAGTCTCCGAAGGGAGGGGATCATGCTCTGCTTCAGTATGTCACAGTACATGTTGGTATTCATGGTTCCCTCAATGAACTGTAGCTCCCCAGTGCCGGCAGCTCTCATGCAGCTCCAGACCATGACACTCCCACCACCATGCTTGACTGTAGGCAAGACACACTTGTCTTTGTACTCCTCACCTGGTTTCCACCACACACGCTTGACACAATCTGAACCAAATAAGTTTATCTTGGTCTCATCAGACCACAGGACATGGTTCCAGTAATCCATGTCCTTAGTCTACTTGTCTTCAGCAAACTGTTTGCAGGCTTTCTTGTGCATCATCTTTACAAGAGGCTTCCTTCTGGGACGACAGCCATGCAGACCAATTTGATGCAGTGTGCGGCGTATGGTCTAAGCACTGACAGGCTGACCCCCCACCCCTTCAACCTCTGCAGCAATGCTGGCAGCACTCATACGTCTATTTCCCAAAGACAACCTCTGGATATGACGCTGAGCATGTGCATTGAACTTCTTTGGTCGACCATGTTGAGGCCTGTTCTGAGTGGAACCTGTCCTGTTAAATTACTGTATGGTCTTGGACACCATGCTGCAGCTCAGCGTCAGGGACTTGGAAATCTTCTTATTGCCTAGGCCACCTTTATGTAGAGCAACAATTTTTTTTCAGATCCTCAGAGTTCTTTGCCATGAGGTGCCATGTTGAACTTCCAGTGACCAGTATGAGGGAGTGTGAGCGCGATGACACCAAATTTAACACACCTGCTCCCCATTCACACTTGAGACCTTGTAACACCAACAAGTCACATGACACCGGGGAGGGAAAATGGCTAATTGGGCCCACTTGGGGTTTACTCACTTTTGTTGCCAGCGGTTTAGACATTAATGGCTGTGTGTTGAATTATTTTGAGGGGACAGCAAATTTACACTGTTATACAAGCTGTACACTTACTACTTTACACATACACACACACATATATATATATATATATATACACACACACACACACACACACACACACACAGTATAAATGAGGATATAAATAATAAGCATTATTATTACAATTCAGTCTGACATTTTTAGCCTTGATTTAAATGACAGTTAAAAATTACTTTGGATATTAAATAATATTTTAAAATTCATAAAGACTTGTAAACCGACCATAATGTAACGGAATCAGGAAAACCCACAGGGTTCCGAGGTCAATTCTCAGTTCCCCCGGCCGAACACCAGCTCCAACACCATGCACATCATGTTAAGTTTTAAAAACATCAACAACTCGGTGTAGCTAGACTGACACAAAACTGTATCGCTTCCATTATAATCAATAATGCGGTCTAAACTGAAAATACGAAATGCATTTAGTTGACAGACTAAATTTTTCCTCATTTTAACATGCTGCAGAGCAAATCCATGCAGTTTTTTCCACAGCATTGACTGCATCGAGTTTTATTTGTTACATTTATTTAAATGTGAAGTGTGTGCTTTTTGTAGCAGCACCAAACAGAACAAGTACTCCTTGCAGCAGACTTTAGTACAATGACTTAGTGGATCTAAACCCATATTGGATTTTAGTTCGTTTTAATGCACGTGTATTCACATTTTAATGTTTTGTTTTATTGCTCTAGCATACTTAATTGTCATTAATATAGTATATATTCATATAACACACACACACACACACACACACACTTCTATATTAGGGCTGCACAATTCATTAAAATTAAATTGCGATACGACTACTACAATAGGGCTACTACGATTTAATTAAATAAATCAAACTGTTCGCATCAAAGTCTATGCATGCTGCTCTGTCCTGTCAGTATTGTGTTAAAGCATTATTAGTGTATTCAGAGAGGTCCTGTGCTCCACATCTCCACCTTGTTCTCAGAGTAACAGATGTGCTCCATCCGGTTCCACATGCTTAGCACGTAATTTTTACAGCGTTCCAGATTCACTCCAATTTCACTGTTGCATACTTACAAGTATGTTTGACCACTACATGTTAATATACTAATACAAATAATTAAAATAAACTTCCCCACAATGCTGGTGTAAATAAACTTGGTGTTCAAAAAGACAACGTTATTTTTTCATAAAAAACATTCCCCTTTATTTCCAGATGTTTCTCAGTTGCTGCGGAGTTAGTTTGTTTTAACTCTCTACAGTATAATGACATTATGCTACAATAGTAGTGCCCACTCCCATCATACTCTGGGATTCCCCCAGCGTGCTAAATTGAATTCACGAACATGAGTAATCATATTTTAAATTGCCATCTTCCAGTTGATCATGTGCGTTTTCCTTTTTCACATTGACATGATGTAGCAATATGTCCGGTCTTTTTCATTCATTTATGCACTCTTCAAAAACCTATAAGAATGCAACTTACGTGTTTGCATGGCCACATAAGCAATGTTCTCCTTGGTGTTACACTGCTTTTTCCTAAACTCTAAAGGCCCCGATATACTTCATACGAAATCAAAGAACAAACGGGTGTGACATCATATAGAACAAAATCTGGCCAAAAAGGTGTTTTTGAGTTCATTTCGTGGTTCATAACAGCTAGACTGGAAAACTTCTTAATGGCTGCTAAACACTTACTGCCATTGGTCAACATCACCAGTAGGTGTGACCTGAAGCTCCTCTGAAACCATCCATTTACATTCAATCAGTCAAGATCAGTATACATGAACACACTGACATGCAACGTGCAGTAACTTATGAACTGGTGCAAATTTACCTACATTTTTTAATGTCATGTTACTTAAGGTTTTACATGTAGTCCAATGTGTTCTTATATTAAAAACGTGTGCTGTTTGTTGTGCTAACACATTTTGTGTTCCCGGTCAAAAATGACCAGCCTACTAAGATTGTTTATAAATCTCTCATATTGCATATATTATCCCAAGGCACTGCATTAGACCTTTGCAACAACTTTTTTTTTTTATTTAATTTTTTTGTTTTACATATTTTAAAATATATATTTTTAATTGATAGGATTCATTGAACTAAACTCATTCCAGGCTAGTGAAGAAAAAAAAACAAAAAACAAAAAACAAAAACACAATAGGTGTCATTTTAAAGATTATACTCTGGACTTTACAATGCATATAGCTGATCCTACATATTCTTAAATAATGCTTTTTAATTTGCTGACAAATAGGAACCGTTTTGTTCTCACCATTTGCAAATTTGTTTTCACAACAATTATATTCAGAGTTGGTAAAACCATAAAAAATGAGATAGCCATGCAATAAATATCATCTCAATTTGTAGAATGCAAGGAGCAAATTGGTTTCTCTCAAGAGCCCAAACTGCAAGTTTAAGTGTATAAAATTCCCACAGACACACATGCATATAATGAACAGTAGTGACTTTGTCATGTTTATCCTTATTATTTCCTGAAACATCAATGTAACATAGACAATGACATATCATGGCTTATAGCAGACTATCACGATTCAAACGAGCCCAAACACAATATAAGTAGATCTTGAAATATTCCTCAAAGAGTGTACATGGAAAGATGGTGCACAAAGGGGTAGGCAGGCAGCCAAAACAGACAGATAACAATTCCATTTGGTGTCGCAGAAATAACACACTTTATCTTTAAGTTCACATCAAAGCCTGCTCATGATAGCATAAAGTTGCTTGATCAAATGTGATGTTAAAACCTCGGAAACTCTACACTAAACAATGAGACTAACTTAGTAATGCAGTTGGTTACATCATTGTTTGGCTATCAAGTCAATGCAAACTCATGAATTGGATACATTACAGAAGCATGGCCTAAAATCAAGTTTGATAAACAACTATAGTAAAAGAAATGTTCACCTTACCAAATCTCTAGTTCCTTCGAGGAAAGAGAGCAGGAGATCCAGAATCTTAGGTTATCCATGTTGCCCAACCAAAACGAATCCAGTAGAATCCACGAGATAGAAGACAGCATTGCCAACAGGTACAATCACCATTTGGTGATAATCACGAAAAACTCAATCCGCAGGTAAAAAAAACGCCATCGCTGAGACAGATCATCTGAAGTAATACCCCATCGCCCGAAACGTTTGTCACAGGTGCTGTTTTGACATTGAGGTGTACACATTTCATATTCAGATTTCAATTTGAGAAGATCCGACTTTAACACTTTGCAATGCATGTATTGCTTTGCCAGGGTCAAAAGGCAAATATTCACACATGACTTTCAGAAAAGTTAAACTTCATTCATCCTGGCATTAAGCCATTACCTTTCCATGCCAGTGTTGTGGCTGAATGCCTAACCACAGTGACATTCAGGGCTGGTTATATCACCTAAATATGGAGTATCTGTTTACCTTTACAGCACTGGAGTTCTTCGTAGAACTGCAAAGCAGATGGAGGTCCAAAATCCAGAACTTCAAAATCCAGAACCTCAAACACTCACCTTTGTGAGTTCATTTAAAAAATATCAGCAAAGCAAATGAAAGGGGCATTCTACAATCTAAGTTCACTGACCTCATTAACTAATTTGGAAGGGCAAATGTGTTGCCATTATTTTGAAGAGAGCTCTTAAAAACAAGTGCACATTTTGAACACGAGTTTGAAGAGTTCATTATGAAAATACGTGTACATGCAGAATGAACTTTAAGACTTCCAAGCACCATTTTTTTTCCAGCTTGGTTTAAAATGATGAACTGTAGAAATTCAGTTCCAATTGATCTCTCATTTGATTGTCTTTAACTGATCCATGTCCGCTTGGACACTGAGCCAATAGCAAATACGTTGAATGGTAAAAACAAGTTTTATCTCAGCTCGAACATAGGTTTATTTCAATTGAAGAACTAGTTTTTAAACTACAAGAACCAAAAATATCTGTAGAAAATATGCGTGGAGTGTCGTAATCGTCCGGAATATTATTAGTTTCCCAACATTTCTCAGTAGCGAGATGCTAGGGTAACTATTTTTTAAATCAAGTATCATGTTTGAAATCATATTTTCAGTGGCAAAGGCATTTTATCGATTAAGATGCGAGAGTTTTCAAACATACCATATTTCCTGAAAATGTGTTCATAATCATGTGTCCAGAATTGTCTTTGGTTTAGAATCAGGGCTAACTATGAGATTAAATGAATCACCCTTTTTTGGGAGTTTTTCCTCAAAGAAACAGTTAGCAATAAGCCTTGATAGATTCGTGAAGCACACTGAACCCATCAGGAAATGCCCTCTCACTCCATGAAATGGGCTGAGTGGTTCACGAGTTAACAACTCAGTAAATACTGTGACAAGGTACTTCCGGGCGCTTGAAGAAATGGATATACAACTACTATCTACAAATGCAAACATTTGCCAATAATAAAGGTCTTTGTTGGGTTCCACACTTAAATACATGCAAATAAAGTGTGAATGTCTCTTTAAGTAAGAATGTATTAACACTAGCTTGTTTATGGGTTAAAGGATCAGTCCATGACACATAGTGGTGGCTCAGCGGTTAAGGCTTTGGGTTACTGACCAGAAGGTCGGGGGGTTCAAGCCCCAACACTGCCAAGACACCAATGTTGGGCCCTTGAGCAAGGCCCTTGTCCCTATCTGCTCCAGGGTCAGTGTATCATGGCTGACCCTGCACTCTGACCCCAGCTTAGCTGGGATATGTGAAAAATAAATAATTTCACTGTATATATGCAGAAATGTATGTATAATGTGTGACAATTGATCCATTTTTTTTTTTGTGCTTCTGTAGTGTGATTAAGTACCTCTTAAATGATGCACACACACTCTTACACATATTCAAGTATTGTTACTTAATACAATCCTTTAACCATTTCAGTGCAGTACCTGTTTTAGAGGTGTTTTTTCCAGCCTGTCGTGATAGATGGGTAATATTACATAATTTGTTATTTTCTTAACCCCTTTTCTTAATTACAAACACACAGAGAACATTAATAATAAATGCACCTCTGTTGGATGTTATTTGCTTAATAATATACACTACTTAGGAGCTAATGACGATATTAATTTTACACATGTGAATTTGGCCTCAGAATTGGTTACGTCTTGGAATTAGCAAAACAGCTTTCAACAATACAAGAGATTGACAACTGAAATCTATAAAGGTCAACAATGGTTTGCTCACAATAGGTTCTTTCACACATACAGAATTTTCTGTACAATGAACATCATTTTTCCAATTAGAAGTCATGTGAACAAGACAAGATGTCAAAATGCTGGAAAATCAGCTTTAGCATTCTGCCATCAAATTCTTTCATTACACTGCCGTAAAGTTGCATACTGATTGATTGCGTAAGAATAACCGCTTGAGCAAGTACGAGGTAAAGACACTCTGAACAAACAAGTCTGTTGTCAATCAGAAAGAGCTGAAGGAGCTGATGCAATTAGTTGTAAGCCTATGATGCAGGAGTTGAAAATCAGGATTATCTATGTTGTGGAAAGAAATGTTATCAAATTTCACAAACTAAAAAGAGCTAATCTCCATCCGACTTAAGCATTTCTAGCAAATTACAGAAATTTGGTGCTGATTTGTGAATGGTACAAATATGGATACAAGGCGGAAAGCTGTTGCATGTGTGAATAGCAGATGTGGTACAATTACCCAAAAAATTATTTTGGCAAATTTTGCCTAAAAGACCATTTTTCAGCAATGTAACAGGTTTTTTTGAAAGTTAAAGTGGCTAATAAATACAGCATTTATACAAAGGGTTTTCAACCCAAATGACTAAAATGAAATGCATAATTTAACTTTGATCTGATCAAGATGATTGGCAATGATTGATACACCTTACATTTCCTGAACCCACCTGTTTCTTTCCTGTTTGCGTTTTCCCAGCAACTGTTCTTCAAGAGAAGCTGCCGAATTAAGAGTCATCTTCCACCATCACTCTAAATCAGCCTGTGATGCACAGAAACTCTGGTTTCCCTCTCAAGTAACTCCTAAACCCCTGGCTCTTGGCCACAACTATGATTTTGTGTTTTTAACTTCAGTTTATTATAGAGCAGTGTTTCTCATCGGGTGTGTCATTCATATTGGAAAGAACAATGCCAGAGATCTTCCTCCACTGATATTTTTCCATGGCCCAAGCAAAATTTCGGGCCCCCAAGGCAAAATCAATTATGTTAAGCTCGCATTCTGCACTTTATACACTAAATATGCTTTTCATTTGAAAACACGATGCATTTGAAGCCTGATTTTCACTTGAGTGTGCGGTGTAAGCCATTACATTACCTCTTGCGCCAATGGGCTTCCCTTGATATCGTAGTGCAGAAAACATTGATGTGACCCATTTGAATTCTCATGAAAATTCTCTAGATTAAAGCGCTATGAATGAAGTCAAACCTCTCAAACGGCTAGACAGTCTTGACATTATAAACAGCACCGATGAGGACAACACTGTGCATGTGCTAAAATAAAGATGAGTCAACCACATCACCCTCACTAAAAAATTTATCACAATTTTACAATGGTAACAGTAACTGTGGTATTTTTACAAAAATGTTAGTCAATAATATATTAGGTGGAATATAATGGATTTCATCACAGTGATTGAGGGTGGCATGATTTTTGGTGCCAGACGGGCTAGTTCACACACAGAACAGTCTAGTTTCCTCAGAATGGTGCCAAAAACAAAAAACATCCAGCGAGCTGCAAATTTGCGGACGGAAAAGCCTTGTTGATGATAAAGATCAATGGAGAATTTCCAGAGTGGTTCGAGCCGACAGAAAGGCTACAGTAACTCAGATATCCATTCTGTACAATTGTAGTGAGAAGAATATAATCTCAGAATGTACAACATGTCGAACCTTGAGGCGGATGGGCTACAACAGAAGACCACGTTGGGTTCCACTTCTGTCAGAAAGCTGAAGCTGCATTGTGCACAGGCTGAGACTCGAAAAACATGGCCTGGTCTGATACAAAGTCTCAACTTTCTGTGTTTCCATCCACAGAACTGCCACTCACTGGACGTGTTTTTGGTATCATTCTGAGTAAACTCTAGAGACTGTTGTGTGTGAAAATCCCAGAAGATCAACAGTTACAGAAATACTCAAACCAGCCCGTCTTTTACCGCATAAAAGTAGGTGTGCAGATCTTCCTAATAAAGTGACAGGTGAGTGTATGTATGCATGTGTATATGAGTGTGTGTGTGTGTGTGTGTGTATTTATTATATATATATATATATATATATATATATATATATAAACTCAGCAAAAAAAAAAAAGAAAATGTCCCTTTTTCTGACAGTGTATTTTAAAGATAATTTTGTAAAAATCCAAATAAATATACAGATCTTTATTGTACAAGGTTTGAACAATATTTTCCATGCTTGTTCGTGCCTGAACATGTACCTGTGGAACGGTCGTTAAGACACTAACAGCTAACAGACGGTAGGCAATTAAGAACACAATTATAAAACCTTAGGACACTAAATAGACCTTTCTACCATCTCTGAAAAACACCAAAAGAAAGAGGCCCAAGGTCCCTGCTCATCTGAGTGAACATGCCTTATACATGGCTCCATGTAGGCATGAGGATTGCAGATGTAGCCAGGGCAATAAATTGCAATGTCTGTACTGTGAGACAGTGCTACAGGGAGACAGGAAGGACAGCTGCTCATCCTCGCAGCGGCAGACCACATGTAACAACACCTGCACAGGATCAGTACATCAGAATATCACACCTGCGGGACAGGTACTGGATGGCAGCAAATACAACTGCCCGAGTTACACCAGGAGCGCACAATCCCTCCATCAGTGGTCAGACTGTCCACAATAGTCTGAGAGACTGGACTGAGGGCTTGTAGGCCTGTTCTAAGGCAGGTCATTACCAGACATCACCGGCAACAACGTTGCCTATGGGCACAAACCTGGGACTGGACTGGCAAAAGATGCTTTTCATTGGCGAATGTCGCAGTTTTCTCTCACATGGGGTGATGGGAAGACTCCCATTTATCGTCGAAGGAATGAGTGTTACACCAAGGCCTGTACTCTGGAGCGGGATCAATTTGGAGGTGGAGGGTCCATCATGGTTTGGGGCGGTGTCACACAGCATCATCGGACTGAGCTTGTTGTTATTGCATGCAAACTCAACGCTGTGCATTACAGGGAAGACATCCTCCTGCTTCATGTGGTACCCTTCCTGCAGGCTCATCCTGACATGACCCTCCAGCATGACAATGCCACCAGCAATACTGCTCGTTCTGTGCATGATTTCCTGCAAGACAGGAATGTCAGTGATCTGCCATGGCCAGCCAAGAGCCCGGATCTCAATCCCATCGAGCACGTTTGGAACCTATTGGATCGGAGGGTGAGGGCTAGGGCCATCCCCACCAGAAATGTCCTCTTACAAGTGCCTTGGTGGAAGAGTGGAGTAACATCTCACAGCAAGAACTGGAAATCTGGTGGTTCATGTGGAGGAGATGCAACTGGTGGCCACACCAGATACAGACTGTTACTTTTGATTTTGACCCCCTCTTTGTTCAGGGACACATCATTTCATTTCTGTTTGTCACGTGTCTGTGAAACCTGTTCAGTTTATGTCTTTATGGTTGAATATTTTTATGTTCATACAAATATTTAGACATGTTAATTTTGCAGAAAATAAAAGGAGTTGAAAGTGAGAGGATGCTTCTTTATTTGCTGAGTATATATATATATATATATATTTCTGTTTTTTAATAGACCAACTATATTGACCTAACCACAGTAATGAGGAACCACTGTTGTCTTACCTGTGCTTACATGGCATTGCACTGTAAATATAAGGGCAAGTTCATGAAGTCTGGACCTCAAAGACTTATGAAGAACGTTTTCCTCCTGCCTAATACATGTTCTGTTTGCATGATATTTGATATTAGGAAATAAACTGGAAACTGGCTCATATAAATAAATAGGCTCATGAAGTTTTAAATGGAGGGAGAAAAAAACTTCCTGTATCTTTCATTGTTGACATCAACAACAAAAATAATCTCACTTGATCAATACCCTTTTATTTGAAAACCACAAACAAAACTATTGAAGATGCCACCCAGGCTACATTAAATTAATGATAAGTTATTTAATGTGTTGGCCCGCCACTTGATGTTAAATGTTAAAATTGGGTCCAGAAACAAAACCACCATTACAGTGTGTGTAGGTAAGACACCTGTGAGTGTCATTTAAGCATGGAACATTTCTTTTGGCAATCCCTACACGAATAGAATAACCCCATGTACCAGTGACATTCACTGTGCCATTCTTTACAAGAAAACCTAAAATCTAAAAGTAGAACAGTTAATTTCTTTCCAAATTAACATTTTGGAAGACCCCCCTTCTTTGAGGACAATTTATTTTACACACTTAAAAATGTATATAATAAATATATAGCAAAAACCAAGGCTAGCAGTTATTTCGTATTGGTCAGATATCTAAAGCCAACTGACTGTTATTTTCGGTCTTCTCGAGAAAAAGAAAAACCCAAGATTACTCAAAATGTCACAATAAACTTTCATGACGGCGAGATCACAAGAAAAATAAGCCACGACCTTGAGAATACAAGACGAAAAATGTGGCCTCCACGGGATTTCGTATGTTTGAATTATTTATACATTTAGTGCCGGTATGATCTTGAAATGGATGTATTAATGCATTACTCAAGATTCAGAATGCGGTTCTTTTCTCTCAAAGCAATCAGTGCTTTGTATAATAATACAAAACTTCCCACAGCTTCAGTTTCATCCAGAAAATGAACAAACATGTGGATGGACTCCAGTTGTAAGTTTGATCATTCATTTAGCTCTCATTCAAGAAGTCTCAACTTTTTTTTAATCTACATTCCGCACAAAACCAAATGTAGTCCGTAATTCTAAAGTTAAAAAGTTGCATGATCTCAAATTTGAGTTTTTGATCTCTAATGCAGTTATCAGGTCCATCTGAGACATTAAGCAGAAAACAGAGTATCAACACATTTGTAATCCATATCTAACATCAAAAAAGTCAGTAAAGGGAAGCACAAGTTTTTTTATCTTAAAGAGCAAACTGGTCAATCTACAACTCGCATGACAGGAGATTTGAGTGTGCAAAATGTGAATCATCATGGATTGGCTCCATACGCATACATGTATGCAAAACCTGGTCTATAGAACAGTGGGACACTGACCATACTGTGACAAAACTGTCATTGAGAGTGACGCCACTGAAACACGCAAAGAAAACTAGAGAGTCATGACGCTAACTAGGTTTTATTTTGTGCTCTATGGTTTTGCATTTGCCAGAAATGATGGCAACCATGCACCATTAAACGCTCAGAAAAAAGGAAAGAACACAGAAACATTGTTTGCCTCCTAAATGCCACAGACATGACAACACAAGAGCAGAAAATCTGAACCAGACACTGAATACCCTTGAGAAGTTCCACTGGAAACCTCTCATATTTTACCTGTGGTACCGCTGGGAGCGCAGCTCCATTTCCCTGTCTTCCTTCAGGACCTCCTGTGACTGGCACAATCGGATTGGCCACAACAATATTCCACTCTAAAGATGGAAGATTGAACAGTTATATTGCTCAATAACTACAGTATCTCATCACAAACTGAGTTGGATGTAAATTTCACAATTAAGAAAAAGTTGTACATATAAATAAAAGGCGGGACGGCTACCTGATTTGAGTGTTTCAGCATCAAGTATGCCTCCTTCTCGAAGGCTCTGGATTTCATCTGGTTTCACTTTATCCCAGGGGATGTAAGTGACGCCACGCTCCACGTCCCAAAACTTCTTAAACTCGGTCTTTATGCCCTTGTTCAATGCCCAAGCGATCTGATCAAGGACAAATTAAACAGCTCAGTTGTAAAGATTAAATAACTGGCATGGGTGCTATACCTTTGGCAAATGTTCAGTATATTCATGTAAATAATGTAAAATAACATTTATAAAGTAAGGGATAATGTCCAATGAGCCAGTCATTATTGTGCAGTAAACAGTTTAGTCATCATACAAAAAATATCTGACACGCAGCATGCCAAGACTGACCAATCAGAATAAAGTATTCCAGACAGCCTTGTAAAAAAGCAACTTCAATTTTGTCAGAATTTGTCAAATTAATTGAACTAGGTACTGTAGAAAAAATATGGATTACTTAAACGGGTCATAAAATGGAAAATCTAATATTCCTTGCTATTTAGATAAGAGGTAACTTTACTATAAAAACATACTGTAAAGTTCAGAACTCAATACTTCCTCCCCAGTCTAAAAAGAGCATTTATAGTTGCCACCCTGCTGAAACATCTAGTTTTGAAATCTATCTGTTCATGATGTCATGACATGCTCATTTGTATTTCCACAACATCCCTTGGCCCCGCCCACTGGCGTGCAATTCAAGTCAAGAGAGCAGGCCATCCTCGGCTAACTATTCCTAACATACCACCTAAGAGGACCCCATCTGGACTATTTTGGATAATTTGTAATATATCCATGCACTAGTTTATGTGCTGAGTGTTAACAGTTGTGCTTGAGATGAACAGTTATAATATTCAAATGCAATGTATTGGATGTGCGTTGTGTAAACGCTGATTTTTTTTTTAATAATGGTCTTCCAATTGAGTTTGCTGAATTTGAGGGGCTGCATGATGTTAGACAAACAGAACATTGGGCATTTACATGAAGTTTTAAGGAGGCGCTTAGGTCAGAACTGAGCGCTTCAGACAAAATTATCATATATTACTAAATTGTGACTGTTTTGGTGCAAAAAAAAACTTTCATAACATTATCTTCCCTGAGGTCCATTGATAATGTATAAAAAGAAATAGCACTTCATGACCCCTTTAAAAAAATCAAGTCATCTTATATGCCATTTAAGAAAGTGCAACTTAAATTTTTAAACAGTGAGCACATATAATGTCAAGTTTGGTGGTGAAGGTGGAACTTAAAGGCTTTTGAGCATGGAAAGTTTGATCACTGATGCTCAGTCCAAAGGAGGCCATTTGTGGTAGAATAACACGGAATTAAAAAAAAAAAATGTTTGACTTTTTTTTTCTTTAATGATGTTATCTAGTTACTGAAGTCATGAAAAGATCTTGAAAAATCATGGGTCACAATCTGTTTGAAAAGGGAACCTTGTATTCGTCTGAACCTTGTAACCTATGTGAAATTTGTCTAGTCTCGTATTGCATCTGCTAGAGAGCATACCAACAGGAGAAGCTTAGAGGCTGAAGGCAATACCCATAATACCTTGCGCTTGAATTTAAGCATGTTTGGTCAAAGCATGCCAATTTCAGTGGTGGGCCGTGCCTTTTAAGTCTAGGCCTTCAGCGTGATTCAAGCCATTAAGAAAACACACTTTCACAATGAATAAGACACCCTATGCCTTTGGGCTTCATGCATTATATCCCAGCTAACTAATAATAGCAATTTACATTTTAAAAACACTCCACGCACGAAAGACAGAACTTGAAATAACACTTACAGCATGACTGTTTTGTGAAATGAACATCTCCCGAACAGACATTCAAAAATCATAATTTTTCATATGGGACACAGTTATGCTGTGTTCCATTCAAGTTAGATGAGGGATAATCCTATTTGATATCTCCAACCATAAACGCATTAAATTCCCCGATATTCGGAACTGCAACGCTCCCGTTAGCATAGCAGGTGTTTGACTCTCATTAGAGATGACTCCTAGCAACCCAACTGATAAACAATGCTGCAGCGCTAGCATGTGCTACAGGTGTATGATTATCAAAAGAGGTTATAATATTTTACACACCCGTTTCTGCAGGTGTTTGTTAAAGTGGATGTTTATCATTTACATTGTAGAGCTCCCTGAGTGTCGACATGTTTGTGTGACATCATGCCCCTGTATCCCGGTGAAATCGGAGTTGAGAATGGAACGCAGCAATACTTTTCAAAACTTGATCCGACACTGAATGCTCAAGCAGCCTAATTTAATCTTAGAAAACTCCTGATGTTGCTATAACAATGCAAAAAGCACTTATCAATTTACCAAAACCTGTTTAATCAAATCGCACGGTTATGCAGAACATCTAGTGTTTTTAAATCTTTAAGGATCTCTTTCTCATCATCAATACTATCAGTGATGACAGCCGACTCATCAGACAGCTTAATCTAATGCTTTACGCTCTTGAATTACGTACTTGCGTACACTTAAAGCGTGATTGCGTCACTCAAGGCCAGCTAGAAGGCCTGGACTGGGACATATCCTAACGACCACACCCACCAAGAACAAACAAATTGCTCGGATTGTCTGGTGAATCTGACAGTCTGACTTTAGTTGCCCATTCATTTGCACAGTTGATGATTCTGACAAATTCTGAAGGCCTGACGGGGTGGAGCTCAGACTCACGTGCTGCTTTGGGCATGTGATTTATGAAACAAGTTGTCACAGTTTGCTTGTAAGCATCAAAAATCTTATTAAGCGATTTTAACTGTTCTAGACTTCCCCCAAGCTGAGCCTCTGGATTACTCACGCCCCCCTTTTCCAAAACACCACACTCCAAAGACACTAAAGCCCCTTTTACACACAGATCCCAGGATTAATCCCAGGAAATGTCGTTCTGGCAACTGTTCTGGGACTGCAAAATTTGATAAATTCACACTGCAAGAGCTTTCCCATAATTTCTGCTTGCATTCACACACATCCCAGGACAATCCCATAAAGACAGAATTTACATCACAATGTGACATCTAATGTACAGCATCTTAAGTTTACTGATAACCATGTCTTTTTATTGTAAACAAATAAATTGCATATGGTTCAACTAAACTGATGGTTATTTTCATCGACTGCGCGGATGGCGAGTAGCTCCCTGGTCCCTGTTTGAGATTTGAATTTTATTGATTTTAGGCCTACTTTTATAAATGGCTCATAATATTATTTTGTTTTTGTTCAATGTTAATGGCTGCTGCCTACCAACTGAAATGCCTGCCAAGAAAAATTAAGTTTGAAAGTAACCATAATTTCTTTTTTTGTCTTTTTTTTAAAAAGCACGATATCAAGATGCATGGCAATATAAATAACATTAAATAAAAATAAAAATATTTTTCAGTGATACTGCCCTGTAACAGTTAAGATGTTCATTCGATTCAGTAATCACATTTGTAATTTAGTTTGTTTCTAAATGGGTCTACATTCTTAAAAATAAAGAAAACTAACTAACTCCGAAAGGAGAAACTGCATTTTTGTTTTTTCAGACACTAGCAATTATTACAATCAAAACTGATTAGACTATTCATTTGCAGTTTATTGTTGGCGTTTTTATTATTGTTATTTTGCACTAGCACTGCCATTTGTTTTGCTATGCCTTAAGCACTTATTCATTTACAAATAAAATGTATTAATAATATACACATTGTATGCTAACTGTTGCGCTGCGATTCAGCACTGAGAGGCATCGAGGCAAATGTCATCTTTTCGATCATGATTTCTACAAGCTTTAAAAAAATAATAATAAAAAAATTATAAATATATATTTGTGAGAAAAACAGAAATTTATTATTTGTAACCTAATGTTTTGGAAAATAGCAATAAATACATTTTCATAGTTATTATTTTCTTGCCGATTTAGGAATAAGAAAATAAATGTGTGAACAAACAGTTGGCCTGTCGTAAGGTTGCAAGCGGCGAGTTAGTCTCCATAAAAGCTATACAGAGTCATTCCAAAACTAATAAAAGTGGTTGTGTTTCTTAATCAAGCAGGTCTAGAATGAATTAGCCTATACGTACCGTATTTTTATTTACATTCATCTTCGCAAATAATGCAGAATGTTGAATGACTGAGCACCAGTGGGCGGAACCAAGGGTGCAATCATGGAAAAATAGCTGTTGTATATACAGATGTATCCTGTGATGTCACAAGTTACACAAATGTCAAACGAGCCATTTTTGCAGCTTGGTTTAAAAAAAAAAAAAAAATGCTCTTTCTATTAAGGAAGTTTTCAGTTCTGAAACTTACAGCATGTTTTTATAGTACAATGATCTTTTATATGTCAAAAAGATCAAGGAAAATTGTATTCCTCGTGTGATGACCCCTTTAAAAACACCAGCAGCAAAATAGCACCCTCAACTGACAACTGTTATGAGGAACATGGCATAAAAAGGGCATTATGCCTCAATAATTCACTGCAAATATGAGAATGTGCAAAATGATTGACAGGCAGAAAGCATTGCTGACAGAGGTCCGCGGACACATGTTTGTTTGCCGTTTACAATCTAGAGCAGTCGCACAGACAGTTGAGATATCTCACAATACTTATTTCATTAATATCTTTCAGGTAGTAAAAAAATGTTGCATACCTTTACATGAAGAAAGATCACTTACAGTACCTTCAACTTCTAAAAGTTGTTACTTACACCACATTTTAAGACGGACCAACTTTTTGGTATCTTGAGGCTGACATGTGATCTTATGTAGAAATGTAGATTTGCTTACTAAAGAAATATATATACATATACATATACATATACATATATATATATATATATATATATATATATATATATATACACACACACACACGCACACATACATATATACACACACATATACATATATACACACACACATATACATATACACACATTTTTATTTCTTTTTTTTTATATTGAAAATTATGGACAGCTATACTTCAAAATACAAGTTTATTGAACTTAATCACTGATAATTTTTAGTTTTCTGAACTTATTGTATTGATTTCGTGGAATTTATAATCCAACTCAAATTGTTAAATTGGTACAACTAATTTGACTGAAGTGGAGTAAACTCAAAAATGCTTTACAGCTGGTTTCCTTTAAGTTTACTCAACTTTTCTTTTTTTTTTACAGTGCAGGTATCTCAAAGAACATGTTGAACAGGAGGAAAATGAATGTTGCGGTACCTTAATAGCTTTCTGGTTGACTTTAGCGGCCCCTCTGCTGAGTTTGCTCAGGGCCATGTTAGCATCCTGTCTATGTACCATGACGATGTATGCACAACCTCTGGGAGGAATCATCTACAAAGAATCAAATACATGGACAGAGTATGTTAAAACAAGTTTAACTGCCAGGGTGAAACTTTTACAGCTATTAGTAAGAAATACTGTTGAAAATAAGTTCAAAATTGGAGTGGAATTCAGTGAACACCAAAAAAAAAAAAGTACCATCAACAGGTGCTCTATTCATTTAAGGCAAATGTAATGACACAAATAATGCTAATTAAATGGAGATTTACAAGAGACAAGCTTTAACTGCTCTATAAATGTATCACATATTCTTCACAGCTTTTGAGGATTCTCCAAGGAACTTTATACAAAGTTGCACTCCAAAAAGTATATAATATTACCACAAACATGTTCGATACGTACGTTAATGGACTCGATCTGTCCAAACTCCTCCATCAGACACATGATGTCCTGCTTTTGAGTCCTTTTGTCCAGCTGTCCAATCCATAACGTAGTGCTGCACACTAAAACAACAAACACAAAAGAGCATGTGAGAGAGGTTTGACAAGACTGATTTTTCAAAGTATTGCGATTACAATGACACTAATACTTTCGAGAAAAAGAGACAGTTGGTGGGTTGCACCAATAAGGATTAAATTAAGCAAAGTTTAGAGCTAATCAAGGGTGTTGTGATTCAAGTTTTATTTTAACTTGAGTTGTGTTGCACCACTTAAATTTAAATATGGTTAAACAAATCAGAGAAAAAAGTTAACTGGTTATTAAAACCTTCATATGCATTAAGAGAGGAGGAGATTAGAAATAAAAATCCCATGTCGCTGGTAACCAGTCTTGTTAAAAGCCGAATAAACTCTCAACCGATGCTTCTCAAGAGACCCTTCTCTGTCTGTCTGCATGTATGTATGGCGAAGCGGGTAATCACGGTGCCACCGAGATGAGCCTTCATACTCTCACCCCGGATTTGCACCCTGGCATTTCGGGCCATAATAAACACATATATATATATATATATATAATACAATAGAGGGATGGTGGCACATTAACTGTTTGTGTGCCTTATTAATTCATGTTTCACTGCCGTTTTAACCAACTGTAATTTTCACATACTTCGATGCATGAGAGTGCATCTTAAATCATTAGGATTTATTCTTAATATATCAATAAATTAAATTTTAACAACATAAAAGTGCTCAGATGGAATGCAGCTGTGCAAAGGAGACGCTTTGAAATGATGCTTAAATAAGCAGGACATTACATTTTACTAATACATTTCCCTTGGATTCCTCCATCCTCATCTTTTTTTTTATCAATAACTGACAGTAAAGAATATAAGAGATATTCAAACAGACGTAATAAAGCAAGTTTGTGCATTACGAATACCCAAACATCGAGGCCATTTTACAACATGCTATTCATGCTCTGGATTAACGAATTCTGTGGAGTATATATAGCGACAAATACAGCTAGAAAATCAGTTTTGTACCATACACGGCAACAGTAAGCAAACCATATCCTGGTTTGGAAGCACATTTAGAACGGTGGTGTGCTCGCGTCCACCTATGCCTTTGCAGAAAAAATATTGTTCACCTAGAACTGAAGTTTATCAAATCGTTCACATGGATGTCTACAAAACTCTGGAGGGTGTCTTCATGGAAAACACTAACAAACATTGCACTCGGTCGACTGTCATTTGTAACAGCAAATCTCGGCAATAATAATAAAAAATTCCATTGTCGAATAGTCGCTTGATGTCATTTAAATGTAACTTGAGATCATATAAAATAATAATGATGATACACAAGACGAGAGCTGCAGCTCGAGTGTCTGACAGAAACACAGAGCAAAGCTTGGCGATGTATCTTTATTTCATCCTTAATTAAAGTTCATATAACATGGGAGCGTGCCATGTAAATAAACAAACCAAAACTGTCATTCTCAGTGCGGTCAGAGCTGCTTCAACCAGATATGGAAGAGACCCAATCTGAGTGGGAGTCGAGACCGGGAGAGATTTAATGTTCCGCCGGCTGATGCACACTCACGGAGACGCTCGTCTCTCACCCCCACTTTCTGCAGCTCAAAACGTCATCATCATGATAAGATCAAACTTATTTGAAAAATAACACTATAATGACGACAACAATGAAGTGTGTGTGTGTGTGTGTGTGTGTGTGTGTGTGTGTGTGTGTGTGTGTGTGTGTGTGTATATATATTATATATATATATATATATATATATATATAGGTTTTGGATAGACTAGAGTGACAAATGCTTATCAATAATAACGTTTACAGTGTTCAGTGACTAAAACGTCAATATGACTAAATGTTACTAAAATATGACTAAAATGTCAAAAGTTATCATTAACTAAAACTACATTAAAATGCCCAGACTTTGTCAACTAAAACTTGACTAAAAAAACTAAACAGGATAAGGTTGACTAAATGTGATAAAAACTAAAAAGTACATTTGACACGGGACTATGTCTAAATTAAAAAAAAACAGATAACAAATGAACACTTATTCAGTTGCCAGATCATTAGGAGTGTATTGTTTACGTGTTCTTAACGTCACTTTTTTTTTAGCAGTATGGTACCACCTCTGCCTCATTTTGAGCCAGGAAAAACCCTGAAGACTCAAGGAAAAACCATATGACAGTGACGTGTTCTCACCGCTCAGTGTTTCCTTCTTGATGGATGGAAGTCCTTTCTGTCTGCGTTCTCGCTCTCTCTCCCTTTCTTTCTCTCTCTCTTTCTCCCTCTCTCTCCTCTCCTCCGATCGTGAATGCGGTGAGAGTCTTTGCCGCTCTCTGGATCGGGACCTTGAGCGATGATACCTCGAGCGTCGGGAGTGAGACCCGGACCGCGATCTTTGTGAACGCGATGACGATTGTCTCTGGGGAGACCTGAGGACACATGGCATTCAAAAGAGAAAAATTAAAAACTTTAATTATTAATATTGCCTTCGGAAAACTTAAATTCAAGCACAACCTTGAGACAAACCTGGATCTTGATCGTCTGTGTCTTCGATCTCTTCCATCCTGCCCTGAGCTATCAATCTCAGCAGCTGAACCCTGAAACGACGAATCAAAGACAAATGAGGTCTGACAATCTGACTTAAATTACAAATTTTGATCAACAAGTAACACGCTTAAGCCATGTGATAAGATGCGTGGATTGACTGTCTCAGACGCGGAGGCAACTGAGATTCATCCTCCACCACCCGGATTGTGGCTAGTCACTACACCACATGAGGACTTAAGAGCACATTGGGAATTGGGCATTAAAAAAAAAAAAAAACAATGCACGCACACACACATACACAGACATGCCATTCTTAAAGAGGTCATATTATTAATTTTATTTCATTATAAGGTCCACTTGTAATGTTAGTAAAGTTGCTAAGCAGCCTCTTTTTTTTAATTCTGCATAGCCACACTGTGAATATTCAGAGTAGCTTTGTATGAAGCACCGCACACACAGAGGTCACTGACAAACCAAGCAACTTCGTATTGGTCAATGTATATTCGGATGTCAAAGTTCACCAATGTTGAACCCCACGCAGAATTTCCATAGAATGTTTGTCGCTACCGGAAGTACTTCAGGCGGAATTCCTGATTGCGCGGATTCCAAATAAGATGACTGCATTTTGGCCACAGAACATTGATCTTAAAAATGACATATTAGAAAATACAGATTGTTTTCTTTTTAAACCATAGCCTATACTTAATTAGAATAATTCAAGGAGCAGAGATGCATTTCTCTTTAAAGTATAGTTTATTCCCAACTCTGCTTCATATATTATATATCGTTTTTCCAGCAGAAGTGCTTAACATGGGGAGAAAAGTTTATTGAAATGCAGTTTGATTTTCTCAAACAAACGAATATCCTCTAATGTGACAGGTTGGACAATTTCTTTAATTTAATATGAGCTTTATAAATTAGGTAGGCATTTAGTTTAGGCATTGATAAATCAAGTTCAGTTTATAATGTATGTTCAAAGGTTATGCTGTTAAATCCATAAATAAACCACAGCTGCTTCTGAGACCGTCAATCCGCGCATCATATCACGTGGCACTCTGCATGACACCGTGGAGACTCGGAGCATGTGAAGGCTCATGCTACACTCTGCGGTCCACGCACAACTTGCCCCACGCCCCACTGAGAGCGAGAACCCCTATTCGCGACCACGAGAAGGTTACCCCATGTGACTCTACTCTCCCTAGCAACCAGGTCAATTTGGTTGCTTAGGAGACCTGGCTGCAGTCACTCAGCACACCCTGGATTCAAACTCACGTCTCCATGAGTAGTAGTCAGCATCAATACTCGCTGAGCTACCCAGGACCTCGAACTGAAATGTTTTTTAAATGATGTCAAACCATTTTTACTGACTTCTTGAACTGTTTGATTAAGAAACGAGCGTCATATGACAGCAAAAACATGCGGTTTACTGCAAGTCCTCACTTTCCTTGAGACGCTATTGAGATTGCTAAATAAATATTGTTTTATGTAAACACACAGTCCATAAAAACAATTTCTTCACTGTTCCGCATAGATGTTAACAGCATTTACAAGCCAGTCTGGTGCCTTCCTTATATGGCGTTTTCATGGGTGTGAGATTTTGAGAATTGTGAATGAACGTGCACCCGCCCCCTATTTACAAATGTTTGGAATTCACTAACATACACATGTTTTACTAACAAATCTGGGGAGTACAAAGCACTTGTGAATCCGGCTGAAAGTTTTGGGGGAGGTCCATTTTACGTGTAAATTCCTCCCAATTTACTTACATATTTAAGAAAGTTTCATGAATGGAACCCTGTAGCCGCTTTTCCATAATCTTTTAGAACGGTCTACGGCAGGCGCCTACGACGCACACAGATGAGGACTGTCCACGTGTCTAGAAAATATACGAGAAGTATACTTTGGCCTATAGGCAGATATGTTTAGAACTGCTAAAGGTTGAGAGTTCAAGCTGTTCTGTACCTGGGGCGAGCGGGTAGTGGGCTGTGTGCTGCTGTCAGTATGTGTGCGAGGTGTGTTGTCTGATATCTGCTCTTGAACAGTTGCTGAGAACTCCTGAACCGCCGCTGGTATCCCATGAGATGCCAACTGGCCCTGCATCTGTGTCTGAACATGAGAAAACATTTCAATAACACGCATGCATCAGTTATGATTTCTATTATTCTTGGTATGCATTTACTCTGTAAATAAGAGAAACTGCAACATGCTCAAATATAGTTGTTGATACAGATATATACCTGGTTAGCTATTTGGCTTAGAAGGTGAGCTTGCAGGGCTTGCTGTAATTCAGGGGGGAGGTTTCTGCATGACACAAAACAGATGAATATTAATAAGTGGTTGTCTGAATAGGTAATGGTAACATTTCACTGTAAGAGAACACTGAGAAATGAGAGTTTGCGGCGTCCTACATGGTAATAGGAGCAGCAGGGGGTGGCTCAGGCTTTTCCTCGACTGGTTCTGGTTCATCATCATAGTCAAAACGATCCAGCAGAGTCTACGAACACATCAAACGTCATATAAAAAGTCTGATAAAGGCAAGGAACTAAATAAAAGATTCTATACTGTGTTTATTCTTTTATCTCTTGGGACAAATGAATATGTGGATCTTCCACATATTACACCAGATAAGCACACCTTATCTTAGGGAATATTGGTGATTTCTAAAAAAGTTGTGAGGCATCATGCTAAAACCCCAGGACTGTTTGAGGAGTGGTACCTTAGCTAGAGATGTCTTCTTCTCAGTGGGCGGGGCACTGGGCTGAGAAAGCCCCGCCCCACTGCTCTGCTGCAGATTCTGGAGCAGCTGCTGTAACTTAAAACAAAACATTAAATTGATGTTATTAATGAACATATGATTACATATTGCATACAACACAACTGTTTTCTAAAAAATTGTGTTTAATGTCAAAAAGAAAATAATAAATTCTGCTTTGACATTATACCGTTTAAGTTCTCAATTAAAATGTGGTATGATAGCGCAATTGTTGTCTGAACATGAGAAAACATTTCAATAACACACGTGCATTAAAATTAAAAATTAACACTAGTATTCAGTTTCCAGATCATTAGGAGTGTATTAAAGCAAAGCCAACGTTTACATGTTTTTAACGACACTTTTTTGATCAGTATGGTACCACCTCCGGCTTATTTTGAGCCAGGAAAAACCCTAGTTATATGGCGATATTTTGGTTTTAAGATAACCGACACCGAGCAGAGAGAGGTACTGTGCAAAATGAAAGTTGCTACATCACATGGCTACACGACAAATTTATATCAGCACCTGAAACAGCACAGAGAAAAGTAGAAAAGTGAGATTTCAGAAAATGATCCGCACACTGGACAAGAGATACCAGCGATAAGTACAACTTTTTAGAAAGAGGATTTGGAAATACCAGTTGGTCATTTAAAAAAAACAACAGTTTTAGTGGTTTGATTGAGAGAACCACACTTTTGTATCCAGTTTCCTTTTCAAAAGAGTTTATACAAAGTACATGTTACATCCTGCTTAAATGTCCATTTGTTTGGACAATCATATTTTCATGAAAATGTGCATGTTCTTATTTATTGTTCTATTTTATTTAGGTGTAATATTGAGAAAATAACAAGTTTGCAGTAATGCAAAGATGTTATTATTTAATTTTGTAAAGATATTATTTTAATTTGAAAACACATATAACAATTATAACATTTATAGTGGTTTTTGTTGCTAGTTTGTATGTTTGAGTTGAGAAATACACATTTCAGCTTTATCAGTAATCCATTTGTGCATTTTCCTTGATAACCAAGCAAGTTGACTCATGAAACCATTTGTTTATTATATCACAATAGCATATTGCAATATTAGCCTCAATAATCGCAATATGACATTTTCCCCAAATTCTGCAGCCCTAAATCATACATATACGGCTGAACTCCAGTATTTACGCTGTCAGTCATATTGGTTCTGATTTGTTGTTGCTGTAGTATCAGAAACAGGATCTGTAAAGGTACAGCCCTCATCCGGAATGGGGGCAGGGAGCAGCAGGTAATTTGCATTTAAAAGAGACACACACAAATTCAGTGTGTGTTTGATTCCACCCAAAAAGTGTCATTTATAACATGGTATAATAAATGATATGTGTGGTATTTTGAGCTGAAACTTCAGACACATTCTGGGGACACCTGAGACTTATCTTACATCTTGTAAAAAGGGGCATAATAGGTCTCCTTTAAAGGTGAGGTTTCTCAATTACGTTTTGTTTGCTTGCATTACTGTTATTTGTAAACAGCTTATAAGTAAAAGCACCTGATTGGTTTATTCTGATGAGACATGTCAAGAAAATGTGCTGGTCCTATTTTAAATTTACTCAAAATTACTAAATTTACTGTGCACATTTTACCAAACAATTTGGGCAAATTAGCATAAAAAAGCTGAAAGGTGAGTACAGGTTTCGTGAAAATCACCCGATGAATTCATGTAAATGAAAAACATTCATATTTGTCTCCATTTACTAATGCATTGCAGAATTAGTGTGTACGGAGTGTTGCTACCTCTACGCCCTGAGTGCCCTGGAGAAGCTGGGCGACAGCAGCAAAGGCCACTGGGTTCTGAATGGTGGGTTGGGCTGTTACCGTGGCAACAGCGGGTACAGGCTGTGGTACAGGCACTGGTACAGGCAGAGGTGCAGGCTGTGGTTCTGCCATCAGCGCAGCTGGGGGAACTACAAACAGCCCAGTTTAACAACAGAGATCAATCTACAGATCAAAGCACTGCAGGTTGTAAGTTTGAATCCAATTTAGATACAATACAAGCACAGTAACTTGTAATAGGAATTTGTACAGCTTAATGCACAAAGACAATCTCAGAATTACACAGAACAAATAGCGAAACCATTTAAATAAAAAACAGAATTCAACAAACACTTTTAACATAAACCCTTTCTTTGGGATTCTTGCATTTAAACCACAGATCACCACAAATTTCTCATTTAACTGTGTGGATGTTTGCATGTTATCTTTATGATTATTTACCGCTCACAGTGGTTCCATTCTCTAAGACAGGAAGCACTGGAGCTGTGGCCATGTCTAACAGCGGCTGTATGATGTCCATACCAAACACATCATTCTTCTGCCATAGATTCAACACACGTAATATCTTCCCCTTGATTTAAACAAAGAAAACACATGATCAAAATCCATAAATGAAATTCACCTGCACAGAAACTCTTCACTGAATGTAAGAATTCTGTACCTTGTCATCAGCTGGGCATTGATAAAGGTTCTCAAATGTTGCGTTAAAGTTTTTCAAAAACCTTGGTGCAAACACATCTTTGTCCGCCCCAAACTGGTGGCGGGACTGCCTGATAATTGAGTCGACCACATAGAGACCAGCGACCTTCAGATCTGGTTTACACTAATAGAAGTAAAAATGAAAATGAATAAGAATGTAACACTCAATCTTTACTTTCCCAAAAGAACAATCAGCAGGACAGTATTTCGTTTTTTTACATACCCTCTTGATGAACTTCTCCACGATTTGAACAACATGCTTGTAAAGCTAAAAGAAAAAACAAACTCAGTCACAAAAGAAAAATATCTTAACAATGTTAACTAAAATGTCAGTGTTATGTATTTGAAAAATGGTCACTCTGAGTGCTTTAACATTTACAACAAACCATCAATAATCAGACTTTTCATATAAGGGCATTTCTTTAACTTCTGGAACGTTTTTAAGTTCATGGGGTTGATTTTTATTAAAGGTGCACTCAGTTCTCCTAAAGACATGAATTGTACTTTTCCAATATACATGTATGAAATCATGAGCACTCGAATTAAAATGAAGACTTGGAAAACAATTGATTTTAAATTATGCTGCATCCAAGCCGCTAGGTGTCACTGTAAGTCCAAGACGACAAAATATAAAAGTTACTGACTGCAACTTTAAAACAAATTTCAACCTTTTCTTTTGGTTAAAAGAAGGTCTAATTAAAACTGAATTGGGTACTTTTTACAAAGCCTTCATTTATGTTTGGTACATTCCAAATGCCTTTTATGTACAGATATTACTGTTTTAGCCTTGTCCCAGAACATCAATATTTTTTTCCCCAATTTGGAATGCCCAATTCCCAATGCGCTCTAGGTCCACATGGTGGCGTAGTGACTCACCTCAATCCTGGTGGCAAAAAGACGAATCGTATCATGTGGCTTGTTGAGCGTGTTACCGCAGAGATGGCGCGTGGAGACTTCACGCTACTCACCACGGCATCCACACACAACTCACCACGCGCCCCACCGAGAGCGATCCACATTATAGCGACCACGAGGAAGTTAACCCAACATGACTCTACCCTCCCTAGCAACCGGGCTAATTGGTAGTATGATTAAGATGAAATATGAGACAAGTGATGTTTGAAGAAACAAAGAAAATTCAAGGTAAATATCATTTGCGCGTAGGGGTGCCATGATTATACGGTTTTACTATTAACAGCGATTAAATATATCACGGTTAATTAAACCGTATGAATTCAGAATCAATGGTTAAAAACCTTGAAGTGCTTTATTTACACAAATTTATACATGCAAAAATATTAGATAAATTGTCTAAAAATATAATATAAAAGAGTTTTTCATAAGATTTTGTAAGTTTAAATGGGAAAACTCTTGTGCCTGTGTGGGTACTGGAGCTGTTGCTATGGTTACAGACGGTGGCCACGTGGTGCTTTAATGGCCAAATGTTTCGAACTAAATGTGAACTTTCAATTCATGTGAAACTGAAGCTTAAAACACACAAATTCCAAAGTCGGGGAATCCGATCCATCAGACTCATTTCCATGAAAAAAGTGACTTAAATCGGCTGTTGGGGAGCATTTAAATGATTGACTGAAGACGAATGATGTAAAACAAGCAGATGGAAGTCATAGAAAAATTTATATTCTACAAATGGGACAGGATGCTCCACTAGTTCTCCAACATCACTGTGTTTATTTTAAAGTAATTAATTAAAAGAAGCAACGTTTTGTGTTGTTTAAGCGTGCTGACAGCATGTGGTGCACTGCGTGTACTATAAGAGAGTAAACTTGAAAAGATGCGTCTTAAATCGTCCTCATAATTCAAAACATTGCCTTATGTCCAAATTCACCACATTCAACAATAAATGTCAGGTTTACTCATGATCAGACTTTAAATCGCCTGCTGTAAGCAATGTTCCCGTTATTATTCATAGTCCAAAAGTTTATTTGTGATGGACTGTATTTAATAGAAACAGATGCCGATACTCTGTGTTGGGGAAAACAACAAATTGCTTTAATAAACTGTTGCAGAAGAAAAAACTACATGTTGTGCGCCCACAATAATCTTACATTTACACTTTTGAATCACTCTGGTTAAACTGAAGTACATGCTGGAATACTGCCCTGCGGTCCCTATTCGTGAGCAGAATATTTTTATTTGGGTGTCATTTTGAATCAAGCTTTAATTTTGCCAAATAATGTAAAAAGTCTCTCATTACAAGAATGGTGCATGGAGACGGGGAGTGTGGCGGCTTTTGAGGAAGCGTCATGTAGAAGGCTGGTATATGTTTGATGGGAAATGGGGCAGATATTTGGTGTTTTTGGAGGGCTCTCGGGAAGGGGCAGTGGCGAGAGAAAATCAGCTTTAAATGTGTGATTTTTTTTGTTGTTGTCTAGAATCACGTGTGACCACAGGGATGTTGTTGAGGGAGAGGGTGTGGTTGGGGATTGGGAGGGGTAATAGCGGGGGTTAAATGTTGATTCTGAGTATATATGTTTTGCTTTTCTTTGTTATCTATATGACTCAATAAGAAAAGAAAATAAGCAGTGTAACAATTTTATTTTAAAATATGATTTAGATTTGTGTACACCAAAGTCATGGAGTAACCAACATGTAGGTAGCAATTTTATTGTCATGTGACAAAAATCATAAAACAGAGAAGATCTCTTTAGACCCAAAAGGCAAATCATTATTTTGTCAAAATATCAATATTTAAAATGTATGATATTTGTAAAAAATATTTGTAACTTTTCAAAACATTTTTAAATAATGATTAAGTTGCATACACTTTGCACATAATGTGCAAAATAAACGATCTTGATACCTTTTACTTGATAGTGACACCGTATTACATTTTGAGAATCATTAAATCAATTTGTTTGTAGAAAATGCTAAATAAAATTTAAAAAAAAAACATGAACTCAAAGATTACTACGAACTAGACAAACTAGACAATATTTCTAATTTTTATTACCTCGGGCAACCTTATCAGTCAATGACCCATATGTGTTAAACATCAGCTATTATAAAGTACGAAAAAAACAGTACCATAGCTTGCAAAGTTGCAAAAACAATTCAAATTTACATTGCAATAAAATTTATTGTTGAAGCTATGGTAGTGTGCTGGATTTTTTTTTTTATTATCCTTTATAATGACATTTAGAATAATTTATATATACTGTATAATATATATATATATATATATATATATATATATATATATAAAAAAATGACAAATCTCATGTGATGCATGTACATACATTTTTGGACATTAGTTAGTAGACAAATAAAAAAACAGTGCGAGAAATTTTTTTTAATGAGATATTACTTTCTAAAATCCACAGTGCTAAAAGTGCCAGAAGTCAAAGAAACACCATGAATAAACAGAAAACGCAAGAAAATTTTGTTTATGAGATTTTGAAACCATTTTTTCCTCCTCTGAATAAAAAAAACACTGTTTAAGGCATTTACATGACTGTAAATGTTGTCGGCTTATTATTATTATCTTTCAAAAAAATCCAGAATTTATTCAAATTCTTTCCAATTCAAAATGAAACTGACAATATAGTACGCTGATAAGACTCTTGGAAACAAAATGCCTCTCTTAACTTACCTTAATAGCTTTTATTCCTGCTTTGGTTACAGACATCATTTTGGCTCGAGAGATCGGGGGTGTCATGTCTATCATGGACAACATCTACAGGGAGGAAAGAGGAGCAAAGGAATGTGAACACAATTGCCCCGAAAAACAGATAGTTCACAACCACAACCGAAGTGCATGAAATTCTCATCCATGATCTCGAATATTTAAATGAGAGGAAACACCTTCACTGGAAACTAGTCTAGCCAGTTCTACAAGGCTTTTAATTAACCGTGAGCTGACACTTATGCTTGTTTGATGTATTTATACTTAAGCTTGTTATTGTTTTTTTTCTCTCCTCTACTTATTGTATTGTACAGCGCATTGGTCAAAAGTCTGTTGATTTTAACTGCTTTATAAATAAATTGCCTTGCCTAAAAACGACTAGATCATTTTTAACATTAATGTTAAATATTCAACATTCGATCTTTCAATTAATAACAGCACCCACGCTTTACATTTCCAAGCACTCCTTGGTGCAGATGGTAGCGCAATGACGTAGTGCAGGGGTCGGCAACCTATAGCACTGGCACCAGTGTTGCTGGTCCTTTACCAGCTGGCTCCCATTACACTCACCCCCCTAATCCTCACTCCCATCCGGGTCACGGCACCACTGTTGCCGGTCCTTCTCACCCCCGCTCCGAACGGGACTCGAACCAACGTCTCCGGCGTGGGAGGCGGGTGCGTTAACGAGGAGGCTAAAGGCTACAGCCCCTAGCGTCAGGTGCTATTTATGAAATCCATCATTATGTCCGTTTTTAAAAGCTAAGCTATATTAAACAAATGTCTCAAGTGTAATACTTTAATACTAAGTAGTAATGTACTCAGTGTAATGCATAAGACCAAAACATGCACTACGTCACCAAAATCCACTACGTCATCGCGCTACAGTCTGCAGCGAGGACTCTCTATACATTTCCCTCCATTACAAGAATTAATGAAAGCTTATATATATATATAAGCTTTATATATATATAAAGCATTTATAAAGTTGCTGTATCTGATCCAATAGGGGGCGCCACTGTTATTTTCTATATAACAAACAAACAGGCCAAGAGTACATAAACCACATAGATACACTATATCGTTAATTCAAGAGTTATATACTGTATGTATGAAATATGAGCGCATTTTGTCCACTAATTCATAATTCAAGTCGAATCCAAGTTTGACAGCACGAACAGGTGGAGGTCACTAAACAAACAAACTACATTCACGTTCATTTCTGCACATACTACATGTCATTCACTATGTGCGAGCTCTTATTTGAATTTAAAACGTCAAAAGGCGGCAATATGGCCAATATTCCCTTCATGAATCTCAAATATAAACACAAAACAACGATTGTTTTGGAGACACTAGCGCTCGGCTAATGCTAACAGGCTAACATGCCAATAAATCGCAAGATTCTCACCTCCCCGTTAAAGGCGTTCACCGCATCCATCTCCATGGTCTTTATTAATTCAATATACCTCTAGATGTATTGTCATGGACCAAAATAAACATGTGTGAAATGGATAATTGCGATGAGGCCGCATGAGATTCGAGACGCGTTCAGACGCGATGAGGGCGCATACTTGCAGCGCCGCACACTGGACTGGAGAAGAACTGCAGCTGTGGACCAAACAACTGTGCTCAGTGCTCTGTTTTTCATTAGGGGTTCAAGCGCAAAGGGATGAAACCAGGGGCGGACTGGTCATAGGGAGAACCGGGACTTTTCCCGGTGGGTCGCCCGCGAAACGGTGCCGAAAGAGCGGCGTTAAGATGAAAGGGGCTGCCCAATTTATATGTAAAATAAAGGGGCCGATTCTCTTCCGAGTCCGCCCATAGCTGAAACCATATTGTATTTGTAAGGATTATTATTATTCTGCCCTAAAACTGACCGTGCAGACCAACCCGTAAGGCCTAAAAACTTGAAACAAAACAAGTGCTGGAAGATACAGCAGAGTCCCAATATAAAAAGTAATCAAAGGAATTTTGAACTTTTGATTCATCATCAAACAGTATGCCAAAACGTAGTGTGCATGGCCACTTTTACTAACACTGTTATAACTCATGAACAGAATTATATATTATCACCAAATTGGGTACACATATGTATGGGGTCATTCTGAGGACACACACACACACACACACACACACACACACACACACACACACACACACACACACACAAATGAGTGCCTCTGCCTCATTGCATTGTCTGTTGGAAAACCCAATCCTCAGAGTTTGAGAACATTGTCAGAGCAGAAGGAAGCAAGTTTTCTTCCAGGATAACGTTGCTTGATTGATGCGTCCTTCACAAAGATGAATCAGCCCGATTCCAGCCTTGCTGAAGCACCCCCAGATCATCAACGATCCTCCACCAAATTTCACAGTGAGTGCGAGACACTGTGGCTTGAAAGCCTCTCCAGGTCTCTGTCTAACCATAAGACATCCATGTGGAGGATCATGATAATATGGGGGTGATGTTCATTTGACTCAAACACATACCTATAAATAGTAAATCCAGAGAAATTGATTATTTTGCAGTGGTCTCTTAATTTTTTCCAGAGATGTATCTTGAAAAGAATGGCCGCCATCAACCAGTCAGTTAAGCAGCTGTTAGATAGGGTTAGAAAAGGCAGATCGGAATGAAACATGGTAGGCCTATTTGTCTCTTGGCCCAAGAGGGCTTTGCAAAATTTGAAAGAAATTGGAGGCTGTTTTTCGGGTTTTTCATGCGTATAAATAGTTGTATATACCGCTGTGTTTCACTCAGGCACACGTTATTCATACCATATGATAGATTTCCTCATTCTGAACAACTTTGCCTTATAACCATTTGTGTAAATTGTTTGTTAAATATTTAAGATTATTTAAAAAAAATCAAAAAAATAATACTTTTTCAATCTAGTCCTAGGCCCTTCAACCGATCGGAACAAAACCAGTGAAGAGAGATTCTCTAGAGTCCCAATATCAATAATTATCAAAAGAAGTTTGAACTTTTGATTAATCATCACAACGGTACTCTTGAATGCAATGAGATATTATCACCACATTTTTTAAATTTAGTATGTAAATATCAATCCAAGGACATATGAAAAAAAAATGTCACACCTCTGCCTCTTTGTGGCACTATAACAGTCATGAATGTAAAGAAATGCCATATTTCTGTGCTCCCAACGTGGTGGTTCTGAAAAATTTAGACACATTATCATTGTTTTAAGTGCTTGCTAATGGACTGTCTAATTAATACTTAATTTAATTATATAATTATTTATTTTTATACACAATTTACAATCATATTTAATCAAACTACACAATGATGACTCTAAGAATTTATAGATATTACAGTTTGATTTTTTGTTAATGCATGAGTTTCTGTAAAGCTGCTTTGAAATGATGTGTGTTGTGAAAAGCGCTATACAAATAAAAATCACTTGACTTGACTTAATATTGGTTGCATATGTACTTAAATAGCTTGAACCCTTAAATAGCTTTTAATTGCTGCTTGAAACTGTATTCAACTTTTTACATTAACATTAAATTGTCAAGAAATTACAACATTTTAACAATTTAAATGCCAGTTTGTTTATATAATGCCACTTTTTCCCCCCACAGATTATCACAGTCTGGGATATGTCAATGATTAGCAACGACATTTATTTTGATGCATTATAATTTTATTGTGCAGTGTCAGATTTAAAAAAAAATAAAAAATAAAAAATCTCACACTCAGTATCAGTAAAAACAGCCACAAAAATAATATTTTATATATTAATATTATTTTCCACTTTCACTGACCTGTTCACTGAGCAATGTGTGTGGGTGAGAAACTGATCAATATTTAAGTCCTTTTTTGCTACAAATTCTCCTCCCTCCCCAGTAGGTGGCGATATGCGTGAATAATGAGAATCACCATAAACAAAAGAAGAACTCTTCTTTTGTGGAGATTTATAGTAAAAAAGGACTTAAATATTGATCTGTTTCTTACGGAAGCGTATTGCATTCACTTGAGAAAAAAAAATCTACTCTGTTTTTCTGAATTAACGGCTTAATTATCTCAGAATTACGAGATAATTTTTCATGAAAAAAAAAGTTTTTGCTCTGTTTTTCTGAATTAACGACTTAATTATCTCAGAATTACGAGATAATTTTTCATTAAAAAAAATATTTTGTTCTGTTTTTCTGAATTAACGAGATCCCTCAAAATCCTGCATGGAGCTCTATTTTAGCTGAATTGCATGGAAGTAAACATGTCCCGCCTTTCAAGTTTAATCCGGTTTTATTTTACTTTGGGTCTGAGACATTGGGAGATACTGCTGTCTTTAAGTAATATAAATGGTATTTTTATTAGTGCGTCAACTTTGCGCAGACACCTCAAGACTTTGCGCCTGTTCAGACGAAAAGAACATTCTGATCTGCTTGACATTGCTGTGTTTCTCCAGGTTCAGTTGAACCGATATGGTATGCTTCACGGATATAAGTAATACCATATCGTAATATAAAAATAGAGCTCCTGGCAGGATTTTGAGGGATCTCATTAATTCAGAAAAACAGAACAAAATATTTTTTTTTCATGAAAAATTATCTCGTAATTCTGAGATAATTAAGTCGTTAATTCAGAAAAACAGAGCAAAAACTTTTTTCCATGAAAAATTATCTCGTAATTCTGAGATAATTAAGTCGTTAATTCAGAAAAACAGAGTAGATTTTTTTTTCTCAAGTGAATGCAATACGCTTCCGTAGTTTCTCACCCACACTTATCAAATCTCTTCTGAAGACATGGATTAAACCACTAGAGTCATACGGATTACTTTTGTGCTTTTATTAACCATTTAAGTTAATGATCAGTGATTGTACAATTTTTTTAATTTTTTTTTTAGGATTTTATTTAGTAAAACATCTTAATGCTGCATCGAATAGGGCTTTTATTTTGAAAACGGATGTTGGTGTCGTGCTCGACCTCCGGAACCTGATAAGACTCCGGTGATCAGCTGTGACCATGCCGACTGTCAGCGTGAAGAGAGATCTGCTCTTTGATGCCCTCGGACAAAAATACAGTCAGTGTTTTGACATGTATAAATATTTATAAACGGAGTGCAGTACAAGAGTGTCATCTTTGTTGGGGGAAAAAAAGAGCTAAATGTGTGTGTGATTGTGTTTCCTTTTGGGAAAATGATGGAGGACTGTCTAAGTAAAGAAATAACAGCCTGTACTTCATTTGTTCAACCTTTTATCACTTCATAATTGCTGAAAGAGTTGATATTGTGACTTAAAATGAATTCGAGTTTTATGAGTTTAATTTCTCCCGTGTGTCGCAGGGATTGCATCATATCCACGTCATTCAGATATTTTAATGAATGCGGATCATATTTTGGATTGGTGTAGATTTATATAGTTTTAGAGTCTGTTGCTGGTTATATGCAGAAATACTTTGTCTTATTATGTAATTAGTATTATTCTTCATTCATTAGAAAAGCTGTGAAATGGAATGCACCGCGATGACGTCATTAACTGAATGCATTAAATACAATTATATATATATTTATTTTCTTATCTCTAGCTGATGAAGAGTTTGATGAACTATGCTTCGAGTTTGGCCTCGAGCTCGATGAAATCGTAAGTCATGAAATTAGATTAATTTACAAGCTGAAAATTGAAGTGACTGTGTTATATTAATGTCAAATAGTGTAAACGTTTGTTTTATTGAACGTCAAAATATTTGAATATATTGAAATATTAATAATTTTACTTTAAATATTTAAATACAATATTACAATTGAAATTTACCCATTACATGTTTTTGTTATAATGTAATGAACCAGTAAATATGGTTTGTTTACATTAAATATTTAAATAAAATATTATAATTGATATTTACCTATTACATTCTTTTTTTTTTAATGTAATGAACCAGTAAATATGGTTTATTTTTACATTAAATATTTAAATAAAACATTATAATTGATATTTACCTATTACATATTTGTAGTATATTTTGTTATAATTTAATGAACCAGTAAATATGGTTTATTTTTACATTAAATATTTAATAAAATATTATAATTGATATTTACCTATTCCATGTTTTTGTTATAATGTAATGAACAAGTAAACATGGTTTATTTTTATATAAAATATTTAAATTAAATATTACAATTGATATTTACCTATTACATGTTTTGTTATAGTATAATGCATATAATAAATCCATAAAATATATATTTTACATTTTTGTAATATATATATATATATATATACACTACCGTTCAAAAGTTTGGGGTCACTTACTCATTCTTTATTTATTTATTTATTTCACATTTTAGAATAATAGTAGTCAGCAAAACTATGGAATAATAGAAATGGAAATATGGGAATTATTTTGTGACCAAAAAATCCAAAATAAATCCAAAACTATGTAATATTTTAGCATCTTCAAAGTAGTCACCCTTTGCCTAGATTTTGCAGACATGTACTCGTGACATTTTCTCAACCAACTTCTTGAGGAATCACCCCGGGATGCTTTTTAAACAGTATTGAAGGAGTTCCCATCTATGTTGGGCACTTATTGGCTTCTTTTCTTCATATTTTGATCCAAGTCATCCATTTCAAAAACTTTTTTTTTTTTTAGGAAATTTTAGATTTGTAATTAAATAAATGTATATGTTTTGGCAGAATAATATTTTGTCTACAAAGTTAATTTCAAACTTTTAAGCATACACCTTCAGATCAAAAGATTTTTAAGATCATGAGAAACATTTCAGACAAGTGACCCCAAACTTTTGAACGGTAGTGTATATATATTGCATTGATGTATTCATGTTATTCCTCAAAATTGTCATTATGCTATGAATTAATTTATTTACATTTGCCTTTTTACTGTTGACTTATGCATTGATGCATTACTTTGTCCTTATTGTCTCTAAAGACATCAGAGAAGGACATCATAAGCCGTGAACAGGGCGATCAGAAAGCTGAGGGGGCGTCTGATGTAGTACTGTATAAGATCGACGTTCCAGCCAACCGTTATGATCTGCTATGTCTGGAGGGACTCGTCAGGGGTCTGCAGGTCTTCAAAGAGAAGTGAGATCCTGGATTTAAATCGTATTTTTACTTTTTCTATCTATAAGGATATGCATTGAAATACCCTTGCTGTTGCTTTAATGTCACATTTCTGGCTAATTGATGTGCACATTGTGAATTTGATGTATTAGGATGAATGTGTCTTTATACAGTGTTGTGTCTTTATAGGATGGGAGCGCCACGATACAAGAGTGTGAGTCCTGTTAATGGAGCAGAGCCTCAGCGGCTGGTCATAACTGAGGAGGTGAGTGTTTTATATCGAGCTCATATTTGTTAAAAGTGCACTCAATTGTTTGATCTTAAAGGGCTAGTACATCTAAAAATGAAAATTCTCTCATCATTTACTCATCCTCATGTCATCCCAGATGTATATAGCTGTCTTCTTCTGCTGAACACAAATAGTTCCAAAACTTTGAAGCACATAAAGGCTGCATAAATGTAATCCATACAACTTCAGCTGTTAAATCTGTGTCTTCAGAAGCGATATAATAGGTGTGGGTGAGAAACAGATCCCCTTTTTTTTTTTTTTTTTTTTTTTTACAATTAATTCTCCTCCCTGCCTAGTAGGTGGAATAACTCTTAAATGTAAGATTTATAGTTTAAAAAAAAGACTTAGATATTGATCTGTTTCTTACCCACACATATCATATCTCTTCTGAAGACATGGATTAAACCACTGGAGTTGTAAGGATTACTTTTATGCTGCCTTTATGTGCTTTTTGGAGCTTCAAAGTTTTGGACCCTGTTGACTTGCATTGTAAGGATCTACAGAGCTGAAATATTCTAAAAATCATTGTGTTCTGCAGAAGACAGAAAGTCATACACATCTGGGCATGAGGGTGAGTAAATAATTAGAGAATATTCGTTTTTGGGTGAACTATCCCTTTAAGAGCTGATGTGAACAGCCATCAGCTCTAGTGAGAAATGGAGGACGATCATGGAGAGTAATCGTACAGGGACTGCGCTGACAATTAAGTCATGTGTCCCTCTATGTGTCCCTGTAGACGGCGTCTGTGAGGCCTCACGCAGTAGCAGCTGTACTGCGCAACATCACTTTCACTCAGGAACGATACGAGAGCTTCATAGAGCTGCAGGAGAAACTGCACCAGAACATCTGCAGGTTAGTGGCTCTTATCAGTTTTACTATGAGAAGTCTCAGGAGGAGTATTTTGCAGAAATGATCAATGCATTCTTCTTTCTTCAGGAAAAGAACTCTGGTTGCCATAGGAACTCATGATTTGGACACCATCTCTGGCCCTTTCACCTACACAGCAAAACCACCTGGTGATATCCTCTTCAAACCGCTCAATCAGAGCAAAGTATACACCGCCACCGAGCTCATGAGTCTCTATAAGGTAAGCTCTGATTGGCTACAGTCTTTGGGATAGCTGTTAAAGCTTTCTGACACTAATAAATGCACTTGATATGCTACTTTGTTGTGCTCCTATTGATTAGAAGATTTATGTCCGACAGCATCACTCAATGAGAAAGGAAATGTAATCAATGTTATGGTTTTAGACTGACAGTCATCTGAGACACTACCTGCATATAATTGAGAATGAACCTCTTTACCCCATCATATACGACAGCAACGGAATCGTCCTGTCTATGCCTCCTATCATCAACGGTGAGTCAAATATACATATATACACTCACACAAGGCATAATCTTGGGATTATTTACTAGAGGTCACCTGTAGGGTAAGTAAAAAATAAATAAAAAAGTAATCCATTACAAATTACTAGCTACTTCTCTCAAATTATAATCAGATTACTTTACTGGTTACTGCATTGAAAAAGTAATCACTTTACTAAGTACTTTACATTTAAGTGATTTTCTAAAACTCTTTTTCTGCTCCACAATTTCAAAATAATGTCTATTTTCTCTTTGTTCATTGTTGCACGCCCTTCAGATGTCACAGAAATGCAAACAGACCTACATATGAATTCACATTTTAATTGAATTACACATAAATAATACTTTTTTTTAAATATTTGTAACCAAAGTAAAGTACTTGAAAGTAATTACTTTAATTGAAATGAGTAACTGTAATCTGATTACAATAGTTTAAAATGAAATGTGTTACACTTCTTTTTCGTGCCTAAAAGTAATTCGATTACAGTAACTAATTACTTTGTAATCCAATTGGGTTCAACACTGCCGATAACAAAGTTGGTGGAAAGGCAGATAACTGATTAATCGCCCAATAGATTTTAAAATCAATTTATAGAATGTTTAAAAAACTTTATTATTCTTTCCTTACAACGATGGGCACAGACATAGAGGCTACAAGAGCACAAAATTAATAAAATCCCAGTTGCAGTTTATTGTGCAACCAAAATCCTAATCACCAGAAATAAATATTTTTTTTTAGCATAATGCAGGAACATAAACAAGCCTGAAATAAATATACAAATATTTTGAAATGACGGAGACTTTTCTTCGTTACAATGCTCTATATTTAAGTATTTACCAAATTAAGATTTTTTTTACCCTTAAATTCACCAGATCGTGATTGTTTTTATTTCACCTCTAGAGTCTGATGTTTACTGTATAATCAAGCCATACTAACTGTAGAATCCTTTAGCACCATCCACAGAGGAATAATAAATAAAAAAGGAAAAGTTTCGGCATTGAATTTTGACGACAACCGATAGTTCCAAAAAGCAGTTGGCAGTAATAGAGGTAGACCGATATGCAGTGTAGTCCGATACTAAGCAGGAATGAAGCTGGATCCAGCCAGTCCTGATGACCTCGGGATAGGAGATGAATACCAAGGTTGAGACAGGGAAACAAATAGAATAATATTAACATTAATGCCATTTAATTTATTGCAGTGTTATAGATTATGATCAGTGTTTCTGGTTCCGGCAGACATAACTAAAGCAGCCTAATTGTGATTGATGGATAAGTGTATGCTTGGGTAATTAGATGTGTCTTTAGTCTAGACTTAAACTGAGTGAGTGCGTAGTCATGGCCTAAACCCCCCCCCCCCCCCCTCCTCCTCCTCATCACAATCTCCCAGGGAATGCACATATAAGGAGAAAACCAGAGGCCCTAAAACCGATCCTTGTGGCACTCCATACTTAACTTTTGTTTGATTTAACAATTTCTTGTTTACATAGACAAAATTGTAGCAGTCTGCTAAATAGGACCTAAACCACTCTATTGCAAGTCCACAAATGCCAACATAATTCTCCAACCTATTCAAGAGGATGTTGTGATCTATAGTATCGAAGATCTATAAGCACTAGAAGAGAAATGCAGCCGCAAGTCATTTGTAACTCTGATAAGTGAAGTCTCTGTACTGTGGTTGG